>CM043116.1:41187493-41516532 GCA_023701765.1 Hylyphantes graminicola | reverse complement strand
TCAGTGCACCTGATGCTTCACCCAATGCAACTGTTCAAGGAGCCATCGTACGCAGTGTTGGGACTAATAAGAATATTTGGCGTGTATTCCAAATGCAAGGGGTATTATTCGTCGGACATTTTTCTTCACGGACGATTTATAGGTCGGCGGTTGATTTGGCGATGCCCGGACCGAACCTGGGATCTTTCACATTTAAGGCAAAAAAAATTCCTAACCGACTGATCTGTTTTGTCTTCTTTATGTGCATCATTTTCTTATTCCTGTAATTTATTAAACCTTTATCGCTGCATACTCGGCATACCGAATATCCCGTATAAATCCCAAATAGTAGTTTCCGCGTTCGAATCCCGGTTGGTAAGCGCATGGATGATTGACTTGTCAATACAATGTTTGGTTAGGTAAGGTTTGAATTATCGTCGCACTAGAGCTACACGAGGGCTATTGGAGAACGGGCATCGTATTTTGGAACCACAGTCAGGTGACGAGCCATCACCTGAATAGGCACCCAACGCAACCGCTAAGGGCGACATCGTACTCAGCGATCAATACAATGTTAATTGTCTACATGTTGGTCTTAATTTGTGTAAAAAGATGTCCATCCTCTCCGGACGCTCTGGTAACATTCTTCCATAGGATATCCATGATCACAACAACAGTATTAAACCTTATTAGTTTCAATTAGATTAAATTTTCCCTCTCCTAGAATATAGCTAATTATTCGAGGTAGCATCCTTCAAATCCAGATTGCCGAATTATTTTCAAAGAAAATTGCAATTTGGTTGTTTTAGATTACATAAGTTTCCAGTTGTCCTTTTTGTCCATCGCGATTTTATTGGTTGTTTCAATTTTACTCTAAATGCTCGATAAAAATCGCAGATATTTAGTAATGGGAATTTATTCTAAAGTGTCTCCCAATTTGAGTTTGAAACAAGCATGAGAGGATTCACTAAAGAAACCACGTTATTGGCGCAAATACTTTATTTGTTGCTGTACAAATTATACAAGTTTCGGCTCGTCTTCTTCAGAAAAACACTACACAACTATAATAGTGCCTCTTATAAAACATTTTTTTTTAAATTCTTTCAAAAACTTCATTTTATTTAAGACAGTTTGTCTTTGCAAAATTGGAATTTTTTGAATCGTTACGTCTCGATCCTCATGTTGGCGCATACCCTTCCCTCCCCCTCTGAGCGTGCCGTAATTTATGTACGTCCCCTTATCGAAAAATTTAATATTTTGAAGCATATTCCATATATTTACTTTCAATGATCTTTCAATATTACTTTTATGATGTGGTTTTTTAATCTATCAATAACATTTGTTATAATTTTCAAAAAAGGATACGAATGAATTTTAAAAAATATACTTTTGTCAAACATATAATTTTTTTTGTTCTGAAAAATAATCGTATGATAATTTATGTAAATATGCATCGTAATAAAATGGAAGTTTTTAAAGAAAATTGTGTGGAATATTTTTGAGAAGAAAAAATAAGGCATTAAAGTGTTCTTCGATTCCAAGCACCACAAACAACCATTTCACCGATCAAACTGAACCGATTCCAAACACCACTATACAATTTCGATTAAGGGGTCTAAGGAGTCTTAAAAATGTGCAAAGAAGGAACTACAGAGCATAGTTTGATCTTTCATGTAATTTTTTAACAACTCAATATACAAGTATAATTTTTTTAATATGTAATTCTACAAGATTTATTTAATATGAAACAAATTTTAAAATTTATGTAACTTTAGCCAAAACTAAAATAAATGATATTAAACATAAAGCTATTTGAACACATTGTGATTAGGCTTGCGTGGCAAATTGTGAGGTCAAAATTGAAGACATGACCAAGAAAATGACTTTATATTGTACAAATAATATACAAACAAAGACTTATACCTAAATTCTCAGTTCAATTTTAATTAGAATTTATTTTAAGAACTTTTTTCTAAAAAAAATTATAAAATTTTTTGAATTTTGATTTAAAAAAATTTAAAAAAATATTTCTAATTAAAATTGAGCTGAGGAGAATTTAGTATAAGTCTTTGTTAAAGAAAATGACTTTATATTGTACAAATATGTACAGACAAAGACTTATACCTAAATTCCCATCTCAACTTAAATTAGAAATTATTTTAAAAAATATTTAAAATCGAAATTTAAATTTTTTTAAAATTCATTTTTTTAGATAAGAATTCTTAAAATAATTTCTAATTAAAATTGAGCTGAGAATTTAGGTATAAGTCTTTGTCTGTACAGTGTACATATGTGTACAATATTAAGTCATTTTCTTGGTCATTTTTTTCAATTTTGACCTCACAATTTGCCGCGCAAGCCTAATCACAATGTGTTCAAATAGCTTCATGTTTAATATCACTTATTTTAGTTTCGGTTAAAGTTTCATAAATTTTAAAACTTGTTTTATAATAAATAAATCCTGTAGAATTACATATAAAAAATTATACTCATTTATTGAGTAGTTAAAAAATGATATGAAAGATCAAACTACGCTTTGTAGTATCTTCTTTGCACATTTGTGACCCCTTAAGCAAACTCCTGTGATCCCTTAAGCAAAAAAAAGTGCCATGCAAGTGCATATTTCATTAAGGGGTCATAGGAGTCTTAAAAATGTGCAAAGAGGGTACTACAAAGTATAGTTTGACCCAGTATAGTATCCGACCCAGAGATCCGATGCCAGGATCGAATGTAATCCTTCTATAAATCATAATATCAATCAAATATCTACCGTATAGAGAGGGTTTGTGCACATTAAATCCATCGCGGTGCTATGTTTCATAGTCTTGCACAATATTACGAATTGGTTCCCAGTCAGATACAAGCATCGTCTTTCTGACGGCATTTTAAAATTACGAGGCACGTCGACAAAATTCCACAGATAGATATAACACAATGTTTAAATAATTTCTAATATAAATTCTAAAACCGTGTGCAGTAGAACTTCAATTATCCGAAGCATGAATGATTATCCGAATGTCGAAAAAAAAATTGCACCCGACCCACCTGGTAATGTTTGTCTTTGTTGGATGTCATACCTGATAATATTTTTGTACCAACCAAAAAATTACTAGGCATGACATCCAGCAGAGATTACAACAATAGGTAGGCAGGTATAAATGTTTATGGTGTCACATAATAAACTTTAGTACCAACTGTAACTGCTTCCCTTTTTTGTAGTCACCTGTTATTTATGCAAATTATCTTTTTTTAATGCGTATAGTATAGTGTAGTAACTGTTTGTATATTTATCAATCACTTCTAAAAGAAACCTACAAATTTTAACATAAATTGAAAAAAAATTACAAAAGCTTGTAACTCAACTTGCCAAACCATATTTTATAGCTTGGATTTGATTGGACTGATTACAACCGAAACTAGAATTTACGTGGTGAGAGATCAGGCGTAGCTTTCGTGCGACGTTATTCAATTAACCTGCAAAGTGAGTCATCCCGTCTTCTCATAGGGAAAATGGTTGGTTGGTACATGTATTTCTGGGTTGTGTGCTTGATCAGATACCCACCTATAAACCTCGTCAAGTAAGACAGACATAGACAGATTTTTTACTGGCACACAGATAGAGAGGAATTGCACCCAGGGCGTTGGCGGGAATTTCTCGAAGGAGGTGTGAGATACGTTGACAAGGGGAGGAGCTTAGGAAAGGTAGTTTAAAACTGACCAATCGGCTACTTATAGAAGGATTGAAAAATAAGATGAAAACGTCAATCAATGAATTAACCATTTTGATTTGCTAGTCTCCGAATTCTCTGAACCTCCCTCTATAGCAGTTCCGATATCTTCACCAGATGTCGCCCTCGGCCACGTTGAGTTGCCTACTCGGTATGATCCCGCCTTAATGAAGTCGTTAAAGAGTGTTACACTGTTTTTATGGAAAGTGCACATGGAAGGATAATTCGATGGACGTGAGTTTCTGTTGCGATAAGTGTAGGCGTTTTTGTAATTAATTTCTCGTGTGGTGTCACACGTGCTTCAAAATGTGACGGTGGCTGGAGTTTGGGTGTCGGGGCTAAAAGCTTCCGCAATTTCAAAAATGGGTCATATTTTATTAGGCTTTGTAATATTTGCGATAAATATCTACTTCCGCTTCTTCTTCAAAAGAAAATATTACAAAACGTGAATTCTTTCAAAAAGTGTATTTCTAATTGGGATTTTCTCATTTATCTAGTTTTCGCTTATCGAAATGCAAAATTATCTAAAGCATTTGAGGATATTACGATTCCTCACGTCTAGTCTTTCAGCAAACTTACTTTTCCATTTTAACAATGTAAGATTTACCACAAATTAAAGTTCAATTGATATTTTTACGATCGCATTAGAACAGCATTCAGATTTCAGAAAACGTTCCTAATAGGCGTTTTATCGTCAATACATCGAATCCGTAAAACTGTTTTCTCTGCAAGCATCTTTCAATGGCAGTAAAGCCAACTTATAGGTTCGTAGCGTTATGTCTCCTTGATTTTGAAAAGATGATTTTCGACAGATAATGATGCACAACCATTTCGTTTTTTACGTGATATCTCATAGAACTATGCGATAAATATAAGACTTCTTTTATCAGTCCTTTAGCTCTTTTGATGACGTGATTTAATTCGTATCTTCTCACATGTTTTTTTTTATACTATCGTAAGAGATGGGAATGTATTTCATCTTTTCCCCTACAATAACCCATCTATTGTGCCTTTTCGAGGGCTTTTCTTAGCAGATTGTTTGGACAGCTTCATGAAAGGATTACCGTAGGGAAGTTTTTTCCACCCTTTTCTTATCGTCACTTCATTTCTTTTTGGTGTGCTTTTTCCCTTTTCAGCGACATCCACTTTCTTCTTATGTCGGATAAGAAAGAAAGGTTTTTTTTTTTCTATCGGAGATTTATCGATAATATGTGGGAGGTGAAACACGTGATGCTAATGTAATATGGCATCTTTTTGAATATTATGATGCTTTAAAATAATATTTGGGATATTTCCTTAAGCCGGTTTTTAAGGTGCGCATCAATAATTTATTTTTAAGTGAATTTCTTGAAAACATAATTTTATGAAATATTGTTGACATATTCATTTATAAAATAACTTGCTTAGAAAACTAAATTTGTAATTAAATTAAGATATGTTGTTCTTTAAGGTAGCGAATACCCAAAATTCCACAAAATTGTAAAATTTTTACTATTACTTTAATCTTTTCCAAATTTGGCATAGTGATTTCAAATATAATGAGCAATGGTTTCTAGGCATTTTTTTTATATAAATATAATTTATTTATTTTAAACGGTGTTTTTTTTACTAAAAGAAGAGGTTTACGCTAACAAGTCTACCACATTGAATTTTCCTCCTATAAACATTATTTATGTGTTAAATTCTCCGTTTTGAACTGATACATGCAATGACCCTCTAGACAGTTACATATAAATTACAAGAAAAGAAGTTATTAAGAAGTATGTCATGAATTTAACTAAGAAAAGATTTTTCCGATTAACTTACACTTGAATATTTTTTTTAAAAAAATACTATATTTGCACCAGATATTAGAGGCTTATGGCACAGATATATATTGAAATAGCATCTGTAATAAATTTCAGGTAAATCAATGTAAACCTTTTTATACTAGAAGTGTTGGCATAAACCCCTTTTTTAAGTGAAAAACACCGTTTAAAATAAATCAATTATATTTAAATTAAAAAAATTGCCTAAAAAGCATTGCTCATTATATTTGAAATCACTGTGCCAAATTTGGAAAAGATTAAAGTAATAGTAAAATTTTTAGAATTTTGGGTATTCGCCTACCTTAAGATTATTTTGAAAGTGGCCATTTTTAAAAAAACAATTTACAGTTTATAGAATATTTATCAAATAAGATTGGGGAAAATAAATTAACATTTTATTTTAGTTTTGTTAAGCGTAAGTCTATTTGAAGCCTTATTCTCTACAACTCTTAAAATAGGATACCCGGAATAAGCTCTATTTATAGTAAAATATTTTCTAGAACGTTGTTTTTCTTATTCTAGTATCTGTTTTTCTTCGGATTCTATGTCTGTCTCACGTCAAAGTAAAATTGTATAATTCCCAGCTGATACAGGGTCAATCAACATCTTTCTCTTTTTAGATGGTAAACACAAGGCCGGTCTGTTTAGTATTAAGATCCTTTTGAAATGTATATTCTTTAGTTACTATCACAAACTACTGTGCAGGTTAGATTTCCATTTGCAATACAGTGCTATCTAAAAAAAGCCTCATATAATTTTCAAAAAAATATTTAAGTTTTTATAATAGTTTCAACTCTCTTTCTTTACGTAATAACGATGGTTGGCAAGGAAATGTTCCAAGAATAATCATTCTGCATAAATTCATCTAAATAAACAAATTATTAAAAAAAATATCCATAGTACGCAACAGTTTTTGTAGACAAATTAAGTTACACGAAAATGCATTAGGTGTCATCTCGTCATTTGACTGTGTTCTAATTTACGACGCTCGTCATTTGACTGTGTTCTTATTTACGACGCTCGTCATTTGACTGTGGTTATAATTTTCGACGCTCGTCGTCAATAGCCCTCGTGTAGCTCTAGCTCGACGATAATTCTAACTAAACTAAGTTACACGAAAAACGAATTCGGCAAGGGTTAATGGTGTTCACAAATGGGTCCTTTATGGGTTGATGTTAAAAATTGTGTTTTTCTCTTACTAAACATGTCTTCTTTATCTACTGCAACTTCAAAGAAGCCAACCTCGACGTTACCTTTTCTCCTTATTAGTTACTTTTATCTTAAGCTTTATTAAAACTACATTCTTGGAGCAATTCTAACACGTAAATCCTCTTTTAATACACACTAAACGTGTCGGAGACTTTATCTTAGGTTAGCATGCAAGAAAATGAAACAATCTTTTTCTTTACTAATTTTTTTTCTAACTGAGCGTTTGAAAGTAGTAAAAGACCTCACTGAATGGAACTCCCTGATTAGAACCCACATTTTGGGTGACCCATTCGGCGAAATCGACCGGCGGGCTTTTAATTTGGGGTCGGGTAATCCCTTCCGCTTTCTTTCAATCAAAAGAACTGCATTGAATGGCGGATCGTTAGACCGTTCCTGGCTTCCTCTTTGATTCTTACTAAAAATAGATGTGCCGCAACTTTTTTTTTTTTGCAAGTGGTTGGGCTTTATTGGAGTTTGACAGAATGAACTTGGTTGTTGAGGTCAATTGGTGGGTTAATTTTTGTGGTTGGATGTGTTTTTTTGTCCAATCAATTGCCATTAAAGAAACTAGAGATGTGCAACACCATACGATTTTAAATTATCATTCAATAAATGTTATTGAATGGTAATTGGAAGTCGTATCTTTTTAATAAATTTTTAAAGCCTTTTTATGGAAGCTATCCTTAGAACTTGCGCGATTGTTCCGAAAACCTTATTATGATGTTCGACAGGTACTAGGAACTCGTACCAAATTTGAAGACCATAGTTTTTGTTTGAGCTGTATATTAGTTTCAGAGAGACGGAACAATACAAAAAAAAAACGTTATTTTAAAATCGGAGTCCTACAAAAAGTGTAAAAAACACAATAATCTCCATTACAGATTATTGGGGGGCGGGGCACTGAGCACCAATCGATTAATAGAATAATTTGTAAGTTTTTTTTTTTTTTTTTTGGGGGGGGGGGGCATTTCTGTTGCCACTCAAGATGTTACACATACCCATTGCATTATTTAGTTTCAATTTGCAAAACAATATTCTTTGATTTCCTAATGCTGATTCGGATAAAAAAAAGGGTATGGCACAAAAAAAAAGTATTTACCTTTAATTTGTGCTTTTGAACAGTTTTGATATTATAATTTTACATCAGATTTGGAGAAACAATAAAAGTTCTAATTCTAGCCATTATATACTATTCACAGTTCAATTCAAACTTTAAAAGAATTAATGGCATATTAGGACGATTCTTTATCTATTAAAATAGTTATCTCCGTCAATGATTTTCATTCACCGGGGAACCATATCAATTAGCAGAGATTCCTACCTATGATAAATACCTTGCTGAATCACCTTCCAAAGCGGTAATAAAGCCACACCTAAGTACTGATAATCTCTAGCAACAGCTTCCCGCCAACTGGCATATTAACAGGGCTGGATCAAATTTAACGACCGAAACATCGATTTTTTAATGCGTTTCCTGCGCCCGTTTTATTCTTTGGAAATTCTTTGCATCGCTTAGATGCTAATGACTTCTTTCCCCTGTCCCTATATGCAAATTTTTTCTTTTCTTCTTGATATCTTTCCCTCGACTGTGGATGTTCTAGTTAGCTGCCAATGAGGCAAGGATGCTTCGTGAATATTAAGCCGTTAAGATTTAATGTAAAAATTAATTTGACAGGACTTTACTTTATAATTGGGATGGGTTGTTTTTTCATTCTCTTTATTTTAAAGCTTTTCTTGTGAATACGAGTTATTAAGAAGCGCACCATTTTTTATATTGAATATATTATATTGAAGAATTTATTTTCTGAAATTTTAATTATACTTTTATTGCGCTCATGTATTTTATATTGTTAACTTATTTTATAATATTATCGTATAATTAATAGCATTAAAATAGTTATGCATGATAAATAGTTCATAATTATTTCTTATTTTTATGAAAAATCGAGAATTTTATATTTGGAATACATTTTTAAATTCACAATATCTAAAACTAAGAAATATCGATGTTCTACCAAAATGCATTTTGTTAGTATACAGAACAATCTATATAATCACTTATTGTATCTCAGTAATATTATTTATAATATATATTAATTATGTATTTTATAATCCATATTATGATCTATTATGAATCATCTATTACTACCTTTTCTAGCCTTCTTATTATAGTTTTACTCGCACAAATAAGTTCATTAATTTGTCTCGACTTTGTTCCCCGTTTGACCTTTCTGTCCTCTACTGCCATTTGTTCGAAAAGGTGGTTGTGCACGAACAAGCACAGCAGAACAAATGGGCACGAACTTTGGAACAAAAGATCATTTGTAATAAACTATGTCACCTCCTCGTCTTGTTTGTGTGAAGTCCCAAAATGGCCTTTGGTTTCCGTGTTTTTGTTTAATTGTTTAACGATTTTGGAATATTAAAAATTCGGATTTTTACTAAATGACCTCGAATCAAACGTAACAATTAAACAATGTAGTTTGTCTTTTTGGAGAATTAAATGGACATCTAACCTAATACTAGGGAGGCGTAACACGATATTTTTGCAATAACCAATTAATAAATCACTGCATTTAAAGTTATTAATATACCTTATAAGGTAATTTCTATGACTAAATTAAAAAGTTTAAAGACAGCTAAGCAGCTACCCTTTGCGCAGGTGCTATTTTCTTAAAAACCGTATCATGATGTAAAACAGGTACTGGGAACTCGTTATCTAATTTGAAGTCCGTAGTTCTATTGGTTCGAGCTGTAGAGTGGTTTCAGACAGACGGGCCAACATTCAAAAACTTCTTTTTCGGGTATCGACATCTTCCAAAAACGTGTAGAAAACACCAAATCTCCATTACAGATTTTCGAACTTTCTTTTAACCTTAATACTGGGAAGGGAATTAAAAGCACTGTCTAAGAAGCATGAAATTAAACTTTTACATTGTGTTTACCGACCATAATAATTCTTTGCAAGGTTGGTTTCACTTTTATATGATTTAATCAGTTAAATTTTTACCTAGAAAAATGAGTGACATAATTAAAAAATTATGGCATATTCTTAGTTTTAAATGTGAACACTAAATGAGTAACTCACTTAAGTCCCTATTAGAAAGAAAATGTGTTTATTTTTTTTCAACTAAAAACATAGAAAGTAAAATCTTCCCCTTTAATCATATTCGAATCAGATAAGTATCAATTCATACAATATAATAGTTTTTGAATTTACGTCTGAATTTGAACGCAATCGGCATTGAATAACGAAACCAATATGTTGAATCAACTAATTTAATTAAAACGAATCCTCATCGATAAATTCTGTTTAGTTGAAACTACCTTAAAGAAACATTGAAGAGTTCTAATGAAAATCAACATGTTCGCTTAGAAATATTGAGAACTGAATGCGGGATTAACGAACGTTAATTAAGTTGCTATTGGCTTTTAGAATATTTGTATTGGTTATTTAATTTTAAATTGCTTATGGATTTTCTGATGGTTTGTAAAGTTAATAAGAATTATATTCCATGGAATGTAGTAAGTAATTGTGATGAAAAGCCAAAAGTGTCTTTCTGTAGAGGTTTAATATCAAATAATAATATTCAGGGAGAATGAAGATGTTTCATTCAAACATAATGCGATTAGTATTTTGTAATGCAGCAAAAATTTCTATTTTATTTATTGTATATTGGACCGTAGTTATCCCATTTTCAAGCGGATAATTTGTTATAGTACTTTATCACCAAAATCAATATCTTCTGAGGAATAGCAGAAGCTTATCTTCTCGTTACAGTTATTTGGCTTCAGTTTTGTTGGCAATACAAATTGCTATTTGGCAAGATATGTCGAATTTGGATCGATAAAAACACTGTACCGGATGTACAATTATGACAGACTGACCAATCAGTCTTATCTTACAACTATTCGCTTACACTTCGTCGGCATAGTAACCTGTTTTATCAAATTTTTTATTCGGTGCTGTTTTATTCATTAATTTGAATGTTGCTATGTTTCTGTCCTTTAGCTATTTCATTAATAATTATAATTGAAACTAATTTCAACTTTTACTAATCAAGGTTATTACCTTGGTTTCTCTTCGTCTAATATGCCTTTATTTATTTCAATTTAAAAATAGATAGCTTATTTTTATAATTGTCACTTCATCTAATTCTGTAGTTGCTATTGTTAATAATTATTTTTAAAAATCCTTTGTTTAAAAAAACATTCTTACTCATTAAATTCCAACCATTCAAGAATACTAAATCTGTATAAATATTAACTGTAATTTGAACCATTTTTATCCATATGTGTAATAAGCTTCCTTGACAATATAACTACTTGGTTATATTAACTATATTAGATAATTAAATTTGATACGTAGAATGTTTAACTGATAGTAAAATTGAGTAGGTTGAGTGTTTTTATATGCCGTTACTATGGAGATAGCTTGACCTTGAAGTAACTCCATAAAATACACATACTACACTCTTAAAACAAGAGTGAAATCCACTCCAGTTGGAGAAGTGCATTTTCGACACTGGAAAGGAGTGAATATTATCTCAGACTGAGTTAAAATCACTCGTTTGAAGTGATCCTGTCGGAGGTTTAACACACAAAGGATCCACTCCTTTCGGAGAAATGCATTTTCCAGACTGGAGGAGTGAAATTAACTCAGACTGAGTTAAAATCGCTCGTTCGTTTTACGAGTGTACAAACTATATTTTAACTGTATGTTTTTCTTGTTACAGATGGTTCGTGCAGCCAACTGTACCTGCAGCCGGTGAAGAACGACCACGCGTACTTCACGGGGGACAATTTCTTCATCACGTGTTTCACGACGGACGAGAACATCGACAAGCTCACGTGGACGGACTTCGACAACAATCCCATATCCACCACGGAAGGGCGGTATGTGGCACAATTCTTTTTTATTCTTTTAAAGACCATAAAAACACACTTTTCACGTTTTTCTTGCGTATTCTGAAATAGAATCGAGCCTGAAATAGAATTTAAAACTAAACTATCAATTCGTCTGTGTTAGAATACATTAACACTAACTTTCAAAAGGCCAAAAATCCTAAAAAATATTTTTTATTAAGTGACATTAATCAAGTTTCAAACTAAGCTACTCGTCCTCATCGAAAGAAACTAGACTTCAAAACCTGCAAAGAACTTCATGCAGTGGCAAAAGTAATAGTAAAAACATTTGTCGGCTTGTCACTTGACTGTGATTCTAAATTACGACTCCCGTCGCCAATAGCCCTCGTATAGCTCTAATGCGACGATAATTCCAACCTACCTACCTTATGTATTTAATATGTTTATAATTATTTTAAGGAAGGAAAATCAATGAAAATAGGCAATTATGAAGTCTAAAAGTTTAAATTAGAACCAAACGCTGTGTTTGGCGATGCTGTGGTGCAAGGTGAAAGTTACTGTTACAAATCTTCTTGTGTTTATTAAAGAATAATTTGACTTGTGTTTAAATGTACGTAAGACGGCATCGATAGATTTATTTCTTAGTTGAATTATAAATTTAAATAATTTTGGATTTTTCGAAAATTTCATATATTCCTTTATATTATTATATTACTTATATTTTATTTTAAATCAAAATATAATTCGAAGTCCACATAGTGTCTTTATTTATCAATTGCGCAGAAGTCTAATAAATAAATCTCCATCCCCTTTTACGAGCGTTTTATAAAATCCGTTTCATTTATGTCCGTACAAGACGTAACAAATAATTTCGTAAAAGGAATAAAGAATACAACATCCACATTTTACTCGAATAAATTGACTCCCATCTAACCGAACGAAAACTCCCACTTTAGTCAAGAGCTGAAAGTATAAATTAAGACACAGCGTGTTTCACTGACAACACCCATGCTAACAGTAAATGTCAAGAAATTTTCTTCCGCTTAAAACAATCCATCTCTAAAACACAAAGTCTATTTTTTTTCTTCTCTATATTTTATGCCTCCGCTCCTCTCAAATTCCCGTTCCTTAAATACATCTTTTCCTTCCGTGCTTTTTCTCCCAGGCATCAGAGCGGATATTCTTCCGTCATTTTGTTTAGAAAGGGATGCGCGCGCGTTGCTCCCTGAGATGATGCAGCGCTTGCTGGTTCTTTTCTGTGAATGCTTGCGTTTGATAACCTCGGATATGGTTATGGAGACTGGGTAGTAGGGCTGTATTGGGGGGTATACGGAGTATACCATGCCCTGTGAGGTTTTTTTTTTTAAAGAATAGAGTATACACTCTCAGAAATAACACTTTCATTTTTGAAGATTCATGAATCCTCAAGCCTCATTTCGTTAATTTTGAGGATTGTTTCGTCAAACTATCACGTGACTTTTGAGTAAACGCGAATCCTCACTTTTACGATCGTGATTTGACGATTCTGTATCTTGATTTTGAGGAAGTTGAATCTCATTGTTGTACTCACATGCTCAAAAATGACGAAATATTTCTTTAGATTAGACGACATTCAAATCCTCATAAAAATGACGATTCAAAATTTCCTCACTTTGAGGAAACGAAAACTCGGAGCATTAACCAGTAAACGGATCGTCAAAATTAAGGAAAATTTCGTCGTTTTTGAGCATTCATTTTTGAGAGTGTACTCTGTGCTTATTTTCCAAATTAGCGTATACCCCATTTTCCCTTTAATTTTTTGAATAAGTTTGACACTTTATTTTAGTTTTCAAAAATTAATAAACCTCATCATGAGGAGCAAGCAATCCAAGGCTTGCAAGATTTTTCTGAAAATCCTAAATCTTTGCCAGACAATCTAAAACTTCTGCTAATGACAACATCAACTTTGCTCTGCTGAACGGCAGAGTGTGAACGGGGCTTCAGTTTAATGAACATCATAATAACTGATTTGAGGCATCGTTACTGATTTCTATTGTTTCAAGTTTAATGTTCATTAATGCTAATGGACAACCACTTGATATGTTCGTAACAAAGAGATCATGGTTGGTTGGTAAACCATCGGTCAGCGACTGGTGTCCAATAAAAAGCAGTGTACGAGGGCGAAAAGAAAAGGAATCTCGCTCTGTTTGGGATAGTTTTTCGGAAAATTAATGATTTGCTTATTTTCCACCTTTCTATGTATGTTACCTTTCCCCCCTTTTCCTTCTAATTAGTTAAGAGCAAGATTTAAAAGAGAAGTTTATTTTATGTGCAGCTTAAAACAAGTTTTATTTTTACACCTTTAATTACAGTTTATGCATTTTTGTAAGTTTTATTACCAAGTACCAACTCATATTTATTATGAGTATACCCTCTCATTTTTTTTATATGGACACAGTACATGTGCAAATTTTACGAATACAGCACTGCTGGGTAGCCTAGTACAGTAGAACTCCAATTATCCGAACTCCAATTATCCGAACTCCAATTATCCGAACTCCAATGTTACCATTCTGCTCTTTCCATCCATCCACGGAACATGTCAAAGTGTCCGATTATCCACATTTTTGATTTTCTGAACGGAAACCAGTCCCAAGTGATTCGAGTAATTGGAATAATATTGTATTAATTTCTTGTGTGTTACGAGGCCCAGTACTTTCAGAACTAGCGCTCCTGGGTTCGAAATAATCTTCTACACTAAACGAAAGAATAGTCAATTCAGCAAAAATACTCTGAGTGTTAAGGTTTTTGCACTTTGAATCCTTTGAGGTTCCATCTCTATGCCTCCATGAAGAGGGCGACACTATTTTTAAACTTAATTAATAAATAAACCAAATTAATAAAAAATAATAAATAAACCAGATGCTATTTTCCTTTCATCAGGTGTCGGCTCGTCAATTGACTGTGGTTCTAAAATACGACGCCCATTGAAAATAGCCCTCTTGTCACTCTTGTACGACGATAATTCGAACTAAACCTATTTCCTTTCAAATTTGTTTTATTTTGCTGTTATGACGATTCTTATACTTGGTGGAAAAAATGCTTACATTGCAAAACAATGTTATGATAACAATAAAAAAATAGATTTACAATACAAATATATGTACATGTATTGTTCGATTAAATATTAATTAAAGATGTTTAAAATTTCCTTAAATTTTAATTAAATCCTATTAAACTAGCCTTTCCTGGAATCCAAGTATTGCTTATTCCCAATAAATTCCATTAAAAAGTTAAAATTAGACATAGGAACTCCTTTTCATCCATCTACTTCCGCATCCTTCCATTCCTTTCTCTTGGACTAATCCTGCCGTCTCCATGGTTACTCGGGAAGAGAGAGAACGCGCGCTGTAAGGAGCAATGGCTGTCATTGCGAATATACCGGGCGAGTCCAATGTCGGCCATTACACGCCTTGCGAATTCAGATGAGAGCCTCATTCGAAAATCGTTAACAGCAGGGGGGTGGAAGGGTGGAAGATTTTCCAACTGATGGTGTTGTATCGTAATTGAAAATTTCCGACACTTTTCGAGGCGGTTTCGAGAAGCCGTTTGAAGCCTTTTCTTCTGCCATTTTCGCGGTGAATAGTCACCTGTAAACCGCAGTTTTGTGGTTGTTTCAGGCGATTGAAAGTTACCGTAGGCGTTTACGTGAAATCGATTTTGAGGTTTAGGAGGTGCTGCAAATAGCTATTAGTTTGCGATGCATAAGTAAAATTGTGCTATTTAAAAGACAGTTTATTTTATTGTTTTCAAACGTGTTGTATTTCATTGATTTTGTGGTGTTTAGTTTTATGTATAAGAAAACTATAATGTTGTAACATCTCACACTTAATCTAAAGCGGTAATCTGAAATTTGAATAAATATATTTTAAATGTTTCCTTAAGATTTTCAAAAAGGTGTTGTTCAGAATTTAATGATTCGGTTCACAATTGTTAAAATAAAATGTATTCATTTATTAGTTAAGTTTGTTGTGCTGACTGTTTAAGAACAAATCAACATTGATATCTACAAACATTTATTGTGTACACTAAACCTATCAATTAGTTATAAATTAACCATAAAGTTTTATAAAAAAAATAAAGGTTATGGTTCCTTTAAGTTTAAATTGTGATATGTGCGTGGAAATCAGTGTACACTCGATTCAAATTTTCTAAATAGTATATATTGAAGTACATGTACATTTTCAAGTATTAAAAATAAGCTCCTTAGTCCTTACACATTCAACTTAAAGTTACATAGCATCACTACCATGGCAAATAGTTCCGAGTCTGCTACATACAAAGGCAAACAATAAGTTTTCCCAGGTGTGCATTGTTCTGAGAACACAGCACGTTTTGCTAAATAAATATAGGCGTTACGGTAGGATAAACTCTCAATGATTTGTTTTACTAGGCGTGAATTACGTTTAACATCTGCGGTGTGAAAAAATATCCAATGCTGAACTGGGGAATATTTCTAGCTGTAAAAGAACTTAGGCTTATTGCCATAGTAATTTTCTTATATATATAATTGCATGGATAAGATAATAAATGTTTTTTTTAATAAAATAGTTTAATAAAATAATACCTTTCATGTCAAGTTTCTTAATTTATATAGCTTAAGCGGTATAGAAATAACCGCAATAAATGTTTTCGCATTTTTGCAATATACTAGTTACTTGTAGCTTGTTACATATTTTTTGTGCATCTCGAATTGTTATAGTTTTATTTTGGTTGATACTTTAATTTTTGACAAATCATTTAATCGCATTATTTAGTATAATTTCTAACATCTAGGTTCAGGGAAAAAAAAGTTTCGTTTTTAACCCTTTCAGTCCCAGTGATTGATGCCATTTGGAATCATCCCTTTCAATATTTTTTCCCCAAATGTTTATGTAACGATATGACATCCAAACACCCATCATTCGATTCTTCACACTTTGTTCTATTCGACAATATTTTACATTAATCTCAATTGAAGTCGGAACTACTATTTTCTTATTTAGAAAAAAAACTAACAAACGTTTCACTTGATTTTGAAAAGTTCACTTCAGTTACACATATTTAAAACACAATTTAAACTATTTCGGTTAAAATAATCACTAATTTTTTTAATAATATGCTCAGATACATTAAAATATATAAATCGAAGTGTTTTTAGTTTTTATATTTTTTTTTATTTTGTTTTCCACGGTTAAAAAATGTTGGCCTTATTTCAAAAACCATATAAAAAATTAAAATGAATTTTTTTTCTTATGGAACTCTTACTTTTGACCTAAAACAAGCTTATTTTGTGAATATCAGATGTTTCTGTAGTGTAGGAGATGTTTCTGTATGTAGGAAATTTTTGGGGCTGAAAGGGTTAAATTTATATTAAACAAGAAGTTCTTAAAGAACTAAAATAGCCTACTTTCCTGTTACTTAAATACGTACTAAAATTCTTATCTTGAAAAAACTAGGTTCGTAACAGAAAGTGACATCAAGAACCGTTTTTCCACCTTAAATTTAAAATAAATTTCACTAAACGCAGCATCTAACTAAACACAGCATCTTTCACTAAACACAGCTTGATTTGCAGTCATAAGTAAATATATGATTTTTCGTAGAACAAAAAACTACTCCTCAATAAACATTTACTTGCTAAATTCGGCTAGTTTCATTTATTTTATTTCGAAAATTAAATAATTATAACTTAAATCGTTTGCAAAAATTTATATTTCAAAGAATAAATAAGCAAAATTTCTAAATTAATAAAGTGTTTGTTGTTTTTTTTGTTTGTTTGCAATACTCCTCGCTTTTAGATAGAATGAAAACAATTTATATCAAAATACAAAGATCTCGTAGTGAAATATATATTTGACGTCATCTTAAATTGATCGATGTCTCCAAAATAAATTTATTTTAATTTATTGTCTAAAAGAATTAAAGTTTCTCAAGCAATTGTTGCGATGGCAACGGCGATATAATTCTAATAAAAATGGCTTCCTATGCTTTTTAAATGAGCATTAAATGTTGATGTTTTTTAAATAATTGAAGTACTTCGAATTCGAATTCTTTTCTGAAATTTTCAATGTATTCTAAATTCGATGCACTGAATTTTTTGACGTATCTCATTTGTCCGTAACATTTGTAGTTAAATTCAGCGATTTAAATGAATCGAAATTGAATTTCAATGCTAATTCAATGGGAAATTCGTCGTCAAATAGTCGATTTATGTCCGTCCTATCGTACAGACAGACGGACAAAAAGTATGAAAGTTGGGTGTCTGATATTATACCTTTCTAATAAAAAAAGAATTTTTAAGATCGGATTGATAGAACTGATTTTGGAAGGGGGGTACGGACGGACAGACGGACGGACGGACGGACATCGACCGCATGTCAATACCTACTTTTTCATTTTTTTTAATTCTTCGAATTAAAAAAAAAGAAAAGTAGGCTAAAAATATACGAATATAAATACAAAAATTATTAACCTCGAAACTTTTATCTTCACTTTTACTCTTCGCTAAATCTGCTAGAAAGTCATGGCTTCACGATGCGGGATAGCCGCTACAATCGATGTCACGGGCCATTACTCGAAGCAATTCATTAAAGATCCTGATAGAGTGATTCACTTTATATTTAAAGGAAGGCGATTCTTATACCACCCCCGCCGTGATTCAGTTTTGGACGCCATTATTCTCGTGGTCTGTCTCTAAATTGGCGCACTTATGCACCATTAGCAGCGAATTTTTTTCAAAGGTCTTAATCCATCTTAATAATAGGATTCCATTGGTTCTGATTTTGAAAGCCTTTTTGGTTTTCTACCGCCATATTGTGGAATTTTCTTTTATTATTTTTGCCTACCTAGAGTCTCATGAGGATGATGGTATTTTATGGGTTGTGGTTTGTATTTTGTCAAGTCTGAAATCAAGCTTTTATGGGTTTTCTTTTTAAAAGTTAGTTATTATCGATTCTTATTCATTATTAACCCCTTAATAACGATTGGCAAGAAAAATGGGGTTTCTGATTGAGTTTAAACTAAATATAAGACGAATGGAGACCATAGTCCTGGGCGACTTATGCTGCACAAATTAAGTTACACTAAATCTATATCCGAATTTACAATTCTATCTATATGTTATCACATCATTCTATCTATATGTTAAGCACAATCTATATGTTAAAAGCCTATAATCAAATGCTAACTCTTTTTGCTGATGATTTATAAATTAGTGATTCTGTAATTAAGACAAAAAATGATTTAATGAAAAATAACTAATCAATTAATATTGTCTTATGTAGATTTGGCCCAGTATTATCTTACCGAACTAAATTTTATTTAAGTTATGTACTTTAAAATTAGTAAGTTAGTTGTTCTTCCACATTCCTAAGACATCTACTTTGTGAAGAAGGTTTTATGTGTTATACTCGTGATCCTTTTCTGGAATTGTGGGTTCAACTATTCAACCTACAATTTGTGATAGAAAACAATGGAAAATTGACTCGTATACGCATAACAACTTCAACCTATATATTTTAATGTGTTTAAATTGCTCTACCATTAATATTTTCTTCCTTCTGTTTGGAAGAAGCTGCAAAAGAAGAGGAGTAGGTTAAAATTACTCGATCGATATTCGAGAAGATTTAATTAACCGCAGCGTGAATTTCTCTTAAAATGTTCTTTTTATAAGATAAAATTGGGTAGTCTTTATGTAAAAAAAATGGTGACTGTATCTTAAAAGTAAGTGAGCTGTAAAACATCGATTTTCGATTTTTCTTTCTACTTGTAGCTTTAAAAATAAAATATACGATACTTGAAGCTGATTTAAGCATTCGGCGACGATCAATATTTCAAGTCTTGTAGTTTCATTTAAATCTTTCTAATTGCTTAAGATTCTTAAGAAAATAGATTGCACCTCACATTGTTGATTGTTTCAACCTAATTATAAATCCTTAAGTATCTTAGCTCCTATATCCGTTGTGTTTAAAAGTTAAATTTCGTGTAAATCGCAGTTTCATAGTACATACGCAAATACATATTATATTTTTTGCAATTTTTCTGTATTTCATCAACCATAAAACTGAGATTAAGTTTTATCTTTTTATTATTTGTAAGAGTCCTTCTTGTAGAATTTTGCTTCATTTTTATGTTTTGAAATAATTACTAACATCAAAATAAATTGCCTTTATACAACTATCTAAATAAAGACCTTCTAAAAATTAAGAACATTAGGAATAACATTGAGAACATTATCTTAGCATTTAAGAATTTGAATGTATTCTAATTTGACTTCGATTATTATTACATTATTATTTTGTAATGCAGCAAAAATTGCTATTTTATTGTATATTGGACAGTAGTTATCCCATTTTCAAGCGGATAATTTGTTATATTAATTATCTGGTCGACCGTACATAAAAAAATAAAGTTTAATTGAGGCATTAAGCATTTTTTCTAATGATTTCTAATTTAACAATGGCCTACTTGTTTTTACATGCGATTAACTTCTACATTATCAATCAACTTTTATTTATGAATAGCCAATTTTATAGCAAGTCATGTGTGTACAACGCCTGTTTGTGGCTTCATTTTTTATTTTATTTATTCGACAATATTTGCTCGGATATTGCTTTTGGGCATATAAATATCTTATTTCCACACAATGTATACACAATAATTTATTCTGACATTTATGCACTCCTAAAATACATTCCATCCATTTTTATTTCCAAATTCCCTTAATAAAACACGAAGAAAGCTTTTTTTTAAAGCTTTCTTCGAGCTTTATCATCTTGCAAAATTAAATGAAAAACTTTTTTTAAAATAAAATTCTTTTCATTCTGAAAAGAAGAAAATAGTTCTTCCACCCATCTAATATGATAATTAGGAGCTTTAAAATCTCCCCCACTTTTTTTTTCTTAACATCAAAATTTTCGGGCCGCTGCAGTTGTTTCATTTTTCTATTGCGGCAGAACTTCACTTCTTTTTTTAATAATTTTCTAAAAGTAGTTCGTTTTAGACAATATATCATGTCTTGGCCTCTCGCTCCTTCTGTAGTTTTCTTAACATTTTGAGCCTTATTTATCTTCTATTATTCTTTTTCCCTCCCGGGAATTTAAAAAAAAAGGAGAATTTCTCCCCGGAAAAGCCTGTTGTGAGAGTATAGAAAAAATTATTCTTTTGGGGGCTGATATTGCTCGAGTTATTTTGAGGTACGCTTAAGTGCTCGTTTATGTTACGCCTGCGTGTTTCATCTTTTGTTATTTATTTTGTTTTGCGTTTATTTCAAATTTTTATTCTTGGAACAATGTATATCCGTTAAGACTCAGCTGAATTTCGAATTACGATGTTACGATTTCTGTACTACTAACATTTTAGGGATTGAAATAAAGGTATCTTAAACATTTTTGTATGCATTAATAATATATAGTATAATTTGAATTATACTTTTAAAAAAATTCTCTGTACATGGGTGATTCTTCCAAAACGTTAGTTTTAGTGTACCTGTCAATATTTTATTATTTAACAATTTATAGTCACCGAAATATCCATATAAATTAAAACTTTAATATTTTTTAATCCACTTAGCTAATGAACAAACAAATGCATACCACTGATTAATACCGCCTTAACCTGCTTTGAAATCTTGCATGTTTATACGTTAATATTAGTTACATTTTAACTCAATTGCTATTATTACTATATATTATATATTTTGATTCTTTAACTTATACTTAAGTTAAGTAAATTTGAGAATAGCGTGCACTGAACTTCAGCTACTTTCCCCGTCACATGGCTTTTTAATGGCTCTACTTCTCGGTTTATATCATTGTTTTCTCACCGGTTATCTTTAAAATTTGCGCAGATGTGAGCGACCCCATAAGACATCCTGTGCAGTTGATGATTCCTGTAATTGAATGTACGTTTTCAGATCTATCAGGATTTGAATCTTTTCTAATGGTAGTTGTTCGTTATGGGCTTCCATTGAACCATTTCAACTGTTGAAAAGAAGTATGGAACATTGTTTTAGTTTGTCACGTATTTGGAATTATACAGCGACTCGGTTGATTGTGTTTTACGATTTTTTTAAAGACAATAATAAGAGACGGGGTTGGCATGGTCCTTGAAAAACCTAGAAAAGTGCTTGACAAAATGCATTGATTTTCAAGGTCTTGAAAGTGCTTGAAAACATTATCAACCTTGAAAAGTCCTTAATTTTTTGCTTAGAGATAACTCGGTTGAGTTTTCTTTGTGTCATCAAATATAAACAGAAGTTTCAAATGTAGTCTTCCAAGAAGGCAGAACAAGTGATTTTAGGTGGATTTTTGAATGATTTTGAACTAAATTTTTATTTTATAACACATTTTAACTCCTTGAAGCTTAGAGCTCTTATTTATTTCTAAATATTTTTTTTTAACTTTCGTGAGATTTAGGAGTTGTATGCAGTCCTTGAAAATAGTGAAATATATTCTTGAAAAGTCCTTAAATAGTCCTAGATTTATTTTTACAAAAAAGTGTGGCAAACATGAAGAGAGCATGGCATTGGGGTTTGTGTGTCCATAAAGTTTTCTCGCTTAGTGAATCCAAAATAATTTTTTTTCAAAATTAAAACGCCAGATGTATTTTATGTAATTAAAATATTTCATAACTTTGTGTTTGCAAAATATTTTAATCTCTATAAAACATTATCTGTCTAGTTCCATTACCAATGTTATAAAAATTAATGACATATTGTGATGAAAAAATATTACGCAATGAAATTGTAGTTAATAATTAATTTCATTGCATATTTTTGGAAATTTTAAGTTGAAATCTTTTTCAAGTACTACCTATCCTTTATGTTCACTTACCTCGGGGAAAATGAAATATCGAGAATGAAAGTATATATTTGTTCTTTAAAGGAAGATAAGAGTTTCTCAGAAAACGTCAAAAGAATTTCTTAATATCCTTCCGAGACTTCAGTTCCCCGCAAGGACCCTCAATCCAGTTTTTTTTCCCTCTGTCTCCCATGGATTTTGTCACCAAAATCGATTTTACAATCCCGTTTTGATGAAAGTATCGTTCCTTTCCTGACATTTTCGAATAAAGAGCTCTTTATATTCTCGGATATAGCATGCTTTATATGGTAAATGGATTATGTTGTAACTTTTTTACTGTTATAAAACTTTTTTTTTATTTTAGACAGTGTTACATAAAATAGATTTTTTTGATGCAATAAAAAATGAATTTTGCCTATCATTAATATATTTTAAAAAATATGCTGAATATAAAAAAAATTTGCTTTGAAAACTTTCATTTAATAATAAAACTTATTTGCATAAAAAGGTTGTAAAAATATTAATGGAATGCAATCCTTCATTTTAAGTCCCAATTTGCAATAAAGAAAATTATTTAATAAAGGACACAAAATATTTTAAAAAAATATTCCATAAAGATAGTTTTATGCAAATAAACGGTGTACATTTATTTCCCTTCCAGTAGAGAACGATAACTAAGTGGAGTGATCCTCTGAGGGGTTGACACTACAGAAACATTGAAGCCTTTTAGCAGAGCAGACCGGGACGCGTGCACCTCCAACATCCATCATCGTCAAGTTTACAAGCAAAAGAGAAACAAAGTGCCCTAAAATAATCCCTGTTTCCTTTCTAATTTCCAAAACGATAGATACCACGTTGCTTTAGGGGACGTTTGTTGAATTCGTTACTTTTTTAAAAATAGGAAACTTTGCTCAAAGTGGAGCGCGTGTGGGGTCTTTTTGTATTCGTTTGAATTTCCTCTCTGGTACATTTGTCTCTGCCATGTGTTGGGTCGATATTTATGGATTCGGAGAGAATTATATTGTGTGCCGCTTTAATGTTGTTAGGTGAATTGTAAATGCATTAATTTTTTCAAACTTTTTTGTAACAGTGTATTGTTTCGATTGTGTGGTACGAGAAACTTCACTTACCACCAACAAGAAAAAAAAATGTTTGAGATAATCAATATGGAAATGTGTGTAACTTAATTTGAGAAGACTTGGGATAATTGTGTGTGCTGCAAATTTAGTTTATTCGTAGTAGTGTAGCGAAACATTTCAAAGAACCTACGAAATGGTATAAAATTTAAATTCAAAAATTGATTTATTTGTTTTTTTTAAATGTAACATATTGATACAGAAAGCGCGAAAAGTTTTTTCTATTGAAAGAAATTACTATATGGTAATAAGAAAATAGTTATAAGGTACGCTAAAAATCAATATTCAGCAAGTTATTCATGCATATTTTCAAATATTCTCCAGTAGACAGTCGTACCGAAGAGTTGGGGCATTCTTAAATTCTTTGGAACTAGGGCGTGCCTCCTCAACGGAAATACTTAAACTTAAAGAAAAGAGGAATATTTTTATACAAAAAATTTACGATTTGAAGTATATAAAAAAATCCATTTCCTGGGAGTGCTCCAATCGGAATCATTATCCCCAACCAAACAAAGTGTGATTCCTCATGCGTTTGTCCATCCATTCCAGCTCCAGTGGCCACCAACTAAACCTCGCCCTGTATCAACGACCTGTGGGGTCAAGAGCTTCCACTTTTTCGTTGTGTGGCCCTATTTTTTTTCGGTGTTATTGTAATTTCACCCCTGTCGTGTGTGCAATGGGTTTCCTGCTGCCGGCACAATGATTCATTCGCATTATTTTTCTAATCGATATAACGTATCGCCCCTCTAGATTGGTGACAGGGATGTTAATGAAGTAACGAGATTGATGCTTTTACTAGTTTTGTTTGTTTAAATTAACATCGCAATAAAGCTACGTTACGTTAAATGAAACTTAATTTTTTTGTACACTTTCAGTTTTTTTTGGAGGGTTTATTAAAAGTATCTTCCCGACATTTGATTGCAACATTTCAACACTTTTTATTTTTCACTTCATTTGATTAAATTTTTTTACAAGTATTAACCATATACTTCAGGGGATCATAATTTTGTGGTTGCCTCTATGTTAAAATGCCAAAAACAGTCATATTTTTTTTAAGTGAAAAACATTGTTGTTGCTTCTCTGGTCTTAAAGTTGAGTAGGTGCGTTTACCCTAACTTACTCTAGTTTCATATTATTTTTATTTGAAAAATCATTTTGTTTATGCTTAGTTTTTTTTTACTATGATTATCAAAACGTGTAACACTAACAGTTATTTTCATGTCGATACATTTGTTCTAGTAATTGCATATTAAAAATTTCGATTTCAAATATAAAACTTGTTTTTTAAAAAACCAGTATATCTCAAAACAAATGTTATTGAGATATTTGCTAATCAAAAAAATATCCGTTCTATATAAAGATTTCAAATATTACGTCCCTTCCCCCTTCAATCCCCTTCAGGTTCTCGATGGAGCTGATTGCGCGACTTTTACGCAAATAAATCCGATGACACGTCGTCGTGGGCGTATCGCGTTTCGGACGCTGTTGCAGATAGTCAGTCACGCGACGCTCAATTGCGCATATTTCCGTTGGGCTGAATTAGTTTGATGATATGAGGGAAGTCGGGGTTAATTTGTCGAGCTTACATACCTGTCAACATAGATTAGGGTCCCCGATGAATTTTTATCTTTCTCTATGGGGAGCAAAATGTACGCTTCCAAAATCGTAATATTGTTTTAGGTTTAGCAATACTGTTTGTAGGTATCATCATGGAAAATTGTATGTAAATTGAACATGATTGCGCAGAGAGAATTGTACTAAAGTAGACAAGGTTTTATCAGTAGAACACAAATACATACAAGACATACAATTAAAATTTTACACTATATTAACTTCTTGATGCGGTCAACAGTTACACTAAAACCAACCTTAAGTTTGCAGCAGAGAAATGTACTGCGCGGAGGAAACTGCGTAAACAACGAGGCTGGCGCCGAAATTTCGCGTGCTCTCATTGGTTGCTCCTTTGACCCTGATATTCGTTCGCCCTGTTACGTCAAAATCGAAGGAAAAAATAATTAAAATTACACTCTAACTGAAGCTAAAGTAATAAAAATAATAAATTTATGTCTTGAAATAACAAATAAAATTGTTTATTGAATGTAAAACACCTTTTTTATTCGATTCTCGCACTCGAAAATGAGAACTATTTACCCTTTTTCTCGTAGAACATTTGTATACTGCAAACTTAATGTCGGTTTTACTGTACATATCTTATGACAAATATTTATTTCGCTGACAATTCTGCTATTTTTTTTACGAAATAGGTACTATACTATTTCAATTTCAAAATGTAACATTAATTTTAAGTAATTTCAGCGCAACATTTGTCTATTAAGATAATTCTTTCTCTTCTCGTCATTCCTTTCTAAATTTTATTTTGATCGGAATTTTATTTACATTGGATGGAATTCTTAATTCATTTTACACTATTTTCTTTATATCTTAATCAATAAACGTAGACGCAAAATTTCCTTTCAAAAGTTTTCTGTGCTAGCTAAAATCTGTACCTATTAAGAAATACGATTAGTATCTTAATAATTGAAACAAGATATTATGTACTTTCTAAATATCGATCGCGTCTTGATGAACGGTGAAAACAGATTGACTTGTCATTTATTGATTCGATTTTCTTGTGTCTAGTAACTTGGGCACCATACCTCGCACTCAATATCTACCTCATAACAAACAAAAAATCGTATTGATTTTTATTACGTAGTAGGAAAAATCGAAAAAATGAGTTAACTTTTATTGGATTAGAAATTATCGGAAAATAGAATTATTAAGCTATGAACCAATAACCGGATGTTGCATCGCTTTTTTTACGGAAATTACAGTTATTGGTAGTTGTCCATTTAATTCGCGCCTAGGGCTTTATTTCTAAGTTAATTAGTACAATTACTGAGATTTCCTTGTATAATTAATGTTATTTATTTATTAATTGAGAATTTAGTTAAAAACCTAAAACATATCATAAACTGGTAGGTTCTTTTTTTTTTTTACAATGTTACAAATTTCTTAAATGTTTTATTTAAGTCAAAATTTTCTTTTGTCACAAAGTATTAAAGTTTCGAAAAGAAAATCATTTGTTTTAGCTACAAATTCATTAGTTATTTTTTTACTAGAAATAATTTAGGAATCTATCGTGAAATGTAAGTATCTAAATCTATTAAGTAAAATATCTTTAAGTAATTTATCATGAAATCTATCATAATTTTACCCTTACATCGTAAAGTGCAAACAATTTATTGCTTATGAAATAAATTACCACTCCCGTAGTTTGAACGTTTGAATTTGTAAGCCTTTATTCCTAATGGTAAAATACCCGGCATTGCTATAATAAAATATAACGTTATAACACAAAATTGCATTTTTCAGAAAAATGGTCTTGTCAGATGAAATTAGCACAGTCTCTCTCTTGACCATCTATCCTTCTATACAAAACTACTCATGTGTGACATGGCAACTTATGGAATTATCCTATCCTATAGGTTGGCCATGCCACATGATTTTTTTAAAAATGGGGAAGTATACTGCAAACTCTCACATTTAGCAAACTGTAATGAAAATTGTGCTCTGATAGTGGCCAAGCGCCACATGCGGACATGCGTCGTACAAAACGAATTTCAAAAGTGTTCCAGAACAGTTTCTAAAATGTTCTAAATATGTTCTGATATGAGATTTGTTGAATTTCACTTTTGCACACATTGTTAACGCTTTTGGACATAGAACACTTTTGGATGCTAAACATTGTATAACACAGTGTTGTTAAAAGTTACAAGGATTAAAGATGTGTTTTGATAGTGTTTCGAACTAATTTTGGGGGAACCCATTCGGCTTTAAACACTTCAACTTCAAAGAATGTGTGGTAAAAAATGTTTCAAAAAGGATATTAAACTTGTTTGTACGTTATGCGTCATTGAATTCTTAATATTTTTTCTAAATTTAACCATTTCTTTTCCAGAATCCATGCCCAGCCCGCGGAAGGCGATCAACTGGGTCTTCGACTCGTCTTCACCAATGTGGAAACGGAAGACGCAGGAACATACACCTGCAGCGACGATCAATACAGCGTCAACTTTGATCTCATCGTGTACCGTGAGTACCTCTTTTTATATGTGAGAATGTGAGGCTGCTTTCGTATTCCATTGAGAACAGCAGAGGTTGAAGTGGTTTATTCAAAATTTTCGATAGTTTCAAATGCTTAAAATTTGTTCTTAAAAGTTCGAATGGCGATATATTTACATAAAAAGTACTTAAAAAATTAAAAAAATAAATCCTTGGAAAATCTCAAAAGTTTATGTACTTCTGACATTAAACTTAGATTTAAGTAAAATCTGCTCTGCGTTTATATTTGATGTAAAATAATAAAAAATTTAGCATCTATTTGCCAAGTAATAGTGTAGCAATTCACATTATGTCGCCAACCTCAACAGTTACAGAATGTGTCGTCTATTTATGTTTACAAAAAAAATTAAAGTTATTTTTTCTTGGCAATTTTAAACTAATATACAAGTTATCTTGACAAAAATGAAAAGAAACATAAACTGTATTTCTTAAGTTGTTACAAAGTTGAATCCTGCGAGAAAAACCGCAACAAAATGAAAATCAACATTCCTGAACAAACATTGGGTACAGCTTGGAGATATACAGAAATCCCACTGATCAAAATGCTAGTCACGGAGCAACCTGCAAGAGATACAGTATTACTAGCACCCGGGGAGCCTAATTCTGGTCCATCTGGAGCATTTTTTATAAGATGCGTCATCAAATCAGTACCTCAGAGCAAAAAGGGTACATTTTCTGTGCCAACTCAATGGAAGCTGTACCACTCCGGGGTATAAGGTACAGAAATATCGCCCTCATGCTTTTTGCTGTATCGATGTCTTTATTTTGCTTTTTCTCTGTTTCTTTGCAATTACCAGAGGAGTTTCGCTATCTCCTTCCTCGCATCCGAAGAAAAAACAGAACATACAACCACCCAATGGGAGTAAGCAATGGCAGAGTGAGATAATAATTCGCTGCTGGACCTAACAGCTCCATTTCACGGTGCATTAGGCACGTCTTTATTATGTATTCGAGGACATCTTTGATTTGGGTTGAAAAGCGCGTGAGCTGCTGACTTATCTCATCCCAAGACAAAAGGATACTACCTGATAAGGTGTATTAACCAACTGACTCATTGATACGCTTTTTTAAACTTCTGTTTAGCTTCGTTTCAGTTTCTATTATTATCATCTAGACGGTTCTTCTGTAGTTTATAAACAATGCATTGCTTTACTGCTTCATTTTGCTCTACCGACCCCGTTTCAGTCGTTAAAAACGTCCATTGAATGGTGAGTCTTTCGGCATGCTTTTTAGGGGACGTGACTCATTCGCTTCGTGACTCGGGGTATTTTTTATGTGGGCATAAATTTTCTTAGCCCCTTTTCTGCTAGTTTATTAAGAGATGGAATATTGACACTGTGGATGGGTGTCAACAGATGCTGGAAGATTGCCCAGAATACCTCATTATCTATGCGTTAATTAAGCAGTTCTATTCTTGGACCTCCCATATTGATTTTTATGGAATATTTAGAAGGAAGGGGTATTTAGAAATGTTACATATTTGTTTATAAAGTTATTGAATAAATGTGTCAAACTTTTGTTAATGTGATATTTGTTGTACTTGTGATTGATAGAATAATTTGAGTTACCTTGTGTTCTTTAAACATTTATTTAAAATAATTCTTTTTATAAACTTTTTAACTAATATCATAGTTAATAACTTTGGTTCAAATACCAAAAACTTAAGGATATATCAGAATAACATGTTTTTATGCTCAGCATCGTGATAGAGCATCTGGTGTAAATTATATTCAATAAATTCGAAGTCTTAAAAACCACAAGGCGTATCCCTCTGAATCTCTAACGCCGTCACAAACTTACTGCGGATATTTTATTCCATACTTTGTCCCTCAAAATCACTTTTGTTCGCGGCAGATGTGGTTTTGTAGGAATCTTTTCTCTGGGGAATATCTGGAGACAAACCCAGTCCCATTCCCTGCAGCCGGCACGCGCTCCACTCCTCTATCATTTTCAGTATTGCTTATGTTTGGGGCTCTTTTTAAAGAAGAGTTTTGAGTGTTCCGCATTTAAGGTTGCCGTATGCCTTTGAATGTACTATTTTTTTAATGGATTAAATAAACTTCTTATGCTTTTATAATATCTATTCCTTTAAAGTTGTAAAATTTTAAATTTTCATTTGTTTTTTTAAAGGATTTTAATTTAAAAATTTTTAAAAACGGCATTTGGCCAAAACACGATAACTAAAAAAATTTACTGATTTAACTTTAATTATGACTATACTCTTTGACTGACTCCTGACTCTGACTCTTTGACTTTAAATTTTACTGACTAAATTTTAATTCTGTAAATTGGAAACAAGAAGGAAACAAGGGTTTTAATTCATGGACCACTCTTGGATATTTATCATACAATTTACAAGTCAAAAAATCACGTGCAGCTGATTAAAATAGCTGTATTTTAATATCAAATACAGACAAAATCGAATGATTACAAGTTATGAGTTTGACAAATATCAAAAACCTCCATTTCCTTTCTGAGTAGTACATGTAAAAGAAACCATAATCTTGTTTTGAGATAACAACAAAACGCAATTAAGATAGTAATTGTCGAGTCAATGCTAACTAAAACAGTGATAACTTTTTTTTCTATTTACACTAGAAATAAAATTTTTGCTGATTTTATGTTACCAAATAGCGGCCCAAAGTCCCGATGTCGCTACAAGCTCGAGTTTATTTTTCTGCTCAATTGTCGGGCTCGTCACTTGTCCGCGGTTCACAATTACGAGGTCTGGTCGCCGATAGCCCTCATGTAACTGTAGTGCAATGTTAATCCAGCCTAAGCATCAGTTTCATTAAAAAAAAAACTCTAGCATGCCCACCAAACTCTAAACTCCTTTCTTCGCTAGTGAATGTGCTTGATTTTATCGTAATTTAAATAACCTTCGCTGAACCTAATGTTTTCCATAGCCCTTGTATCCTACATGTATCACTTATTACCGATCGCAATTATTTACGCAAGGCTTAATATTTTTTTATGGATTTTAATTTATACCTATATTTGATCAAACTCCATTTTAAAGATACTAATTTGATACCTAAATTTTGTTAAAGTATAATTCTTTTAGCAAAGACTCCCTTTTTAAGCTCTTTCTAAGGTCTTTTAAACTTTTTATTTTTCGGTTGTATTGTATCTTTAATAGTGTTTTAACAAGGAGTAATAATGAGGAAGTCTACCAAAAATTTCATTTTCCTGTGACAGAAACTATTTATTTTTCTATTTTACCACCAAAAAGAACCAGAATATGGTATTCCTTTTCACTTACAACAAGTGAAAATGCCATTCCAATTCATGCCCCAACTCTTTGCCTCTTGTTGGAATGCCTTACCAAGCCTTTCCCCCATTTTTCCAACTCCTTTTCTTACACAAAAATCGATTGTTGTGTCGTTCTAAATCCTGGAAAATAAAACGGAAAATAAAAAGACAAGGGAAGAAAGTCCAATGCGAATTTACTAATGAATTGTAGAGTCGAGGAAATGGTTGTCGTTCACCAAGATTTTTTTATCTTCTTGTTTACGCATCAACATTTATGTCGGATTTAGAAATCATAGAGCTAAGAAAGACAGGAGGGAACATTCCCTATTAACGCACTTAGTCTCGCCTGAAGTAACTGTACGGGAGTGGCGGCCATGTTGGATCAACCAAAAAGAACGGCGAGGTATTGTGTGGGAAAGAAATTTTTCGCATTTTGCACTTTTCTCTTTAATTGACAATAAAATCGCTGGCACTTCTTGTGTAATATGGAATTTAACCTTTTAATCTCTTAAAAAACTATTTGTCATAGAAATAAATTATTACAATTTTAATCAAAAGATAAATAAAAGTTTTGCTACATTACTAAGATTGAACAGAAAAGTGTAAAAATACAATTATTTTTCCATATATTTGTGAGCCCAAACTTTTTCTTTTTAATTATAAAAGTGGGATTTCCTATATAAAAATAGTTTAAATATTTTTTTATTAAAAAAATTTACATTTCAATTTTTAAAAGAAATTTTTTTCTAGAAACTTTATTCATTAAAATTGTATAATTTTGATGAAAAAGCTAATAAGAAGGTTTTGCTTGTATAAATAATTAGAAGCAATTTTATAATATAAAATTAAAACCACAAAATTTAAAATTGATAAATAAAGTATAATCTTTATTCAGACACATGTAAAAAATTATTTTATTTTTCTGTGTTTTTAAACAAATTTTTATTATTACATAATACAAATAAATTGATTTTGTGTAATAACAATTTGGACATTGAAATTGTATTATTTAAATGAAAGAGATAATTTTTTTTAAGTATATATAAATATAAAACAATTTTATAAGAAAAATATAAAACCACAACAAATTTAAAATTGAGAAAGAGTATTTCTTTTTTCAGACAAATGTAAACAATTATCTTATTAGAAACTTTAAATCACCCAGTAAGTACCCCACTGCCAGTACCTGGCAGAAATTTTACTTTCACCCACGGCGAAGGCGGGAATCGAACCCGCACCCATTGCTGCTAGCGTAAGGGTCCAAACCACTCGGCCTTTCCGGTCCACATAACCATGGTGTTTTTACAAACGATTCGAAGTCCGATCGATCGCTTTAGTTAAGTTGTCAAAGTCGCTGAGCTCAATTTCTCAATTCGAATCCGTTGGCCGCTTTTCGTTCGGGTTTGGGCAGAGAAATTAATCACGCATATGAGTAGCGATAACTGTAAACAAACCGCTGATAATCACACCAGAACAGAAAGATTTACAAAAACCATTAAAGAGACTGCGACTGGAAGATTCCTTAAATTTTTTTAAAAGTGCTATGCATTAATTAAAAACTGCTAATTCTGCTACACACAAATACTTTAGTGTAGCAGAACTGCTATACACAAAAAAAAGTATTTTACTCGCTGGTTAAGCCCACTGTTTTCGAAAACTGCTAATCTCTAGAATTGGTACAGTCGTGGTATTGTCATTTGACCAACAATGTTTACTTTCTGTTATTTTGAAGCATCGTTAAAATTCATAAAAATAATTGCATCAGTTTTAAACAAACAATGACAATGAAAGGTTATCTGGCAAATTTTTTATCATAATGATAAAAAATTGCTATTCACATTATAGTCCAGTGAATAGAGACTCAAAAAGGGGGTTTACCATACAAAAGGTCCGGTATCGCTGATTTTTTTATATGTTGTGTGTGACCCCTAGGTAGTAATAAATGTGAGTTTTCGTCATCCTCGTTCTATTGCTTTTTCCGCCATCTTGAAAAAACGTTCGAAATTTCGCCAATTTTCCAGTTTTTGCCCTATAACTTTTCCCATAAGCATTTTTGAATATAACTTTTCGACACAAAGTTGTAGAAAACAAAATTTTCTTCAAACTTGGTATCAAAAGTTTTTATGTACGACAATTAGTTAAGGAGCTACGAATCAGCAAAAAGTGTGTAAAATCGAGTGTTTTGAAAAAATATAACGTTCTATCGATTTTCTATCGCCGTAACTCACATAAAATATCATTCTATCAATAAACAATGATTTTAAAAGTCGTAGAAAATTTAATTTCCTATAAAATACACTTATCAAGAATAAGTTTCACATATATTCCAAAAAGAAAGGCTAAATTTACAGAAACCCAAAAAACGTTCTATTTTCACCCGACCATACACTGTTTCATTTTTTTGAAGGTAGCTCTTTCCCATTGTATTTTTTCACTATTTTTGTGAATACAAAACTTGTAGAAAATAATTTTTCCTATAAAACGGTACTACTTTGTGTTTCATACGATAGAATGTAACGGAGCTACATTGTTCGAAAGATGGCGTAAAATCTTGAATTTCGCCAAAATAGTTTTTTATCACTTTAAATCCCAATAATTAAAACAAAAAACTTTATTTGAGTGGAAAATACGTAATTATTCTAAAACTTGAAGACATCATAATTTATTATATTAGTAAGATCTTAAAAAAATTTTAGATTTAGCCAAAGAATTTTGGCTTATTTTTCGAAAAGCATGAGTATAAGCCGTTATATGTTTTGCCTAAGACACAGAGAAAAGAAAGGAAATAATTTTAGCGCGAAAAATCTTACGATATCGATGATTTTTATATAAAAATATATATTTTAGATATCGTTGCATAGTTGTTATTGATGGTGGATATCTACTCCACAAAATGGTGTGAAGTCGAAACGTGACATTTTCTGAAATTTACACTGAAGTACATTCTTAAGCATTATGTATCTACAGTAATTGAATTGCATTTGATGGCTACTACATAAGGTCAAAATAGACCTTTTAATTAAAAAAAAAATCGCATACAGATAAATGGTGGTATAGGTCATTGGTACGCTATTACAGCGTAAAAAAAGTCCTCATCTATCCCATGTCTGCTAAAAATTTTATTCTACGTCAAAGTTCGCAAATACAGTCTAACCTCGATAACTCGACTTCCTATAAGTCGAATAATCCATTAAAGTGGCCGATCTCCTTTGACAGCAAGTTTCTGAAAATTCTATGCCAACCATGACGTTGAGCGATTTTATTATTAGTTATGAATATAAAAATAGTTTTAAGAAAGTATTCAGTATTTGTTGAAAATTATAGTAAAAATATGCTTCAACAATCACGCTTACGTAAAACCTGACATATTTAACAATTTTTAATTTTTTCCATCGTTAAAGTTAAATATGCTCAAGAAACATTAATATTGGTCATGAACTAAAATCCTTAAGATACTAGCGCCCAATTTTTTTATTGGCAAAAGTTTGAAGCATTGCATCGAAAACACATAAAAACAAGGGAGTAACAAGCATATAAATAGTTATAGGCAACCAACTGAACCCTGAAGACTGGGGTTGGAAATTAATAAATAATATTTTGGAGCCAATTCAAACTTTACTCCCACCTGCTCCAGAAAACTTCTTAATATACTATATTTTGTAATTGCAAAAAGGGTTGTAGTGCAAACTGTGGCTTTAAAAAAGTCGGATTATATTGTTCTTTAGTATGTACCAATTGCCATGGCCAATCTTGTTTAAATGTTGATTCAAATGCAACTTATGAGGATTCTTATATAGGACATAACCGATGCATCTTTATGAGAACTATTCCTACCAATTTTATTGAATGGAAAATTATCTAATAAAACTAATCGAAAATACTACTGAATGCACGAACTCCATTTGATAAGACTTTATTTTTTTAAAAACCTAGTAATACTCATGAATAATCAAAAGTATATTCATCGAAGAATTTATCTGCTTATCCAAAATGTCAAAATCATATCTTTTTATTACATCAATAACTGGCTGCGATACTACGTCAGCATTCAGCAATGTTCAGAAGGGGTAAAACATCAGTATTTAAATTGGTTGAAAAACGTAATGAATGTAACGTAATGCAGTGCACAATAGAAAATTAATCATTTTCTATTATACACTTTCCCAGATTTTTTTTTCATAGTTTAATTGGTAGATGTTCCCTTAAACTAAAAATTCTTTTATCAAATCACATGTATTTTTCATATGAAAAAAAAGGTGTTTTTTTTTTAAATTGTAACTAAATTCTTTGGTATTGAATCTAAAATAACTTTTAAGACCGTACCAATATAATAAATGATGATGTCTTCAAGTTCCACAATAATTATGTTCCACTAAAATGAAGTTTTCTGTTTTAATTATTGGGATTTATAATGATAAAAAACTCTTTTGGCGAAATTCAAGATTTTACGCCATCTTTCGAACAACGTAGCTCCGTTACATTCTATCATATGAAACACAAAATAGTACCATTTTATAGGAAAAATTATTTTCTACAAGTTTTGTATTCACAAAAATAGTGAAAAAATACAATGGGAAAGAGCTACCTTCAAAAAAATGAAACAGTGTATCGTCGGGTGAAAATAGAACGTTTTTTGGGTTTCTGTAAATTTAACCTTTCTTTTTGGAATATATGTGAAACTTATTCTTGATAAGTGTATTTTATAGGAAATTAAATTTTCTACGACTTTTAAAATCATTGTTTATTGATAGAATGAAGTTTTACTTGAGTTACGGTGATAGAAAGTCGTTAGAACGTAATATTTTTTCGAAACACTCGATTTTACACACTTTTTGCTGATTCGTAGCTCCTTAACTAATGGTCGTACATAAAAACTTTTGATACCAAGTTTGAAGAAAATTGTGTTTTCTACAACTTTGTGTCGAAAAGTTATATTCAAAAATGCTTATGGGAAAAGTTATAGGGCAAAAACTGGAAAATTGGCGAAATTTCGAACGTTTTTTCAAGATGGCGGAAAAAGCAATAGAACGAGGATGACGAAAACTCACAGTTATTACTACCTAGGGGTCACACACAACATATAAAAAAATCAGCGATACCGGACCTTTTGTATGGTAAAACTCCTTTATTCACTGGACTATTACATTACTGTTGATATCGGCACGCAAACATATTTGAATATTAATCCTAAATAGTGCATATAACCACTATCTCGGAGGTAGATGGTTATGTAGCAGGTGTTGGTTCTGAGAGGCGCATAGAAGTAGGAATCTTCACATAAAATTGCTTCGATTTAATAAACGACTATTTACAAAAAAAATACATTCAACTACAAAACGTCGAGGCTGGTGCAGACAATAAATAGTACAGCAGAAGATAGTCCAACTTGGTGGAGCTAAGCAGCTGAGATCAACGAACTTTGTCGATGAGCGGAATCAATTCTGCAACAGAAGCGAGTTCAATTTTGCATCTGCCGAACTGAAGAAAGAAGACAGCTTTTTATTCGAGAAGAGTCGCTCCCGTCACTTCAGTTCGGAGTGGAGAGGCGAAGAGGGAAAATTGATGCTGCACTTTGGTTGTCAGCGAGTGCCTGAAGAAGAGCTACCGTTGACTCGAACCTCGGTTCTAGGTCGCAACATCCTCCCGGCCATGAAACCCCTGGGTTTCATAAAAGTCTAACTAAAAGGGAAAACTGCAAAGATAAGAAACTGAAAAGAAAAAAAAAGATTAGTGAGGTAAACTACAGATTTTTGCAATGGGCCTCATCAAGGTGCCATTTTTGGTCTTCAAAGTGACTACTCGAATCATTTGATCCGATCCGGGGTGGCACTGGGCGACTCGTCCGAGCAGCCACCTTCCTGGAAGAAGATTGTCCTCTTTGATAAGGACAAGATCCCCAACTTTGATGTTGGGATGAACCTTTTGCCACTTGGGCCTGGTTTGCAATCGGGAGAGGTATTCTGACTGCCATCGCTTCCAGAAGTGTTGCGTGATCTGCTGCACTCTTTGCCACTTGTGGAGGCGGTTCTCTTCTAGGTGAAGAAGACTAGGTTCAGGCAGGGTCTTTAGGGAGTCTCCAACTAAGAAATGTCCTGGTGTGAGAGGAACTAGGTCATTAGGGTCCGAAGAAATTTCAGAAATAGGACGCGAATTAAGAACACTTTCAATCTGAGCAAGAACCGTGGACATTTCTTCGTAAGTGAGATGAGTGTTGCATAGTAGTCTACGAAGGTGATGTTTGGTTTGCTTAACACCACTTTCCCACAAACCACCAAAATGAGGTGCGGACGGTGGTATGAAATGCCACTTAATTTTGTCGTTAGCCAAAAGCTCTGCGGCGTGTTGGTTAACTTGCTTAACAGCTTCTTCGAATTCTAAATTCAGAATTTTGGATGCACCTTTAAAGTTAGTTGCTTGGTCGCTATAAATGTCTGAGCATAAACCTCGTCGAGAGGTGAAACGACGAAAAGCGGCTATGAACGCTGTAGATGTTAGATCAGTTACGAGCTCGAGGTGGATGGCCTTAACACTTAAGCAAATGAATAGCGCTACGTAAGCTTTGTACGTGGGAGCATTTCTTCGTTTACTTGTCTTTATTTCAATGGGGCCAAGATAGTCTATACCAGTGTGGGCAAAAACTCGCGACTGTTGAACTCTAGGGATTGGTAAGTCACCCATGAGTTGTTCGGAAACTTTGGCTTTTAGTTTCCAACAAGTTATGCACTTGTGTATGACAAATTTGATTGCGCTTCGGGCTTTGATAATCCAAAATTGTCTGCGGATTGTGCTTAGTGTAAGTTGTATTCCTCCGTGTAAAGTTTCCAAATGCGCACGTTCAATAATCAACTTTGTCAGAAAGTTAGTAGGGCACAGAATTACTGGGTGTTTTTCGGAAAACTTTAGATCTGCATTTTTCAAACGCCCTCCAACACGCAATATGCCGTCCTTATCGACGAAAGGAGCAAGCGGTAAAAGTCTACTTTTGGGGGATAAGCGTTTTTTCTTCTTTAGGCTTTCAATGTCTTTGTGAAAGTCTTGATTTTGAGCAATTGAGATTAGAATTCGAAAAGAGATTTCTAGCTCTTCAGCTATCAAATAAGAGAGATTGCGTTCCGACTTTGGTAACTTACAGTTCGAACTAAATCTTAGTATGTAGGCAGTCACTCTGATTAGCTTAGATAGAGATGAAAACTTTGTCATCAAATCGAACTCTTCGCTAAAGGAAACATGGATAGATTTTACCTTTTTTTCTTCAAGAGTGATGGGTTCGGAACAATGATTCTTTGGCCACTGACTTTGAGGTTCGGCAAGCCATTCGGGTCCGTTCCACCAGAGAGATCTTGCTTGCAGGTCCACCGGAGTTGTGCCGCGGGTTGCTAGGTCTGCAGGGTTCTGCGCTGAAGGGACAAAACGCCAGGTTGCATCTAGACGGGATTGAATATCACTTACTCGGTTGGCCACGAAAGTTTTCCATCTGGTTGGTTGGTCAGAGAGCCAATGTAGAACTACCTGAGAATCTGTCCAAGCAAAGATATTACTAGGCGTCCTTTGAAGAGCTGTAAGAGTATGCAAGATTAATTTAGACAAAAGATGAGCTCCACATAGTTCTAATTTTGGAAGCGAGATCTGCTTTAGAGGGGCTATGCGGGTTTTAGCTACTAAAACTTGCGGGGTTGAAGTGTTAGTAATCTTGATAAACACTACTGCCGCGTACGCTTTTGTGGAAGCGTCGCAGAAACCATGGAGCTGAAATTCCGAGTTATCCTCTGAGGAATAACCTGTCCACCTTGGTATGGAGATTTGGTCAATTTCTTGTAGGTTGTTCGTGATCTTTATCCATTCTTGACGGATTTCGGCGGGTAGCTCTTCATCCCAATTCAGACCAGTCAACCATAGCCTTTGCATCAAGATCTTGCCTGTAACGAGGATGGGTGAAATCCAACCAAGTGGGTCGTAGAATTTGCTTATGTCCGAAAGAACAGTTCTTTTGGTTGGAGCTGTTGTAGTGAGCGAGATATTAGTCTTGTAGTTCAGCGTGTCCGTGGTTGGTTTCCACAACAAACCTAAAGTCTTGATGTGTCTGTCATTGTAGATTTCTTTGACATTTGATACTTGGTGGGATTCCTGCGGGATATTTTCTAAGACTGGTGTGCAGTTGCTGGCCCACTTGTTCAGAGTAAATCCACCACGTTGTAAGGCCGTTCTTACTTGCTTTTGTTTGGTTACTGCATCTTCTACGTTGTCGCTGCCAGACATCAAATCATCAATATAGAAATCGTTGCGTATTGTTTCGCATCCGATGGGGTAGATATCACCTTCATCTTGTGCCAACTGTTTGAGAGTTCGAATGGCTAAGAAAGCTGAAGGTTCCATGCCGAAAGTTACAGTAGTTAGTCTGTAGTGCTTGATCGGTTGAGATTTATTGTCTCTCCAGATTATCCTTTGATAATCCTGATGTTTTTCGGCCACGTTGATCATTCTGTACATCTTTGTAATATCAGCTGTAAATGCTACTTTGTAGAGACGCCAACGAAGGAGGATATTAGCCATCTTTTCTTGGATATTTGGGCCTGTCAGCAACGAGTCATTAAGAGAAATTCCATTTGAAGTTTTTTGAGACGCATTGTAGACTACTCGTATGCTAGTTGTAGTGCTTTCTTTGAACACCGGGTGGTGCGGCAAGTAGAATCCTGGATATCCGCTCTCCTGGGGCATCAGTTGTTGCTGACTATAAGGAACTTCAGTCATGTGCTTTAGGTTGATGTATTCTTGCATATGCTGCGAATACCGTTGGGCTAGTTCTGGGTTTTTCTCGAATCTTCGTTCGAGCTGCATAAAGCGCGTCAAAGCTATGTTTTCCGACTCTCCTAAAGCAGGCTGAGGCACTTTGAAAGGCAATTGGACGGTGTAACGACCATCTTGTCTGGTTACAGTTTCCTTATAAATGGTTTCGCACAGCTCATCTTCCGGGAGGCTCCTAACTGGGGCTTGCACTTCTTCGAGTTCCCAGAACTTTTTTAGCTGGTCACTAAGATCAAGTGAGGATGAATGTAAATTGGTTACCTGAATAGTAGAATCAGCTGCATTTTCATGTTACAGGTCCAGGCAGGTACAGGTTTTCATGTTACAGGTACAGGCATGTTACAGGTCCTACTAAGATCCATCCTAGTAGAGTATTCTGCGCCATGGGAGTTGACGGCGGTCCTTTCACTAATCCGTCCGTTAAGATATATGGGAAGAGGTCAGCTCCGAGGAGGACTTCAATCTTTCCTGGTTTGGAGAAATATGGGTCTGCAAGAGTTAAGCCATTAATATGTTTCCAGTCTTTAACCTTTAGACGCAAGTTCTGGCCGTAACTAGTAAGATTTTTTAAAACAAGAGCTTCGGCATTATCGATTATTTTATTGCCCGACATTGATTTAATTCCTAGCGTCACACTTTTCCTGCAATACTCGCCGGAAGAACCGATCCCAGTTATTTGAGCATGGATACTCTTAGTTTTAAAGGTCAGCCTTCGAGTTAGTGAGTCTAGCACGAAAGATGATTGACTTCCTTGATCAACAAGTGCTCTAGCGGTGGTCTCGTTTCCGTAACGATCGATTAGTTTAATCAAAGCTGTGCTAAGCAGAACTTGTTTAGAAAGCGGATTTTCTTGCGAAAAATGTGCGGAGACATCTACTGGCTCTTCATTCACGGGGGTTGCGGGATGATTTCTCGAATCATCTTCGTAATTTGGTTGTGTTGCGGTTTTAGATATCGCGTCGTGAAGTTGAGAGTGGTGACGTTTTTTACATTTAAGGGGTCACAGGAGTCTTAAAAATGTGCAAAGAAGGTACTACAAAGTTTTGTTTGATCTTTCATGTCATTTTTTAACTACTCAATATACAAGCATAATTTTTTTATATGTAATTCTACAAGATTCAGTTAATATAAAACAAATTTCAAAATTTATGAAACTTTAGCCAAAACAAAAATAAATGATATTAAACACAAAGCTATTTGAACGCATTGTGATTAGGCTTGCGCGGCAAATTTTGAGGTCCAAATTGAAGACATGACCAAGAAAATGACTTTATATTGTGCAAATATGTACAAACAAAGACTTATACCTAAATTCTCAGATCAATTTTCATTAGAAATTATTTTAAAAACAATTTAAAATCAAAATTTTAAAATTTTTATTAAATTTTTTAGAAAAAGTTCTTAAAATAATTTCTAATAAAAATTGAGCTGAGAATTTAGGTATAAGTCCTAGTTTGTACATATTTGTACAATATAAAGTCATTTTCTTGGTCATGTCTTCAATTTGGACCTCAAAATTTGCCGCGCAAGCCTAATCACAATGTGTTCAAATAGCTTTGTGTTTAATATCATTTATTTTTGTTTTGGCTAAAGTTTCATAAATTTTGAAATTTGTTTTATATTAACTGAATCTTGTAGAATTACATATAAAAAAATTATGCTTGTATATTGAGTAGTTAAAAAATGACATGAAAGATCAAACAAAACTTTGTAGTACCTTCTTTGCACATTTTTAAGACTCCTGTGACCCCTTAAAGCAAGAAAATTTACTTTGACATTGGCGGACTTGATGACGACTTGAAAGGCAATTAAAGCATAGTTTTTTCTCGTTAACTATTTTAACCTTTTCGCTGTCTGGGGAGGTTTTGAATTCGCGGCATTGAGACATTTGGTGCGGTTGGTTGCAGAGTGAGCATGTTTCCGACTTTATTGCATGATGAGCTCTTCTCGTGCTTGGGTTTTGCGAATCCGACTTAGGATTAGACCTGGTTGTAGTTGGAACTGCTTCGAGTGCTCGAAATCGTGCGGTTAGAAATGTGATCAGCTCGTCAAAGGTAGGAAGTTCGGATTGAGGCTTGGTAGATTGTGTTTGTTCCCATTTTTGGGCACAATCGATTGGAAGTTTTTGTACTATGACGAAAACTAGGATTTGGTCCCAATGTGCTACTGGAAGATTTAGATTTTTAAGGGACAGGATACTTCTTTGCGTGTTGTCAATTAAGGACTTTAGATTAGCGACGTTTTCTAAGTGGATTTTTGGTTGAAAAAGAATGGATTTAAGTTCGTGGTTGATTAAAACCCGTTTGTTCTCGTATCGCTCGAGTAGAGCGGCCCATACAACGTCATAATTACTTTCCGTAACTGGATAGTTTTTGACTAATTGTTCAGCTTCGTGACTAAGATGCGTTTTCAGATAGTAAAGTTTCTGACAAGGGTTTAAAGATGAGTTATCGTGAATCATGCAAGTAAAGAGGTCTTTAAATGAAGCAAACTCTTCGTACTTTCCAGAAAATATAGGCAATTTTATAAGCGGAAGTTTGGCTTCTGCGCTTGCACTTTCAGAAGTGATTGCGGCGGATGCATTAGTTGACTGCGACTTGACTACGACCTTTTCAGGAAAACGAGAGTTGTAATAAGTTAATATTTCCGACTTATTGTTAATATAGAAGTCTTCGACTTCCGAATACAAGTCATCTTTAAAGTACGAATCGGTTTCGGGAATATCTGGCGGCAAGTTTTTATGATTATCTTTAAACTCTATCCAATATTCATCAAAGTTTACTAATCTTGTATTTAAGTACTCTTTGGTCTTTCTACTTTCAGAGTCCTTTTTGTAGTTACGTATGAATTTTTGCATTCGACCATACAGATCAGTTTGATGCTTAGTCGTCAAAGTCATTTTTGCGTATTTAGGCAATAATAAAGAAGAAACTTGACTAACCTTCTATGGCCGTGCGGGTCGACGGACCATATATCTCGGAGGTAGATGGTTATGTAGCAGGTGTTGGTTCTGAGAGGCGCATAGAAGTAGGAATCTTCACATAAAATTGCTTCGATTTAATAAACGACTATTTACAAAAAAAATACATTCAACTACAAAACGTCGAGGCTGGTGCAGACAATAAATAGTACAGCAGAAGATAGTCCAACTTGGTGGAGCTAAGCAGCTGAGATCAACGAACTTTGTCGATGAGCGGAATCAATTCTGCAACAGAAGCGAGTTCAATTTTGCATCTGCCGAACTGAAGAAAGAAGACAGCTTTTTATTCGAGAAGAGTCGCTCCCGTCACTTCAGTTCGGAGTGGAGAGGCGAAGAGGGAAAATTGATGCTGCACTTTGGTTGTCAGCGAGTGCCTGAAGAAGAGCTACCGTTGACTCGAACCTCGGTTCTAGGTCGCAACAACCACAAAGCAGTATTTTTGAGTAGATGCGCATTAGGATTTAGTGAAAAACACACAAAATGGAACGAACACAAAATGGAACGAAATAGCATTTGTGAGATTTGGTATACAAACGATTTTGATCTAAAATAAATGTAAACAAAACAATCTAATTTAAGCATTCTTATTCACAGTATACATAAGTTAGTGTTATTATATACAAAACCATTTTGAATTGCTAGACTACTGAAGTTGTTTTGATTATGTAAAACATAAGAAATAAACTGCACAAGAAAGAACAGTCAGTTATGAATGAAAAAAAGAAAGAAAAATGTCAATTCAAGAAAATGTCATGCAGCGTCAACAAAAATTGAAAACTTCGCTAAATATGCGATTGTTATCTAGAAAAGTTGTACAAAAATGGTTTAAAAATCATAATTTAAAACTCAGTCAGTAATAACACTAATAAATAATCAAGGAAGGCAGGAAAAACGGCCAATTCTTAACAATCACAACACAAAATAACTTCGTTTTAGGATGTAAAAGCAGACTTACCTATACTCCGGGAAACTTTTTTGAAAACCTATCTAATAAAAATTATTTCTATATTTGTCGGAATAAAAATTATTACTAAATAGTATATTAAATTTCATCAGCGAATCAAAGAAGTGGCCAGAAAGTATCGCGATAGGCTGACAGAAGACAAAACGATCGCGATATGGAATGTTTTGCTTCTGGTTGATCCAATATGGCGGACCGGTTACAGTGAAAGCTTCAGGAACTTGGGCCAATGATCTCTCCTTCTTACTTCTTATCTCTATGTTAGAAATGGAGTGAATATGCGTTTGGAAAAATGGATTCTTGTAAAATCTGAGTTGTTGAGCTCCCTAAGCATTTGCTTTTCCAAATGCTTCCTTTTTAACCTAAAAGTGTTACATGTTTTTTTTTTCAATAAAAACTTAGATGTATAGGGATTTTAGTAGGTAATTCAATTCGCATAGAACGACTTCAAATGCTTTATTCGAAAAATATTTTTTAAAAAAAATTTCTGTGATTGGTCAACTGAACCATAAATGCCTTTTCGAACTTCCGCTCTTTACCCTCCTCCATGCGTAGTGTGTTTTAACACTTTCACTATTTTGCACAAAGCAAAATGATGGGCCTATTTTCGAGACACAATATTAGAAAAATTAGTAGAACGCAATTGTTTATCCTACGTTTTTTATCCCCTAAACAAACCTAATTTCTACTTTATTCAATCGCAGTTAACTCTAAACTAAGCCCTTTAAAATTAAATAACAAAACCCTTTACATTTGCCCCCATTTGATTTCAAAACCACCTTCCACCGCATAATAAATATCCCCCTGAGGCCGACTATTTATTAGGCTGTGTAACCGAAGGCCCCCTGTAATTAGTTAGCGTATCCTCTCCCAATCGTAAATGTATACCGCTCATCCCCCATCGACTTGAATAATTGATGACCCTGGCCCATGATTTTAAGCATAAGCTATTCGTCCGACAAAGTTGCTTTAATTTTTTATTCAAATGCTGAATGCATTACAGGGTTGGGTGCTTTATTGATTGGGTTGCTTAGGAAGACATCAAACTTTTCTTTTCGTTTTTAAACTTTTGCTTTATTTGTCCTTTTTATTTCTTTGGATATAATAGTGAAGATTTTGATTGCATAGTAGTGATAAGATTTTAAAAAGGGTTATCGAAGCGAAGTAATTGTACTGGTTACATATAACTTTTTTTTATTTGTATTATTCGAGCCAAATTAATATAGGTGAATGCAAATTTCGAAGAGAATGTTTATAAAGTTGACTGATCGCATTTCCGTACATATTTAGAGCCCTTATATGAATTATAGAATTGTAATAAATTTTCTTTCATAACCACGTGCAACGACACATATTATATAAATGTAACTAATTTATTTAATTGAACACGCTATATTCTTTCTTATTATTTTATTCTCCTAGAGCATTTGTTTAAAATTACAAAAAAAAAAAATTCTGGCGTTATTTTATATACTTTTTAATTAGGGGAGACCATTACTAGTTTTCTAATGGGGGTAAGTTTTCCACCTGGCCTTACATTTTAATTGAGCAATTGGGGACAGTCAAACTGGTGATCTGGTTTATAAAGCAACACGTCATAAACTACCCTCCAAAATCTTTGTTTAGTTGGTGTTGTCATTACAGCAGCTTTTGATAATATTTTCAATGTTGAGTAAATTTTCATGCTTATATCATTAACTAATTCTTAATCTTAACTAAGTTAAATTAATTTTATTAAACTAACTCTATTCTCGTTCGTGTATAGTAAAAGGTTGTTCCTTTCTCTGTATAACTATGTATTTGTTTTCAAAATAACGAACTCTACTCGTGAAAGTACTTAAGTCGAAATGAAAAAGTTTGTTTTGAGTTTCATTTTTGTTTCGATATTTATATAATTTTTTTCGTACAACGTACTATATAATTTACCAATCCAAATGAATTGATTTGCAGTTGTTATGCTGTCCTAAGTCCCCATTAAACTGCACTTAATAGTCTGTCTTTTGAGTACAGCCAATGCACGCGATATTTAAGGGGAAAAAATAATCAAAGCAGATGGTCAAGCTACAACTTGCAATAAGCTATTAATCCTCTACATAAAAAAAGGATAAACTGTTTTTTCTTAGTGGACTTTACACCAAACCGGAAGACTTTTCTGTTGGTTGATCAGCTTATGTAACACGAATTTGCTACCTTTGAATGTTTTAATACAATGTCGGGAGGGACTTAATTTTCTTTTTCTTCGGCTTTACGGCTTTGAATACAGATTAAGGTGGTATTTTGAGTAGAATTATCGTCTTAATGTGCCATAATTTGTTATTTATTCTTCTGCTGTATCTCTTTAAGAATAAAATGTAATAGAAAGTTAGTAGTATCATTTAAGGGGTCATAAGAGTCTTAAAAATGTGCAAAGAAGGAACTACAAAATTTAGTTTGATCTTTCATGTAATTTTTTAACTACTCAATATACAAGTATAATTTTTTTATATGTAATTCTGCAAGATTTATTTAATATAAAACAAATTTTAAAATTTATGAAACTTTAGCCAAAACTAAAATAAATGACATTAAACATAAAGCTATTTGAACACATTGTGATTAGGCTTGCGCGGCAAATTGTGTGGTCAAAATTGAAAAAATGACCAAGAAAATGACTTTATATTGTACAAATATGTACAGACAAAGACTTATACCTGAATTCTCAGCTCAATTTTAATTAGAAATTATTTTAAGAACTTTTTTCTAAAAAAATTAATAAAAAATTTTAAATTTTGATTTTAAATATTTTTTAAAATAATTTCTAATTTAAATTGAGATGGGAATTTAGGTATAAGTCTTTGTCTGCACATATTTGTACAATATAAAGTCATTTTCTTGGTCATTTTTTCAATTTTGACCTCACAATTTGCCGCGCAAGCCTAATCACAATGTGTTCAAATAGCTTCATGTTTAATATCATTTATTTTAGTTTTGGCTAAAGTTTCATAAAGTTTAAAACTTGATTTATAATAAATAAATCCTGTAGAATTACATATAAAAAAATTATACTCATTTATTGAGTAGTTCAAAAATGACATGAAAGATCAAATTATGCTTTGTAGTATCTTCTTTGCACATTTTTAAGACTCCTGTGACCCCTTAAGCTTCTTTGTAACCTTGTACATTCTTTATTGTTTGCTGCATTGTAACTTGTGATATTTGGTTCCGGTCTGTAATCCACGGTAAGGTTTAGTTATATAATAAAAAAGTTATTTGAGCGGTTATTTAATAAAGTTAAAAATTTATTTAATTTCAGACCATTCCAAATATATTCATAAAACTTCCATTGGAATGGTACCAGAACCGATGGGAATTTGAAAATTCTTTTTGGAAGATCAGTTTTGTGGCACTGCTGAAAAAAGCCATGTTTTGCAAATTATTATTCGTAACTCCCTTAAGTCTCTTTAACCCTTTCAGTCCCAGTGATGCCATTTGGTATCATGTTTCTGATCATTATTTAAAAAAAAAATAATAGGGCTGATATCTATTGGGATTAATAAAAAATATTTTCCAATAGAAAAAGTTTGAAGGATTAAATGATGTGCCTTTGTGATATCAAAAAATGGTTATAGACGATCAGAAAAAAAAATTATAAAATAATGATGCCGAATTGTCATTGGGACTGAAAGGGTTAATTTAACTCTTACTCGCCATAACTGCTTAGATTCAATATAGATATAATTAAAATTGGTTTTGAAATATCCATCCAATAACATATCCATAATAAGTTTTGCGTTTTGGATTTTTAAGAGAGAAAAGGGGTTAACAAAAAAAAATCGTCAAAGGGCCGCGGGTTGCCGATGAACATTTTGTAATGTACACGCACACGTTTCATTTTTATTATTACGGATTACTTTAAAATTGCTTTTATCTTTCTTTCCTTTACAAACATTGATTCTTTTTGCAATTTTCCACGGGAATTACTCTAATCTCTAAAAACACTTCAGTTCTCAATATTCTCCCTCCTCCGTTATTTTCAAACTAAAAGAAGTAGGGAATTCAATTTCTTCTGAAGAGCCCAGGGTTCAACTAAAACTAATATTATATTTAGAATTTCGAAGAAAAGCTGCAATATCGTATGGTCGTTACTTATTTATTTCCAAGACTTAGAAGGGTAAAATGATCCTTTCTTTATATGGCTTTTCTTGGAACATCAATATAAAACTAATGCTTTCCGGAAATTCGCTGATTAAAAGCTTTTTCTAATCTTATTATCAATGGTTTCGGCTTCCACTTTATTAAAAAACAGATATTTTCCCGCTGTATTTGGTTATTTTTTTCCATGTTTATGATGATACCCTTGGTATAAAAGATGTTATGAGTTTAATATTAAAAATAAATTTGTTTTTTTAGTACTTAATTGTTGTCGTAAACGTTATATTTCAATAATATTAACTTTTTAATTAAAACTAGGAACTCTTTTGGCTGTCAGTTGGGAACAGTTAGCACTTGAAAAGCAGTTTTGATTTCGTACTCTAACGAAAATAAATATTTACGTACTATGGAGGATTTTTTTCATTAAATTAATTTTATTAATACGTTTTCGTTTATAATATGAAAATAGACTTAAAATAAAACAAATAATAAATTGATTTTTTTAATAATGAACGGTTAAAATAACACGCAATGAACAAGTTTACATGCACATTATGATTCCTAACTAATTAGACTTATATATATAATGGATATCATACTATGTCACTATATATATAATGATTAGTTAGGAAACATAATGTGCATGTAAACTTGTTCATTGCATGTTATTTCAACCATTTATTATTTAAAAAAATGATTCATTATTTGTTTAACTTTAAGTCTATTTTTTAAGTCTAAAATTTCCCTCATTGTACACAAACTTTTGTGCAGCCTTGGGAGTGGTATTCAATTCCTACAATTGAATAATAAAGCAGTTGCTTTAGCTTTATCAAACATCAAATGAAAAGCCACATTTTCTGTATTTGTAAAGAATTTCAATCTTTGAGTTGTTAAACTACACTATTTTTAGCATCTTAGCTATTCATTGCTGAACCTAGCAAAACCTTCAATCTTGCTTTCTCTGTTGGAGAATTTATTTAAAATCTAAGATTTCATAGGTTTTTTGGATACATGTACTTCAATATTTCTCTCAGTCTCCTTTTTCGAAGATATTCTCTTCTGATTCTTTACATATGCCTTCATTTCTTGTGAACCTTGGTTCTCCAATTGAATATAAAAGATTTCTATCTCCTTAAAGCCATATAAATTTATTCTTGAGTTATTGTGGGTTTTGGACGCTGATTTTTTTTTATTTTTAATAATATATTCCAAGTTCATAATGTTTTATATGTTTTTTATACAATTGTTTGCCGTTTAATATTTGTTTAAATTTTGTACACATATACTCACTGTTGCTTTGTTTTTTCCCACAGCATTATTCATACTCAAAAACTATTAGTACCAATAATATTTAAGTTCATGATAAAATACAGCATTTGCTATAAAACATCCTATGGTGATTTTTTTAAAAAAAGTTTATTCTAAAAAAAATACTGAAAGGGTTCAAACTAAGTCAGCCTACATTTGAAATTGGATATTGGTACACTAGATTTCTTTTTACTGCATTGCAGACTTTTTTAGAGTTAGAAATCTCATTCACTTTAGATACTCAGTAGATAAAGAATCTTTTTTACAGAGGGTGAGCGTGAGATAGAGAGTAAAAACACACATAGGGAAAAGAGAAGGGGAATTTATCTCGGGGAAATCTTTTGGGGTAAAACCAGGGGCGAAGCAATCGGGCAAAATAAATTATTTTATAAAAAATGTACCGCTATTGCTAGGGTGAGTCATTACTTAGATTCAATGGTTTGAGAATATCTACATTTTTTAGGATTTTTTATAGGTATTTTAATGCTTATGAAATCTTCTAAATTATATCCATGTTTCAGTTTTTCTTTTTTTTTTAAATCGATTCTGTGTTTTTCTCAAATTTTTCTTTCAAAAGATTTTTTTTTTTTAAATTGTTTTCGTTTTTTAGTGTGATGATATTGTTTGGAATTGTATTTCATGTTTCATTGTGATATTATGCGTTTTAAATCAACGGCATTTTATTTTGCCAATCTGCATTTATTTGTGCCTCCCGGATGTTACTCTTCAATTATTTTGATATTCACAGCATTATAATCTTAATCTGCAATAATGATGATGTGCACGACTTCACGAAGTTCCTATTATATAATTCCTCTATTAGCCCGTGTTTTAGCATTTGGCGTGGATCCGAATTTTTCATCAATGCCCTACGTTTTTACATGGGGTTGAACTAGAAACCGACACTTGGAAAAATTATTATCTTTACCTTCTCAAAGGAGCGTTTGATCCATATGGTCCTTTGGTGTAACGCAATCACGATAAATGTGAGATTTTTGACTTTCATGTATGCATAACAGTCGAACTCCTTACTCCAATTATCCGAAGTAATTGGGACCTAACCACATTCGGATAGTTGTAGTTAATTGGAAGAAAAATTTATAATCAATCAATTGCCAGGTTTACGAATGAGTTCCTAATGTAAAAGCTAGTACAGTTAGTGCAAGCCCTTTATATGCCAACCTATTGCTGTTCATCAATGTTAGATGTCATGCAAAAAACAAAAAAAAACCTACCAGGCAACGTGACAGATAGGCCTTGGTGGAATTTTTAGTGAAATTCGTATAATTGATGGAGTTCTACTAAAGCTGCAATAAAGCTATATAATTGTAGTCCACAGATTGCAGATTTGTTTTCCCAGAGTAAACAAAAGGTAATCGTTGTGACCCAATGTCATATCCCAATCAGCGTTAATTTCCCTCATCAACGGCTCAACGAGTAACATATATTGCTTCCTGAAACCGAGGCAGTGGGTCATTGTGGTTCCTATGGGAACCAAACAGACCGTTTTGAATGATCGATTTGCAGTGGCGACTGTCTCGGCGGAATGCGGTGTGCCGGACTGTGGCCCGGATGACTGCTGATTCAAATCCGGACGTTTGACTTTTGGCGACATAGCCAACCTGTTTCGTCGAAAATAATTGTCATTAGTTTTAATAGAGGACGTACTTATTGCATTTATACAAGTAAATGTATAGGCGCTAATATATGTTGTCTGTCATTGTGTAACATTAATCTGCTAAACTATTATTTTGGCATCAAATGCGCCCGTGACAAAATATCCTGATACCTATTTGAGATTATGTTGGATTCTGAATATATCCTTTTATAATATTATCTACTTTATAAAGATAAAACGCTTGATTTTCCCTTTAAATAAACCAGAAAGCTCTTCAATAGCCCAATTTAAGCTCATACTGCGATTTTAAATAATAAACAAAATCAAGTTGTTGCGCCTTTTGAGAGCAACATAGATTTATATATTTAATATTCTTGCTGGATAGTTGCCGAATCGTCGCCAATCACACAAATTTGCTCTTATGTTTTTTTAACAAACCAAATGCAATAATTATTACTAAGCGTATGTTAAGCTCGTTAAATAACATGGGTTTTGAACAAAAAAAGTGAGCGATTGGAAACTTTGTCGAATATTTGGTATTTTAGTTTTATTTTCATTATCATCGTTTTTTTAAAGTCTAAAGCAATGTATTCTTTATTAAAATTGGACTTACAAGACCGTTTGCTGATTATTTTGAAGCCTCAATAAGGCAGGGGGGAAAATGATGAATTCAAGATCAATTTTTTTCCTCACCTTATTGTGGAGAAAAAGAACTGGTCAAGAAAATTTTAGGTTAATTTTGTAATACTGAATAAATACGCTGTTACTTGTTTTGCCTATGAGAGCTTTGACTAGTTTGTAACTAAATGCAATTATTCTTTTTTATACATATTTATAGCTCAAAGATTTCATTAAAAAAAATGGATGAAATAGTAGTGCATATTCAAATAATTTGATCATCTATAAATAATAAATTATTAAACATATTTATATCTTTTATGCAATTAAAACATGCCTGCAATATTTTAATGCCAATTGACTTTTTTAAAACTTCATAGTCAAGCATAGTTTATCGCAGAGGTTTTGATTTATAATCATGTTATTTTCAAATGAAATATGTATTCAGAATATTTTTTTTCTTTTCAGGAGCTGTAAGCTTCAGTGACACACCAAGTGAGCAGCATGCACCGGAAGGAGAGACTGGCACTGTGCTGTGCAATGTCAAGTCGGATCCCAAACCGGTTGTTAACTGGTACTTTGACGGAAACAAGATTTCAAACAGTACGACTTGTAATTTATGTTTGAAATAACTTCATGGACATGGCCTTTTTATTATTAGAAATTACATTGTTTAAGTTTTAAATAAAAAATTAATTATCCTACTTTTTTATTATTTTTGATGGAATTATTTTCTTACATTTTATATTCTGAAACATGTTTATACTTTTTTTAACAGCCATAATAAAATAATAGGTGTTCTCAATTTGGCAATTTGTATTTTTGTTGCAAAGCAACGAAAATGACCAAATGTGATAAACATTTATCTTCGTATTTCATACGACTTGATAAGTATAGCAATCCGATGTTAAATTTTCAAGCTTGCCAAAAGTCACAAGTGAACAGACTGGCTGTTATATCATAGCTCATATCGCTTTTTTTAGTTAAAATATTCACTTGAACCTGCCACCAACACTTGTTTTCATTAACATAAGTTTTTCTTTTACAAAATCAAATTATTCTAAAACTATCTAACCTTTTCCATGCTTATTGTTGAGCAAGTATCTCTGATTTATTTTCATTATTTTCCAATATTTAGATGAGAAGTACAAAATTCATCCCGAGAACCACAGTTTGCGAATCCAGAACCTGACCCGTAAGGATGCTGGCGAGTACAAGTGCAAGGCTTTCGTCATTACATCCCTGAGCTCTCAAGTGAAAGACTTTGATATCAAGTTGCATGTGCAGTGTGAGTATTTATGATATTCAATCCATATTGGGAAAGCTTAGTGGAAGAACATGCCGAGTGACACTTTTGAAAAAATTGATAATTATGTGTCCATGAACATATTACTCCATTCTTTAATGATATGAAGTTTCCTCTTTTTTTATAAACTTTAAGTAAAGTTTAATTTTTGTGTGGTTTGCGAGTACTGTTTTTAATGGATTTAAGTGCAAATTAAAAACTTATTTACTTAAAAGCTCATTTTCACCTTTTTGTCCCTTAAGCATGTTCTTCAACTAAACTCTTCAATTATATTAAAAAATTTAAATTTATACAAATTTTCTACAGTCATTTCTTTTCAATGTCTTTTTATGTTCATTAATTGTCAGTTCGTAATTAATTTTTGAATGTTGATTAGTTTTTAAAAAAAGTACATAAAAAGTATTTTAAAGTATTATAGTAACTTCAATATAAGTATGTATGAGGGCTTCACAAAATGGTTTGATACAACGGCAATTGAAGCATCCAATTGAATTTTTGATCGTCAAAAGTCGGCAATGAACAGAACTGGACTCAATATCTTATATTGTGTGTGTGATATCTTATATTATACCTTCCATTGTTATCTGCCATGGTGGTCAGAATTATAAGGCCAACTGAAGTGTGTACTGAAAAAGTTTATTTCTATTTTACATACAAAGAAATTTTAACATAAAACACTTCTTTATGCTATAAACTGTTGTCGAGCACAAAATATTGAAAAATACAAAATAAGAATTTTTAACCTTAAAACAAAAACAAAAAATGACGTTGTTAAACTTTAACTCAAGGACAGTATGAGGACATTAAGATGTTAAACTCAAGATTTCCAAAATTAATGTGTTTTGATTTTCAATAAGACACAGAAGATGGCCTACCTTTGTATGTGTTTACTTTTCATATTTTTCAGAATTTTTAAGAAAATTATAGATCACTTATATACATCGTATTTTCTTAAAAGTTATTAATGTATGGCTGGAATCTGTGAACAAGTTCACTATGTCCCAGGCTTGAAGGTTACACATTTAATATATCTGTAATTGTGATTGTGAAGCTCATTATAGCCCTGTTTGTAATCATTATAAATGTCTTTGTTTAGATATCCCTGAAGTGATTGGAGAGCACAAGGTTGTATCTTACGCGAGCATAGGCATGAAAAAGAGCCTCACGTGCACAGTGACTGCCGATCCTGTTCCCCTGTTTGAGTGGCTGCATGATGATATGATCATCTACAACAACAGCAAAAGCTTTGTCATTTACAACACAGTAAATACTAGCACCTTACACGTGAGTACACAAAAATGAGTTTGTAAAGCATGGCAATAGGTTTTTCTTTTGATTCGACACTTCTTCATCAATTGTTGAGCTTAGTGGAAAAACGTGCTAGGTGACAAAACAAGAAAATTAGCTTCAAAGCTTTTAGTTTGCATTTACATAAGATTAAAACGGCTCTTGCAAAAGATAAAAAATATACTTTACTTAAAGGAGGGTATCTTGTTATCCTTAAGTGAGGGAATAGAATTTTTATTGACACAAACATCTTAATTTTGTTTCAAAAAGTGTCACTTAAAACGTTTTTCCTCTAAGCTCTTCAATTCAGATGCAGTTCGGAACTCTTTTAAGGCTTTAAAAGTCAATAAAAATTAAAAAGTCAATTTTTATTCAATCTGTAAAATGAAGTTTTCCAAATAAAAGCAAATATATCTTAATGCAATAATATGTTTCATCAAGAGTTTAATGAATAGTGTTTATAAAATAAATATATTTTAAAAGTATAATTGAAAGTAATGTGTTTTAGTTGTATACTGGTTATATACTTAACTAGTTTGTTTTTAGTAAGCTTGTTTCTACTCGGATGTTAAAATGACTTTCTTTTCAACAGATGGTTGTTGATGATGATGATCGCTTAGGAGAGTACACTTGCCGTGCCAGTAATCCGTTGGGAACAAAAGAAGTCATTATTGACCTAAAAGAAGGAGGTATTAACATATATATAAAATACATACCAGTAATCTTAACTAATTTGTTATTTCAGAAAACTAGTTTGTAGTATATCAGTACAAATTAGCTTGTGTATCTAAACTAAACTCATCAGTGCAACAGCCTGTTAGTAGGCCAAATCCTGAAGTGACCATCAAGGGATTTGGGAAGCCTATGCATATGTCCCGGTTAGGTGGTCAACCTCGCGCAAAACCCCCAGTGTTTATTTCCCAAGCATCCTTGGTCCTCATTTTATCGACCCACTTAAGTTATGAAAGTATGAGTCAACCTAGCCCGATCTGGGACTCGATCCCCGGACCTGTGGCGTGGCAATGCCAAGCACTACCACTAAGCCACTCGTGTATCTACTAGGTTTAAAAACATTGCTGGTTCTTTTGATTATGTTTTTTTAACGTTAATTTAATGTAGCCAGTTAGTTTTTATTACACAAACATAAGATTTTTATTATCATTGTATAGAAAGTTTTTATTACGTGTTTTGTGTGCACATAATATGCATTTTATTATTACTTAAATGCCAAGGCTCTAAACCAACCAATCACTTCAAATAGTGGTTTATTTTAGTAATTTGCTTTTTACTTAAACATAGGGTTATTTTAGTAACCCTATATTTAAGTAAAAAGCAAATTACTGGCATGACCTCCTTATATTTTTACATTGTCACAACCCCTCTAGACATTTATGTGATATAATGCACTAGGTATTTAAAACTTAACTTAATGTGGGAAATTGGACAGTTGCACAATCAATTGAAGCAAAACGAAATGACTACAAACAAATGCCAAAGCCAGAATAAAATTCATTAGTTTTAAGATGTATTTATAATTCGTAACTATATTCGTATGCTTCAATTCAGATTAGAATTATCTCAAGTTGAAATATCATAATTTTTATATTACTGATTCAAATCTGTGTCTTGTAATGTTTTAAACTTTTATTCAAATGTCCTTGTGTTTTATTAAACAAAAGGTAAACAATAAGTTCTAAAAGAACTAAAATAGCCTACTTTCCTGTTACTTAAATATTTATTGAAATTCTTAGTAAAAAAACAAGTAGGTTGGATGTAACCAGGGCCGGAATTAAAGATTTGCCGCCTGTAGGCTGCTATCAATTTGTCGCCAGATATAGGTTTCACAGCTATTTTTTTTTTATTCTACATATTAGAATCATCTATGTGCACTCTAAATAAATGGCGAAACAATAGGCAAATTTTTTAAACTGTTCTATTTTTCTTTCAACTTCCAAATACAGGGAGAATCGGCAATAATTGTCCTTACAGCTACCATGTTCAGTACTAAATATTAGTACTATATATTCGTTTACGATGTACACATTAATGTAAATTATGTGTGTTTTTTTCTTTGAAAAATCATGAAAAGATACTATTGTTTTTATGCCGAACGCCGCTTTTATTGGACGTAAAATTTGCCGCCCCAATAAATTTGCCGCTCTAGGCAACAGCCTACTTAGCCTATTTAGAAATCCGGCCCTGGATGTAACACTAACTGTAGTCATACTGCTTTTACACAAGTTATGTACACCTTAGAAAAAAATATTTGCCAAACAGACATATGTTCAGATATACAGACAGATTGGCGAAAAGTATAACATAACAATAAAAAGATTTTTAAGGTCCGACAGATGGAACGGATTTTGGAGGGACGGACATCTTCTATATGTCCATACCTAATTTTTCCTTTTTTTTAAAAAATTAAGAGGTAAGACAAAAATAAATCTGTATAAATCATGTTCATGATATCCTTTTTTTCCCCCAACAGACACCCCTCCTCCCCCTGAGATATCTGTTGCTGGACAGGACCAAGGAATTGTGAAGCTCAACATCAAGGCTCAAGAAGACAACAAAGTCGGGGAGGAACTCAAAGTCACTGGATTTAAAGTAGAATACATTCTGGCTTCGGAAACATGGGACTCGGCTGTCTCTCAGGCCTTCGTATTCGGTAAACTCTTTTGAACAAAATATATTATACGTTTAAAAAATAGTTTAATAGATGTCCAGCCTTTATAAAGTATCCTTATTATGTCATGTATTTATCAAAATAATGAGAATTTAACCACAGATTTATTTTTTAAATATATGTTAAGCATATTGTATATTTTGTTTTGGCCATTGCCGCAAATTCAATTATGCCTCCTCAGTTGAGTACTTTGTAATAAAGTGAATCACTAGAACTGAAGTGATTTAATGCCTGAAAAACATATCATGGTTACAAGATAAGGAATCATCTTTTGCGAATAAAATTTTGATATTTGATGATTTAAAGTATTTGCTAAGTATCCATGCTTGCATCAAAGATTTTTTAAAAAATGTGTTCCCCTACTTGTATATGATTTCTTGAAGACTTTCGAGCTCATTGACTTGATCTAGCCTGCGGCTGGACCAAGAGGAAAAAGTCAACAACAACAAAAAATGTGTTTTAAACTATTTTCGTCAATTCTTATATAGTGGCTATCTCATATTTTTGAATTTGTAGAAAAATCATGTGTTTAAGCAAGTTTTTTAGGATTAAAAACTTTTCTGGAAATAGAAAAAAGTATCCCTCTACAAAGTTGTGGACGTTGGAAATGTGCCTGTACATTATGTTGTCCATTTTCTCACATTGTGGATGACCCATCCCATTTTCATCTTCTTGGAAAAGAAACGTATTAATACTAAAAAAGCAACCCACCAATATAGTTGAGTTTTTTTAAAATTTATAGATGTGAGGTAACCACTTATATCTAGGGTGACGAAAATAGTTTGAAACAAAATCGTGTAAAAACTTTTTTATTGATCTTTTATGCATGTGTAGTTTAAATGAGCAAATACTTTAAGTACTCATAACTTTTTTCTTTTTTAATATTTGACTCTAAAGTTTTAATAACTATATTTCATACAATGTCAAATGACCTGAAAGTTTGTTCATTTTAATTTTTTTTAAATATAGATTTAATGAACAATATTAACTGCAAAAACATATTAATTGATTAATTATTTTTTAGAAATTAAGCTATTGGTTTGGTAAATGATTTTTACAATCATAGTTGCCCAAATGTTTTTGATCTTTGACTCCATTCTGCCTATCGCTTAATGATGTATTAGAAACATTATTAATACCTAAAATATGAACCATAACACACATTATAAGTATACAAGAGCATTTTACATGTTATTTATTAGTTTTTATAAAAAATAATAGTAAGTAATTTGTAAAAAAAAATTCAAATTATATTATTTTTCCAACCCCTGTAATAACAGTCCCAAAAGCTCATAGTGAGACGTTAAGTAACAATACAAAACATAAAATATTTACTCTTTGCCTTGTGCTTATAAATGCTATTCTAATACCCAAAATGCAAAATATTTTGTTAACTCTTAAATGTATTTAATCTCTACTGAGAAATTCCTATCTAAAATTTTGCTCTTAAAAAATATCCTTATATCCCCAAGAAAACGCGCACCAAACCTGTTTTAAACCAACTCTTGCATCTCCCTTAGGTGAATCTTATGAGCTGAAAAACATGTCCTTCAACTCTGAGTACATCCTCCGGGCTGCGTCCTACAATGCTGCCGGATACGGAAACTTCTCAGCCGAGTACCCATACAAGACCCACTCTCTGCAGACCGCATCTGTCATCTCCAGCGATGCTATTGATCATGCTATCCAATTCACTCAGAAAGCATACATATTGTGCATTTCCATTGCCATGTTGTTGGTTGTTTTCTAACCTGGCGAAATATGGAAAAGGCAGATGGAATTGTGTTACCCAACCCCACTGCCGTATCTGCCAACGTTGGACTCTCTGATGAAATTGGGGTGTGTGGAGAATATGGATTGGCTTTTGTTTTTACGAGAGGAGATTGGTTCTATGAATTGGCTTTAATGGGTCAAGTGTTTTTGCAAGAAAACATTTGAAAAAGAATGGGAATGTTTCAGATGATGTAACGCTCTTGCTTTCATTTTTCTGCATGCTGTAATTTCATAGTTGCTCCGGTTTTACTCTCAAACTGACCAATATAAATGAAAATAAACTTTTCTTTCTATGTGAGCTTTCTGTAACAAATGTTTTGAACAACCAACAGCACAGCTAGCAGTTGGCATAAAAAAAATTCATAAGTAAAATATTCTAAGAAAACTCATTTTTTAATACCAAAACAAAAGTAATTACAGTCAACAAATGAAAACAAACTGTTGGAGCTGTTGTCATCCATGATATGAAACAACCCCATTGATCTTGACAAGAACTTTAGGACCAACTTTCTTATATATTTAAAATATATAAATATTTTCTTTGTTCCGTTTATTCGAAACATTTTTGTGATATTATTTACACTTGGATTACAAAGACTGAATCTGTAATTTCTAAATTAAAAGAATAGTGCAAGTAATTTATTATACTTGTATAAGACAAAATACATCTTTTGGAAATCGAGATTATCTGTATAAATGTTCTTGAACTTCTAAAGCCTAATCATATTCTTCATACTTAAATTCCAATAGCAGTGGCAGGTACGTGCAAGGAAGTACCATTCAGCTGGCTGGATACTGTCTCTTGTCTGAATTTTCATTTTAAACATTAAGTTTATTTCATACTTGAACCAATGATTTACTTATGAATGTCTGGGGTAACATAAATTTTATCACTTGTCAATTTCAATAACTTTGTAATGCTTTAAATTCTTTCAAAATTAAGATTTTTTTTGTTTCTATGTGTGTGAGTATGAGTGGCCATGCATTACCTCAGTTTGGTGTATGTATTTATTTAGAATTTCAAATTTTTTATAAAAGTCTTTTGTGTGTAATTTAAAAAAAAATCATTTTATGGAATAAATTTAAAATTAATTTTTAGTATGCAAAATACATTGCAATAAGTCTTTAAAAATTTGATGTTATTTTAAATGGAGTCTAATTTAAAATATTCAGGCTAAAACCTGTACAATACAACTTTTATATTTTTAGAAAGTTAAGGAATAACTCTTAAGCATGCATGTTTTAAAAATACTCATACAAAAGTTGCATTATCGCATGCAAGTTTGTAAATTATTTATGTGTAGAATCATTTTCAAATTTGCTTTATACATTCCAAAGCTTTGAATATTTTATTTTATTTTGCTGCATTCCAGTTGCATATATTAATTTGAAACAACATAAAGACAAATTTGTAGTTAAATTTCAATCAAAATACTTTCTGCACTCTTTTTAGTTATTTGACTTCTAAATAATTTTAAAGCACTTTCGTGAGATACCAAAAAATTAAAGAGTACAAATATAGAATTTTTCGTTTCTCTTGAGCACTAGAATGTGTGTATCAATTATTTATTTTTAAATCTGATACAATGCACCATTTCTCCCAATAGAATGTGTTTAATACTGTAATCCTTTCTGCTTTAAAATATACTTATACAAGTTAATTGCTCTATAATATGCTTAATCAAGTAAAAAGCAGGTCTATTAAGTATTTTGATTCAAAACCTGTGAACATGCCAACTAAAAATTAATTGAGCAACAAAATCACTGCCATAATTCATTGCCCTCGTAAACTATTCTAAGGATTCTGAAAATATTTGTGATTTTATAATTTTACCTTTTAAAAAAAACTTATGGTAAGTCAATGCAGTTTGAGCATTTCTATTTACTAAATTAGAAAGGAATATTTTACTTAAAAATAAATTTTAAAAAATTATCTTGTCAAAAAAAGTATTTTATAGTTTTTTTTAAAACTTAATGTTTAACTTTTTATATATTTCGATGAGGTTTCTGCATTGCAAAAACTAAGAAGAATTGTCAAGCTAATTCTATTTTATAATTGTCTGTTTACAATACTGTTTTAAATTATGTAAGGAAGGTGTATGTAATATTTAACTTAGTGTTTCAGTTAAATTTTTTACTGCAACCTTCTTAGCATTTGTGTGAATAGATTTCCATTTTTTTTTTATATGTATGCGTCTCTGGTTTTCTTTTGTATTATAAGCTTCAAGTGTAAATATAAGTTCATGTATTTCATTTCATTTGAGTAGAAGTTTTGTCATGTCTTATGAATCTCTTTTTGTTTGTACATTGAACTATGTGTACTTACCTTTTTTTGTATTTCTTGCTTATGTAAGTGTATATTATCCCCATTTCTAAACTTATGTGTTTTTTTGTGCTAAGACCGTAGCACTTCTAACTTTTAAGAGAAAATAACAAAAGCATATCGAAAACATTTCAGTATAAGGATAAATTCAATGAAAATTCTCTGAAAAATAATTAATTATAAACTTAATTTTAAATAAACATAAGTAAAAAGTTTACACCAAATTATAAGCTAATCACGCCAACATTAATTAACTTTGAATCTTTGTGATGGAATATTTACCTTCTACTTTTACTTTAGTTAGACACTTAACTGTTTCTCTTGTTCTTCCTGTACAAAGCTTACGAAAATAGCAAAGTAATTTTTACATGTTATACGCATGTTATATGCAACACCATATACTTCTTCATGATGAAATATTCACCTAGATAAGTTAATTTAGGAGCTGGCTTCGCTTTACTACAGGTTCATGCAAAACAAATATATTAAGAGTACATTTTGGAGAATATAAATGCATGAAATTGAAATAAAGGCAGCTTCTCACATATTAAATGGTATTATGTCTGTGACGTTATTCAATGTTTAAAGCTCCCATAGAATGCAGAGACATAGACTTTTATTTAGTGGCTGTTTGATTTAAAATTAGTTTTTTGGATTCACTTCTTGTTTTGCAGAGGTTACACTTTGTGAGATTGCCTTTTAATAATGTGTTTTATAACCTAAGATTTGGTGAATATGTTTGAAATAGTTAATTTTGTCTCCTACTACAATGCAAACTTGGCTCAAATAGTTTGACGGTATACTAACGTACTACCTTGTAGTTTAGTTTGACATATACTATGTAATTAAAGAACTTTTCGTATTCTGACACATTTGAAATTTGTAATTTTTTCGGTAATATGATAAAACAATGTGCTTATATTTTTAAATCTTAAATCGTAACTCATTCTTCAAAAGTTTTCTGCAAATAATAGTATGCTGCGTTTCATTGTTAAAAAGCCAAACTTTTATAAAATTTGTGGCTTGAATATTGCTATGAAATTTAATTTCTTTATCTTTTTACTTTGTATAGAAAAATGAAACTTATGTAATAATTATCATGGAGGCTAAGTTGTCGAATTAACATCTACCATTTTCACACTAGAAGCAACTTCAATTCTAAATTTTTGTTGATAAAAAAGCATTTGGTGTAAATTATTCACACAGGTTGTATGAATATTTTTATAGTAGAATAGGTAAGACGAAAACTAATAATATGTTGATTGAACTACTATAAGGCTGTTTTTCTTTCATTGTTTATCAATAGTTATAGATATATTTATCGGCACATATGGCATCTAGTCATATTAAAGGAAACATAAAATATCATTATGCTTTGAGAATGATTTTTTAAAAATATAAACTAATTAAATGTTGCTTAAAATTTTAAATTGTCTGTTTTTGAATGTTTTTCCTATTTATTGTAAAATTGCTTTTGGTGTAAATATAAAATGTAATACAATTTAATTTCCTTATTTTTCCCGTGAATGAAATAAAAATGAAATATCTCTAACTTTTGGTATTTTTTATGATTGACTCATTTCATTTTATGATTTTTAATCTCTTACTCTAATAAATTATCTTCTCTAAATAATAGAATTTTCACAACGATTTTTTTCTGTTTCAATGGGGTTTTTTCTCAATGGGGCTGCAACATTGGCGCTGTTCCAATGTAATTTTTAAAATATATATATAAATTATCTAAAACCAATTAGTTTGATTAAGCACACAGGAAGCCCTTTGAGAAAATAAAATCATGTTAATGTTTCATGTAAGAGAAGGTGCTCTTTTCACTGTAACTTTCCTTGATTGCATGTAATTGAAATTATTTTATTACATGCAGTGTAAAGTGCATTTTTTTCTTTTAATTATACACAATAGTAACGTATGAGCCTTATGCATGATGTTACAGTAATAATATAGGAAATATGTAACATGGCACAGTTACTGAACAAAATGTTATTCGCTGGCACAGTTATGGAACAAAGAGCATGCTGTAAGTTTAAAACATCCTCAAACAATTTTCGTAAATTGGGTTGCATGTTTTAAGCTTTTATATTATTTTTACAAACAAACTACCTTGGAGGCATAAAGCAAACAAAAACCTAAAAAGCTGAGTATTATGTGGTCAGAGTGGAAGAAATTGAGCTCCATTAGTGCCCTTAATATTGTGGTAGCAAATGAAAATTATAAAAATTTATTAAAAATTGACCAAATTTAAAACCATTTATCCAATACATTTGGTAGATTGAATAAGCCAAAGCACTGTTACGAGTGATTGATAAAAAGCAAAAAAAAAACTGTTATAAGAGGCTTAAGAACCCCAGTTTCCGAAACGGTTCCCAATTGGTAATAATTATTTAAAAAAAAGAAAATATATCATTGTGTATACATTCCAGATACTTAAAAAAATGTGATGCACTTAACACTTAAATTATTTTATGTACTATTACGTTTAAACTCAAGTAAAAAAAATTAATGGCTCATATTTTTTTAACATACAATTTAAACTTTTAACTTAAAACCTATATCATTTATCCAAACTCTGGAGATTTTGTTGTCCATGTGCACTTGGACCATCATCATAAATTTCCAAATTGAGCATTTGACTTAATTAAGAATAAGTTTGCTATATAAAGATGAATCTATTATTATCTTTAATTTTTGCATAATAAGACAAAAAAAAAGTTTGAAGTAACAATAAAAAACTTTCAATAAAATGTAACATGTGAAATATTTATTTTACATATAATATACTGTAATCTGCTACATAAAAAATATGGCATAAAAATATGTATTTTTAGCATAAATGTATCTTTCTATGATTTTAATTAAGTAACATTTTAACCCTTTCAGTCCCAAAAATTTACTACACTACAGAAACATCTGATATTCACAAAATCAGCTTATTTTAGGTCAAAAATAAGAGTTCCACAAGAAAAAAAAATTCATTTTAATTTTTTATATGGTTTTTAAAATTTTTTAACTGTGAAAAACAACAAAATAAAAAATATATATATTACCTTAAAACACTTCGAGTTATATATTTAAAGGTATCCGACCACATTATTAAAAAAAATTTAGTGATTATTTTAACCGAAATAGTTTAAATTGTGTTTTAAATATGCGGAACTGAAGTGAACTTTTCAAAAATTAGGTGAAACGCTTGTTAGCTATTTTCTAAATTAAAAAAAAATAGTAGTTCTGACTTCTATTGAGATTAATGTAAAATATTGTGTATTGGAACAAAGTGTGAAGAATTCAATGATGTGTGTTTGGATATCATAACGGGACATAAACATTTGGAAAAAAATATTGAAAGTGATGATGCCAAATAGCATCACTGGGACTGAAAGGGTTAATAGGATCACAAAGAATCTTATCATAATTCTAAAAGCTTTTTAACAGCTGCATTATTACGAAACATTAAAAAGAAATACAAAATTCTGTGTTAATATTTTTCACATGATGGGAATATAGACACTACTTACAACTAAAAATTTTTTTAAAAAAATCAATTAAAATTATTGCATCAGATTCTTAAATATATATTTAAAAGATGTTTTTTGATTGTCATCAGAATTTACTTGTCACCAGAGTAAAACAGTCAGCTATACTTATTGTCATAAGCTCATGTAAGGCACGATAATTTGACAAATGACTTTCTTTGTCCTTTGTAGAAAAAGATGTCAAGGATTTTTTGCATATAGATTTTTAGGAAGTCATTATAAATAAAAAATATGACTTTTTCTAAACAGACCTGTATATTATAAAGTGTAAGAAAATAAATAACTCAATCTGCACCATAAGCTTTGGGAACTTTTCCTACTGTAGTATATGATGAATACTACATAAACTATTTTTTGTAAATATTTAAATAAAGTCATACATAAATATTATACTCTTAAAATATTTTTATAAATTGAAATCTATATAGAATACTATAAAGTTATTATTAATATTATATTTTTAAAACACAACCATATTTAAAAGGTTTTTGACAAATAAATTTTAAAATAACAGAGGAACAAGCTATTTAAAAAAAGCAATTTTGGAAAGGAAAGATTTCCTTAAAAATTGGGATCAAATGAATTTTTTATATTTATTTTTCTATACAAAACAACCATAAATTATATTTGAGGTAATAATGCAATTACATATAATAACTGCATAATTATGAAAGCACCTTTGATCTAATTACTTGCTGCAAGTAAATAAGACTAAACCACATTGGCAGCTCTAAAAAAATACATAAATATACTCTAAACATTGATAACTCTGTTTCATTATTAAATGCACACATTTGGCAATACTGTTTGACTTAAAAAAAATTTAAAAGGGGAAAATTTTTAAGAAATAATTTTTATCAAAACATGACTCATGAGCCACAATTTCCTCATAGTCCAAAGTTATCCCAGTTGATCTTGCCTCATAAAACACTGCCCTTAATTGAAAAAAAATTTGGAAGATCATGCTCTGTGACATTTTTGAAAAAAAAAAATTAAGGTTCTTGTATAAATGAAAATGTTCTTTTAACCCTCCGATGGTTATTATACAGGCATAAACAATCGTCACCTGTCTGTCAGGTTTTTCAGCAACATGGAAAGTGCACTTCAGCCAATTAGCTTACCTTTTAGAAGGTTGAAGATAATAAGTTTCTTAGTCCTATAGTTAACTATATTTCTTTACTGTTTGCAAGTACCCTTTGTAATGGATCAAACAGCAATCTAAAATCTTTAATGTGGAATGGGCACGCTGGAGCGGGGGTTTCCAACCTCAAGTGCCTCAATGTTAATCTAATGGGGAAAAACTATTTTCTCAGCCACATTTCTCCAAGCTGCAGTGAATATTTTTACAAACTATTTTCTTTTTAACTAATAAATGTAGATTACTCACAGGTCTATAATCCCACTTTTTGAACTTGTTTCGAACACTTTTTGTAAAATTTTTAATCAATTTTTTTTTTAAATTTCGAACCAATTTCAAAAATTAGCATTGTCGGGACTTGTAAGTCATATACATTTATCATATAAAAAAAATCCAATTGTAAAAATATTCAATACAGCCGTAGAAATGTGGCAGAGAAAATATTATTTCTCCATTGGATTAACACTGATGCACTTTGCTTTGGAAACCCGCGATTCAGCGTGCTATTCCCCTTTAACCCTTTCACTACGAAAGATTTTTGCTTCCTCGTAATATTTGATAGGAATAACATTATCGAATCCTTAGTTGTTCGGGCGTTTTGGGGCGCTTCAGTAAGGAAGGGATTAAAGCACATTTTCACCTTTTTGTCACATAGCATGGTCTACCACCAAGATCTTCAATTCAGACCAAACAGCTTCATAGCACTGAAGGTCGTCTGCAGAGCTACCTCATCAGGTTTCATTTGGTAGTAAGCAGCGATCAGTTCAATGGTGACTGGTAGCGAACAAGGCTCGTTCCTTTGGAAAGTGCAATACCGGTTGAGGAAACTCAGAGATTTTTCGGAAAGAGTTTCTTTGATGGTGGCAGGGATTTGGCTTGCTCTAGTGTTTGGGTACATGTAAGGAGAGTCGCTTTCTATAAGCAGGCGGTCTAAAGGTATGAGGCGGTCTTCCAGAATTTTCTTTAAGCTGTCCTCAGTTTTGTCTTTCCATATTGAACCTAGGGAAATACGAAATGGTACTAAAATTAAAGGTATTTAAGCGTTAGGTACTTAAAAGAAAGCTGTTATTTAAAAACGAATTGCTTTACAAAATTGAATTCAAGCAAATCATAAGTTTAGCGAATCCTGTTTTGGTAATGGCTCATGATAGGCAGAGATGACTAATTTTAAAACAAAAACAAAGTTTCATTTAGTTAGAAAAAAACTTATTTTTGTTTCAGATTAATACCAAATTTCAGTAGAATACCTCTCACAATTCCCAAAATACAACAAACACTTAAGTTAACTTTCTGTTAGAAGAAAATTTACATCTTAATCTTTATGTATTATATAAGAGTTAACTATAACATAGGTTTACTATAGTAAAGATACTTTAAGAATATAAAAGTGATATTCTCTATATTATTTTCTACAGTATTACTATAGCATGATACAAAACTTTTAAATATAAATATACATAATTTGTTTAACCTTATTAAGAATAGCTAAATGAAGCAACAGAGATAAAAAAAAAAAAACTTACCAGTTAATCCTATGTAACAGTCAAGTGATAAAAATGTCTTCAATTCACCTACTTTACCACTAAAAGAATGGATTACAATTTGTGGCAAATTGTGGATATTGTTCTTTAAAATTTGGACTAAGTCCTTGTGGGCTTCTCTCTCACAGATTAAAATTGGCATTTTTAATTCTGCAGCAATATTTAGCTAAAAAAAAAACAATTATTTTATGAGTTAATTAAATTCTGCAATGATTACACAAAAAGTAAAGAAGGTGTTAATTCGTAACTACTATTAGATGTTTTTGCGGGTAAAAAAATATTACAATTAAAATTGATAACTATGATGCAAATGTTACCCAGTCTCAATTTAATGATTATTTTTTTTAAACATTAAAAAAATACATACGGGGAAAATTTTGAATAGCAAAAATCATAATTTTCAGTAACTTTTTATTAAGATTGCAGTTTAGCTCTCATTCTTTATGTTTTGAAATTTAAGTTCCAATTTTAAAAGATTGTGACCATACCATAGGCAAACAGAACTGCATTTTAAAGGTAGCCATCAATGTTTCAATAATTTAAAAACAAGGGTGAATATGGGTAATATGAGTTGAATTAGGCAGTGCTGGTACTTTATGGCAGTATTAGTAAAAACAATATTTACTGCTTGGTAAATAACAATCTTAAAGATGCTATTTTTAATTTTTTTATACCAAAAATCAGGTGTTTCAATTCATGAGAAGCTTTTAGAAACCTAACAAATATAACTGTAAACTTAACTATTTCTACTTGAAGTAAACAAAAAATGACTGATTTGAAATATTGTATGTACCTGTTTACTCAAAACCTCCTTTTGCTCTTCAGGCTCGGATAGATTTTTTGAATAGTCTAATCCACATTGACCCACTGCGACACATTCAGCATTCGATAAAATTTCCTTTAAAGTGGATTGCACATCATTATCCCAGGTTTTAGCTTCATTAGGGTGCACACCTAGGTTTTCAAAGAAAATATATAAAAAGGGTTTGTAAAGTCTAGGTAGTATAAATTCATCATTGTCTTTTACAACAGTAATAAAGATATTCATTAATAAATTATATCCATATTTCTAAGTGATTATCAATTAATATGTTTTATAATGTAGCCTACATATATAGCAATAGTTATAGCAATTGCAGAGGTCTGGATAGGCAGGTATTTAAAAAAAGACATGCCTCAGATTTAACAGTGAAATTTATTAAGGAATAAATAACAGGAAACTAATTAGTTGGCATACCATGGACAAGTTATGAGTTATTGAATTTTTTTATTCATGTAATACAATTTAATTATATTGGCAAGTTAAAACATTTCCTGTTAAATATTTAAATTGAAGCACCTTTAAAAAATTTTATAAGAATAAACCAATATTACTATAAATTACACTAGGTTTAAAAAAAAAGAGCAGTCAAAAGAATTACCAGCAGCACAGTATATATAATCTGGATAAAGACGAGTGAGTCGAAGGGCTTCTTTACTTGATTGAATATTAGTTCCAGAAACAATAACTTTTTTAACACCTACATAATAACACGTTAAATTAAGTAAAAGTATAATTTGATGATTTTAAAATAAAAATAACATAGTTTGGTTAGCATGTTAAACAGATAAGTTACAAATTCAGAATACTAAACACTATAAAAATCCGTAAAAAATTGAAAAATAAGGTTAATTTTGCAACTATTATATTTATTTCTATTTCAATGTAACTTCCTAATAAATAATAGAAAAGCTTTTTAAAAAATAAAAGTACATTTATCAACTTGCTTTAAAAATATATGAATTCCTTTAAAAATTCAGGAAATCAAAAATTATGTCCAACTAAATTCATTTACCAGCATTTTTAGCTCTTTGTACTACCCCATCTAAATCTCTGGCATATTTCTTATTTGTTAGGCTGGCACACACATCCGTAACAAAGTACTGTCCAGATAACACTTCCAAAGCTGCTTCCGCCCCACCAGAAGATACAGCACTTTGATCTTGAGGGTTGGAGACGGCTTGGTTACTCATGGTAGAATGTATAGCAGCTGTTGAGTAAATAAAATAACATTAAATAAGAAATGCATATGAAAGTTTAGCAAGTGAACAACTCAACTACAATACATCATTTAGGTTAGGTTAGGTTTGAATTAAAGTCGCACTAGAGCTACACGAGGGCTATTGGCGACGGGTGTCGTATTTTAGAACCACAGTCAGGTGACGAGCCAACACCTTAATAGGCACCCAACGCAACCGTTAAAGGGGACATCGTACGCAGCGTTAGGACTTTGAAGGATATTTATTAGTTAGCGTGCACTCCCTTACACTGGGTATTATTAGTCGGACATTTTTGGCTGCACGGGCCGTTTATAGGTCAGCAGCTATATTTGGCGATGCCCGGACATGAACCTGGGACCTTCCGCATGCTAAGCGGGTGCCCAACCGACTGGGCTCCCCAGCCTTTCAATACATCATTATGCTTTAACTATAAGAACACTCAATTCATAAGAATAACGTGTGAATTGTAGCTCAATATACAGGGTGTCCATAAAAGAATGTCTGAGTTTTAATGGTATGTTACAGGAGTTAAGTTTACACCAAATATTAAAAAATCATACATGAAATTGAAGAAAAATTAACCTAGTTTTTCCTATAAGTGCTCAATGTGTGCACTTTTAGTGATACGGCACACATCCAAAAGAAAATGCAATTCTTTCCATACTGTTTGCAGATAGTCCAGAGTAATGGAAGCAACAGCTTGTGCAACTATGAAAACGATGTAGCCTTACAAGGGGGTGCGCTTATCTGAAACTGTTGGAGTTATTCTTTATTTGCCACCTTCAACCACAACTGTCGAAAGATTACAGCTGATACTATTGCAATTTGAAACTCAGACATTCTTTTACTGACACCCTGTATATGATTCAACTATAAGCATAACTCAATGCATAAAAATAACAAGTGAATAGTTCAATATACCTCAGCTAATAATACCTCAATGGATAAGTATAACAAGTAAATGCTCAAATATACTTCAAACATAAGATTACCTCTGTTCAAATTAATTTACAAGTTGAAAGCAATAAAGATTAGCTGCATATAAGATTAAGCTTAGTTGATAAGATAAGTTATTAAGATTAGTTGGATATAAATATAGGAGTAATTGTGGTCAGGAGAAATTGCTATTTATAGAATATAACTAGTTTCTTACCTACTTTGTAAGCAGGCAATCTAGTATATGAATGTAAAGAGTGTTAATTTTTAATAAGTGAAAAGAATGTAAAAATATTTTTTATTTTGCTTTCCCTCCATCATTAACTTCTGTCAAGAAATTGTTTGGCATTCAAAATTAATGAATTAATAGAACTCACAGAAAATTATAATAAAATTTAAAGGTTAACAGCTTCATTTAATTTTACATTCTGCCATAAGAAGATAGATTTTATCTTGGTGTTTTAAATAATGTCTGATTACTTTGCACCTAAAAATAATGTGTGTAATTCTAAAACTTTATGAGACTAGAATTTAACAGTACTAAAGGAAAAAAACAGCTAATTCAGATAAACATTTGATGGCTTTTTTTATATACATTAACGTTTAAAAAAATTAAATAAAAAAATTACATGTTCATTTTATAAGCACATTCATGTTTAGAAAACAAAACTAAAATATGTATAAAAGTGCATGTGGAGTATTTTAATGTTAATCTTGTTACTACATGCAATGACCCAACCTTCACAATTATTTATCCAACTAAGTTTATAATAATAATTCAAGGGAACTATTTTTAAATATCAATAAAATATGAGTTTACTAGTAAAGCTTTTAAGTGCTGTTAGGTTCTTTGATTAAATTTAAGCTCTGTATAATATTTATACATTTCTTTTTCTAATTTTTTAAAATAAAAGTTAAGCAATCATCCACTCATCTTGATTTAGGTGTGAAATGTAAATAAAGTTTACGGTTTTATAGTTAACTGTTCAAATTCTTACTTATGAAAAATTTTGAGCATTAATTTTAATTAAAAAAATATTTCACATTGACCAAATGATAAAATATACAAATTTAGTGAACTTTATTTAACCAAGGCAATTTTATTACAAGTTGTTATTGAAAAAATAAAACTTCTAAAAAAATAACTGTAACCATTATGTAAACAACTTTCTGGTTTGTACCAAGAGATTTGTTGATGTTTCGGTGTCATTCTATTCAAGTTTTTTAAAATTAAATCTTTTTACAATGCCAAGACAACCCCCTCCGCCATATTTCGTTCTGAGAGGACACAAAGGACTCGTATCTGCTCTTCATTTTACCATCGAACTTTATCAAGAGTCGCAGCGACCAGCTCTTATCTCTGGAAGTGATGTAGGAGAAATATTCATATGGGATCTTAAAGTAAAATAATTTAGTTTCTTGAGGTTTACTATGCTGGGTAGAAATGTACTGTACGGTAACTATTGGCGAACTTTCCGAAATCGCGCCAAAAGTCCGTATTCGGGCGACTTTTGACGTCATGCACTCTTTGCAAGGATGACGTTTTCCGGTAACCCTATCTGACCGTTATGGGTTTCGGTCGAAGTCTGACAGGTTGCCACAAAAAACTATTTATCGCCAAATCTGAAAATCGCGCCAATAGTTACCGTACAGTAAAGGTGATCCACTATGCTGACAAAGTGAAAATACAATAATTCATGTATATTATCAATCTGATTAAAAAATACGTCAAACCAATTTCGCTTATTGCTAGTTCAGATAAAAACATTTGTAACTTCGAAATTATGGATTTTTTTAAATGTTAGATGTCGTCAAACAACTGGGTAGATTTACTTTGATGATTAAATTTTGGAAATTTCCTTCATGTATTCAGCCCTAGCCTATATTGTGTTTTGTTGCCTAATAGCGAAAAATGTCCCATTTGTATTAAAACTATTTATAACAGCTCTTGTTTACTCTCTTATAACAGCTCTTGTTTACTCTCTTATAACAGCTCTTGTTTACTCTCCAATAGCTATTTTTAGCTAGTTGCCTATAAAACATCAATAATTAAACCGATGTGCCAAACAATGTACGCTAGAGCTGCTCACAACCGTACATCTCATAGTTATTTCTGTTTTAATTAATTTTAATAATTAATGTATGCACTACAAGTACTTCCAGATGGAACTCGAAAGATTATTCTTTTATAGTTATATGTGCTACTTAAAATGACACTTTAAAAATCCTTTTCATTTTTCAATTTCATATCAATGTACGAACGAAGGCGATGCATTTCTATATTTTTAAAGCAAATTTACAATAAAGAATATGAAAATTAAAAAGCATAGAATCAGTCACTTTAAAAATAAGCTACATATTCTTTCTATTTATGTACATAATACCAAAAACTATCATTACTTTTTTTAATGATCTTTAATATATATTTTTTCCAGACTAATAGAACAGAACATAGGCTGAAGAGTCATGCAAATAAAACAATAATGTCTTTACACTGTTACAAGTGTTCACTGATAAGTCAAGGAAGAGATGGTGTTATCAATATATGGAATAATATTCAACATCAATTTACAGTTATAAGTAAGTTTTTTTATGTTGAATTATTATAATTTTGTCTTACATACAGTAATCTGTTTTAAAATAGATTTTCCTATAGAGCAAACTTTTAAAAACAGCATTGGTAGATTTGTAGCTTAATTATTTTTTAAATATCATTACTTTTCATTTTTAGTTTAAAACATTTCTGCATCACTTAGGCCATTAATTAAATTATTACTTATCTATTATCTCCTGTAGCTCTAGTGGGACGATAAATCAAGCTAAACTTAACTTTCAATTACCTTATCTGAAATATAAGGCAATGTAAGTCTTTGGATGGGATCAAAAATTTGAAATGAAGATTTTGTGTTTTTATGCTTTTTGGAGGATGCTGATTCTAGAAAAAAAAATTAATATTGGCTAATCTTACTTACTTACTCCTCGGCACTACAATCCATGAAAGACCTTGGCCTCCTTTAACCTACAGCACCATTTTTTCCGGTCCTTGGCTTTGACCCTCCAATTTTTAACTTTAATCCTTCTCAGATCCTCTTCCGCCTCGTCCAGCCATCTCTTCCTAGGGCGTCCGGCTCTCCTCCTTCCCTCTTGCTTTCCTTTAAAGATTTTAATTGTTGCTCTTTCATCACCCATTCGCTCAAGATGTCCCAGACATTAAAGCCTTTTGATTTTTATTATATCCACAATATCCCTTTCCTTGTATAGCTTTCTCAACTCCAGATTACTTCGAATTTTCCACACCTCTCCTTCTCTGTCCGGTTCAAATATTTTTCTAAGAACTTTTCTTTCAAATGTAATAATCATCTTTTCCACCTTCTGAGTAGTAGTCCATGTCTGCTGCATATGTGACCACAGGTCTGATTAGTGTTTTATAAAGTTTTGGTTTGAGAGTTCTTGATAATAGAGATGATTTAAATAGTTTAAGAAGGGAAAAGTAAGCTCTATTTCCGGCAGCTAGATATTGGCTAATCTGTCTGTCTAAAACCCCTCTAACACTACCACAAACTAAAAGAGCTACAGACTTCAAATTTGGTACACGAGTTCCTTGTACCTGTCAGACATCATCATAAGGTCTTCAAGAAAGTCATGCATGCACAAACTGTAGCTAACTATTTAGGTTTAAAATTAATAAAATTATGTATTAGGGTTTACAATAATCTCTAAATGCATTGTTTATTGAGTGGTAAATAAAATTTGTGCAGTGTTAGGCCCCCTAGTTTTTATGGCCACAAAGAATAAAGTAATTTTAAGTTCACATATAAATGATTTTCTGTTTTAGTTTAAAATAATCTACTAAAATTAAGATCATGTATAATTAAATTTAGATCAGCTTATGTCACAGTGCCATTTGATTTCAATACTAAGTTTTCTACAATAAGGCTAGTTATTTCAGAATAAATAAGTACACCAAGGATTTTTTAAAAATTTAATTTAAATTTGTATTTCAGGAAGTATTCATTCCAACAGTACAAGTGTAGGATTTTGTGCTTCCTCACTAATTTCAGTTGAAAACTCTGTGCACCTAACGCTTCCGAACGAAGACAAGAATTTGCTGAGCATACATGATATATCTGGACGCCAAGTGAAAAGTATCAAGTTTCAAACTGAACTTGGCATGTGTATGTGCATCAAAGCATTTAAGATGAACGACAAAACATTAGTGCTAGCTGGATTCGAAAACGGCTGCATTGGAGTGTGGGATTATGAGACAGAAAAAGAACTCTGCCAAGTTAAGTGTCACAAAGAACTAGTGACCTGTTTGGATTTTGATCCCAGCCACTCAAACTTGGGAATAAGTGGATCAGTAGATACGAGTCTCCAAGTATGGAACTTATCAGAGGATCTGGAACTCACCCAAGTAGAGACAATTGAAGTAGTAAACAGGGGAATCAATGCTGTTAAAATACGAGATGACGGAAAGATTGTTATTACAGCAGGACTGGATTGCAAAGTTAGAGTGTTCAGTTTTAAAACGTTGCAGCCTCTGGCAGTGCTAACGTTCCATGAACTTTCTGTTCACTCTCTGGCATGCTGTCCTGTGTCTGTTGGTGATCATAGATCAGTTTTTGCTTCAGGGTCTAAAGATCAAAACATTGCCCTTTGGGAAATTTATTAGAGAGTGAATAATATGTAATCTGTGAATTATAACTTGGCTGTATCTACACTATTTTGAAACTGGTGCGTGATTGGCAGTCAACGTGTTAAATTATTTAACATGTTGACTGCCAATCACGTGCCAGCTTTTACTTTTTCATTTCAAAAATGAAGAAGAGTTAGTTCATTTCCATTGTAATGAACTGGTTTAAAACAGGATGTTCTTCTACTTCATATCATCCTCCATCGATGAAAATTTTCCATCGCTATTGTGGCAATCCGTGTGTTAATCCCCTGTGAGATACAGACATATCAACCTGTCACTTGGCTGTCAGGTTTTTTAGCAACACACATATTTAAAATTTGTTTTATTTTTAATGAGTTTCAAAATTTAAAATCCGAAACACCCAATCATATCTGATACACAGAAATAAAGATTTAAGTGTTTTAAAGAAATTTAAATTTTAGTTATATTTTAAATTTTGAACACTTGCTGTGAAAACAAAATTATACTTTAACCAATATATGGAAACACCAAGGAGTTAATATACTAACACAAATATTTTGTGTTTGCTTCTATCAGTGAGTGCCTTAATTTTCGATTTTGTACCATCTTTTTTAAATAAAAATAACGAACTTTTTATATGAATATTTGAAAGAATATCTAAGTTTGTGCATTATCAAAACTCTAATAATGCATTAATACAGCTTTGATTTCTATAATGAACGCTGTAGGCTTAACCTCTTGCCTCTGACATTTAAATCAAGAATTTTATCAACTAAATAATGCTTGATTTCTGGAAGTTAAATAAAAGGATATTGTGTATTACCAAATTTTGCTTTCCACTGTATTTTTGCTATTTTAAGTTTTACCAACCTGTCCTAACAGCAAATAAGACTGAATGGCTGCAAGCCTCTGAACCAAAGTGCAGTGCCTCAGAGTTAATCCATTGGGAAAAAATGATTTTCGGAGCTGTATTGATTTTTTTTACAAAAGTTTTTCTTATCTGATAAATGTAGCTGACTTACAGGACTCTGTAATCATACTTTTTGAAATAGGTTTGAATATATTTTTGTTCAATTTTCAATAAATAATTTTACCTCAAAATATTCAAATCGATTCCAAAAAATGGAGTTATAGAGCCCTTAGTCAGCTACATTAATCATAAATAAAATTTGTAAAAATATTCGATACAGTCGGAGAGATGTAGCTTAGAAAATCAATTTATTTATCATTGGATCAACAAAGAGGCACTTTGCTTTAGAAACCTGCTAATTCGGTTTAAGTTGAAGAAAAACTTTCAATAAAAACTAGATAATTTTTTTAAAGGAGAGTTGAAAATAAAAAAATTCTCAAAACTTGTTTCATTTTTTTTTGTCATGTATAAAGCATAAATTAAACTTCATATCATACCAAACAAGAGCAGCCTGTTAAAATATTAATGTTATTGAAAAAAAAATCTAATTTTAACAGATATATTAATATATGCACCTTTTTTTAAAAATTATGCACAAAATCAACTATTGTACCCAAAAAAAATATTGTGTGGTAATTTTGTGAGATAGCCGGTTCGATTTCTAATGGCAAGCATTTCTGTATTTCAAGAGTTGCTGATTTTCATAATTTTATTAAAGAATCTCGCAATATGAAGGGTTTTACAAAGTTGAATCAAACTTTGATTTTCTAAGACTGCTCTAAGGAGGACCTTATATGGTTAAAATAATTGTAGACTCGAATCAAATAAGAGTTGAGATTTTTTTTTAATAACTACGTTAGCTCGTAAAGGAAACCTAAAAAAAAACAGCCTATGAACATCGTGGGTTCAAAATTAAGAGGTTCTGTCTGTATCCTTCTCTTCTGACTCGAATTCTATTCGTCGAAAATCGTTACAAACCAAACCAAACTATATCCGTATAACAAACCACAAAATTTAGATATAACCGTAACTGGTTTTTTCATGTTGCTGTTGCTGTTTACTAAGTAAAATTCTGTCTCGTGTATTAACTTTCTTGAATTTTATTATAAAAACATATTTCTTGGAAATTTGAGAACATTAAATATGGCTTCGTCGGGCGTTTCACCGAATGTCACAGTAAAAATCCACCCTGTTGTGTTGGTTGCTATTATTGATTCTTATGAGAGACGAAATGACTGTCAACACAGAGTGATCGGCACACTTTTGGGTAAAACTACAATTTTAAAAATTACAAAAATTTTGGGTTTATTTTGATTTCATATTTAAGTGTCTTTTTAGAGTTTATGAAATTGCTCTTATTAGGTTGCAGTATTTATAGTAAAGTATGTTTGACTAGTTTTATGTTGCCCTTAATAATGCTCATGATTCAGCAACATGTCTTACTTTGATGATTTGCGTTACGTTGCCAAGTAATAAAATCCGAAAATCGGATATGCATTCTAATTCGGTGAAACCTAACGCGTATTGCAAGTTTACTTTACTTTTTGCGATCGCCAACAGACCAACACATCTATACCATATGTATGGTTTAGTTAAGACCTGTGGCAAAGACTGTTTCGAGAGTTGGAGTTTTGTTTTGTAAATAAAATTAAGAATCTTGCAGTAACTAGGTTAATCTTTAGAATCCGGTGCTTCTGTCGCCAAGGGATTTGGCGTTTTTTGTAGGAAGCGATAAACAATTTTGTTTGGTGATACTGCGAAAGATCTTTTCGTCCAATTGTCGGCGCTGGTAATACTTGCGTGGAATTGTGGGTAAGAAGCCTGGATGATGAGCGCGCAATGGAATTATTTTGTTCTTAATTTATTATTTCGTCCGATTGACGACGCTGTTGATATTTGCGAGCGATGAATTGTGGGTAAAGTTGCACGCGCATCGGAATTGAGGTTACGGTTAACTCTGAATATTTGGTTTTGGTTATTATATTCTGCATATTTTGTCGATGTGAAGAGGGCCGGTCTTCTAGCTGCCGGGAACCCCAAGCGAAATTTTATGCTTACAATAGACCCTTCAATATTGCCTGATGTTGGATACAGATGTTTTTTAGAGAAAAAAAATTACCCGGGGCCCCAAACGGGTATTTAGGCTTTCAATGGGCCCTACAATACTGCCCGAAGTTGGATACTGATGTTTTTTTAGAGAAAAAAAATTGCCCGGCGCCCCAAACGGGTATTTAGGCTTTCAATGGGCCCTACAATACTGCCCGAAGTTGGATACTGATGTTTTTTAGAGAAAAAAAATTGCCTGGCGCCCCAAACGGGTATTTAGGCTTTCAATGGGCCCTACAATACTGCCCGATGTTGGATACTGATGTTTTTTTTAGAGAAAAAAAATTGCCCGAGGCCCCAAACGGGTGCGTACTGGATTGCCACTAGTGTAGCTCTAAAGCGACGAAAATAAAAACGAAACTAAACTGCGTACTGGATAGCCCCTCGTGTAGCTCAAGTACGGTGTTAATTCAAACCACAGTGGATTGCCAATCGTGCGGCTCTATTACGACATTTATTCCAATTAGACTGGATATTTGGGGTTGACCTGGGAGAAAAAAATGACTTCCAACTCTTCCGTCGAAGTCTGTGATCCATTAACCTTAGAAATCAGTGAAAGAAACTAGGGTTGCATTGGCTTGAAAGAATCTGGCAATGGTGAAGCACGTGAGTTTTGCCAATTATTTGTTGTTTTTGGACAAGCGCCAAGCAGCACCGGATTCTAAAGATTAACTAAAATGCTGTTTGTATATTAAATTTCCAAGCTCGCCTATGGACATATTGGCCTTTATATCCTAGTTGTACCATGCTGTTCCTGTTTAAGTTACTACAGACATTCAATTGTTTTGTCAAACATAATTTGTTCGGAATTATATGTTGCTGTTCGTAAAGTCTTGTCAATTACTTCTTAATCATATTATTTCTTATATCAACAAATGAATGTCTTAAGTAACTTAAAGATGAAGAACACTTCCGTTACTGCAAGATTCTAAATTCTGTTTACAAAACTCCTGCTCTCAAAACAGTCGTTGCCACAGATCTTAACTAAACTATACTGTTTCTGAACAATAACTGTATCCAGAAAGAGAAACAACACCCAACAATTAACCTGCACCAAATGAAAGTCTGATCATCATAATAAATTTTATTAGCATTCAAACTCTTATAAAGTTGTCAATTTTCTAAATAAATACTCATCAAGTAACAGTAACTTGAAATTTTTTTTGTTGATTATGGTAGCATTATACAGGGATGTGATTCTTCCGCGGATCCGCGAATTTCCGCTTTTTTGGATTTTCAGGATTTTTCTTCTTAAATTTTCCTCTTTCCCGATGTTACGATCGCCGGAGTTTCAGGATAATAGCATCGACGGAAATTCGCGATTTTACGAACGCCGGAGTTTTGCGATTTTACGATCGCCGGAGTTTCGCGATTTTACGATCGCCGGAGTTTCGCGATTTTACGATCGCCGGAGTTTCGCGATTTTACGATCGCCGGAGTTTCGCGATTTTACGAACGCCGGAGTTTCGCGATTTTACGAACGCCGGAGTTTCGCGATTTTACGAACGCCGGAGTTTCGCGATTTTACGAACGCCGGAGTTTCGCGATTTTACGAACGCCGGAGTTTCAGGATAGTTGGATCGACTTAGTTTCACAATTTTTCCAGATTTCAACTACAGATGTGTGAAGAATATTATTTAATCAAGAAAATTTATATTTCATAAAAATTGTTTTATTTTAATTTGGAGTAAACTGAAGTCAACATTCAGAATAAATTTTATTGCTGCTTATTATATGTAGCAAGTTTAATATGGTTTAGCCAACTTATCTTGTTGTTAATATCTTATTTTGGTTATAAAAGTTAACCATTTGTTTTTTTTTATTACAAAAATCTATCGTTCACAAATTTAAATATGTTTGCTATCGTAATTTGTATAAGGAAAAAAAAGTTACAGCTTTTTTTTCTTCAGCTCGTACCATGTCTGATGCATGAACACTCCACTGGTCCTAAACAATTGATAAAACGTAAATTGGTTGGATCCAAAGAAGGAATTAAAAAAAAAATGAAGAAACTACTTGGATCAAATGAACATAAAGCAAATGTTTTCTAAGCAATCTAGTGATGTGCACATTTTAAGCTGCAATAAAATGCTGTTCTTTTTCTATATTACCATTTTTTTTCCATTGTCAAGTTCCCATTATCTTTTACAAATATATTTAAGTGAATATTAAAGCCAATTGAACTGTGATTTTGATACTTTTTTCTGTATATTGCACCTTCAATTCAAACGTTGATAAAAAAAATTTCTTCGCGCATATTTTTTTTACACTTTCCTCCACACTTCCTCTTTTTTGACTTTTGGTCAATCACATCCCTGATTATATATTTTTAAAATTTGCATGTCCAAATGCAGTTATTTCAATTTATAAACCGACAATAAAATTCAAGATTTTGATTTTTAAAAAATCACAACGGGTCTAGGTTAAGTCTATGAAATCGCCTTAAAAATGTAGCTTCACACGAAGAATGCAGAAACTTCTTTTAGTATATACCACTTGAGCTTTCCATATATTTCGACACCTTTCCCATGTCTAGCTTTGAAGTTCTTAGAAAGCTAAATTAAGGATAGTCAAACATCATCCCGACCTACAAAATTCCTTATCGATAGATTACTTGTGTAGGTGAGAAATTTTAAAGGTTTTGAACTCAAATTTCGGCAATCATCGCATTGTGCCCAATAATGACGTATGCCTTTTTGAGGCTTGTATCAATTTAAACCAAGCCAATCATTGCAATCAAAAGCGAAATGTTAACTCCATGTTTCAATCAATATGGAATAATATCATCTGGAGTAAGGGAATGTGGTTCTAAAATACGACGGCCATCGCAAATATCCCTTGTGTAGCACTAGTTGGACGATAATTTAAACCAAACTTAACTGGGGTAAGGGGTTAAGACAATGTTCCACAAACTGATCTGTTAATTTGGATGGTTACTACTTTCTGTCTTTTAATGAACAGGGATGAGTTTTTTCCGCTTTTAAGCGGAATTTCGCTTTTTAATTTTTTAGGAAAAAATAAATCCGTTTTTTAGAAAAAGTTCAGCTTTTTATAATTTTGCCTAAAAATTCCGTTTTTTGCTTGTTCTAATCCCTCACACATGAAAAAAACCTTTCACAAAGCCTCTAATATTGGCTAGACGGTCATCTTGATCAATTGAAATCCTAATTTGTTTATGGTATTAACAAATTTATAAAATTAATCACCGTTAAAATCGGTTGTCAGTTTCCTGCGCCTGATGAAAGGATATTCGCTACAACTGTGATGCATTTTTTATGAAACGATTGTTTAATATTTTCGCACCCTAATTCGGTGAAACTTACCTTAAATTTCATTAAACAACAAGTTCAAATAACAGATTCTAATAACGAAGATAAAAAAATGTATCAGAATGATTGACAGTTCTCTGGCATTGCATGATCGGAAGAGTTACTTGTGTAGCTCCAGTTCAGGCCAAGTCTGGCAACCAGAATGTTTTTTGATCAAGTGCCCGATTTATGGTGTCCGTGAATAGTGATCACAAGAACAGCTGGAATGTTAAATTAATTTTTATTTTCGTTTGAACCTTTGTTTTTCTAATTTCGCCTGTATTGGGGTTTCTGATTTTAGAAGTTTTTTAGTTTTTTTTTAAGTTAAGACATATAGGTCGCTAAAATTTTATGGGCTTAACTTAAAAATAGTTTTTAGAGCTTGGTATTCAAATATCTACTAGATGCAGAAGGAATGAAACATGTTAAGAATTAAGAAGTTGCAACAAGAATTTTTTTAAAATTATTGCAGAAATTTTGAGGTTGGTTGCCAAGTCTGCGATATATCCCCTCTAGAAAAAAAGTTTTCAATATTTGGTATTTTCCTAACTTTCACCCATTTTTTTTTTAACTTGTCCAGTGTAGCTAATATTTAGATTGCTTGAAGTTTTTTAAAATAGGGTGCTAGGCTAATGTGTTTTCAGTTTTGTATTTGCTGGATTTTTTAAAGAAATGTAGTAAATTTAATTAGCTTCAATTAAAAAAAAACAACTCTGATTTTGACATTTGATGCCATGAATACTTCGATCAGCATCTATTCATGCCTGAAGCTTAAAAAACATAAATATAAAAATACATGTATAATGTAACAGCTTATTTCGCGAATTAAGTATACTGCTTAAAATGTTTTTTATGCATACAATTGCGCATTTTAGTTTCAGCTTTTTTTTATTTTGCCAAACTCATGCCTGAATGAAACATACAGCATCTTGCATTGTTTAGCAACAGTTTCCGTGAAGTAATGTTTATTATAAAAATGTATTGAATGATTAAACAATGTTTAATTACATATTAATTATTTTTCTTTTCAGGCATTCACGAAAAAGGTGCAGTGGAAGTTACAAACTGCTTGTGTATCCCACACAATGAATCGGAAGATGAGGTAAATGTATTTTCATTATTACTTACTAGCAGTATATTGCCGCCTTACTGGGAACCTGTTAACTTCGCATTGCTTCCTTTTAGAGGCATGCTTACTTGTGAAAATACACTCAATATCTAAACTAAATTCAATTCATGTTGGGGCATGCGCAAGAAAAAAAGTAAATAAAAACAGAGAATGGCGTCAAGCCCCTGTTACGGCCCGGTCGTTGTGTTTTGAAGCCCTGTTATGGTCTGCCTACTTATTAAAATACACTCAAAATCAAAATTAAATTCATGTTGGCTTGTGCGCACTAAAAAAGCAAACACGAATAGAGGATGGCGCCAAGCCCCCTTTTCGGCCCGGTCCATGTATTTTCAAGCCCTGTTATGGTCCCGCACTCCCACGGGGATGACATTTTTTGAAACTAATTATATTAATTAAAAATCACAATCAAATATGAAAAAACTAGGCCTCAGGTGCACACATAGGTATTAAAAGGAATCTATATTAAAAATTTTGAATTTTTTAGAGCAGTCTAAGTAGGTCTTTTGCGATCCACAGACATACACACAGACTTTCTTTTATTATTATTACTACTTGGTGTCTCTGCCTTCCCTGATAACTTAATGCTCGTCAATCTACCACTAGGTTGTCTAAGCCTTGTCTTCTTGGCTCCACTCAAGCTTGAGTTATGTGCAAAATATTAATAGTAACAATTCCCCGTTCTGTGTGTACCCCTTCAGCTAATTTTTTTTTCTGTATAGATGATATTTCTTTTTCGATGTTATTTTTCAAATATGCTATGTTTGAATTTTCTTTTCACAATTTAAATAAACAGTTTTTTTTTTCATTATTTCAGGTTGCTGTTGATATGGAATTTGCGAAAGCTATGTATGAGCTGCATAAAAAAGTAAATCCCAGTGAAGTAATAGTTGGATGGTCAGTAGAATTTTTTAGTTATTTTATCTTTCAGTTGCAAATGTGTCTAATTAAGTCTTTTGTGTATTTTAAATGAGACTCACTGTCTAAGTGGTAGGTTGTGCTTTCCAGTGCCACTCCACAGAGTCAGGGATAGTGTCCCGGATTGGGCAAGGTTGACTCAGCCTTTCATCTCTTAAGTGGGTCGATAAAATGAGTACCAAGCATGCTTGAGAACACCGGGGGTTCCGCTTGAGGCTGACCACCTTACCGGGACATATGCCTAGCATCCCTTTAGCCCTTGCTCACGTAAGGGGGAATGAGCACTGCAGGCCTGGCCCACTAACGGGCTGTTGCGCCGAAATTGAAGAAATGCAAATAGTCATGTAAAATGCAAAGCTCACCAGTTAAAAAAAAATTGCGAAGATGGCAGACATTTTATGAATCATAACTTGGCAATAGTTGTCTCTCTTTTTACAGATCTTGCAAAAGTTACATCTAAGAAAACTTAAATTTAGTATTTTTCGTGTATCCATTGAAACATAATGGTTGTATTGATTGTATATTCTAACCTAAATCTAATGACTAATTGTAATTGTATCATCTTATTATACTTTAGCATATAATTTCATATATAAGAAGCTTCTAGTATTTTATTCAATTTCGTATAGGTATGCCACTGGTGCAGATGTCACGGGACATTCTGTCCTAATTCATGACTATTATAGCCGTGAAGCGAACAATCCAGTTCACCTGACTGTTGACACTTCCCTATCTGAAGGCGCCCTCTCATGGAAAGCCTTTACCAGGTAAGTTATGTTTTGATTTGTGGGGAAAGGTTTAACTAGGTTGTCAAATTGTGGCAATGTACACTTTTTTTGTAACATTTTTGGGTCTGTAGTGTTGTAAACATATGAAGAGTACACAGGAATAACCGATTGATTTATTAGGCGGATGCCCGCAATTGTCTGCTTGGCGGCAGAAAACCGGTTTCACTCTTTCTTCTTCGCTTGGTCAAAGCGTTGGGATCACCAATTGCCTGTATCTTGGTAGCTTGGAACCACAGATAGTAGTTAAAGTATTAACGTGGCATATCACGTGACCTACAACACTGACTTCATTGGGGCTCTTCTGGGAGCTCCTTGTGCATCCCGTTGTTAGCATTGGAGGTCATGTGATCTGCCACTCTATTACTTTAACTACGATATCTATGATAGAAACTGGTTTCCTTACACAAGTTTAGGCAATCACTCGCTATTATCGCCAAAGTAGCCTGCTAAGGAAACTTCTCTGCAAAATCAATCGGTTTTTCCCGTGTACTCTTCATATGTACTACTGTTTTTCCATGATTTAAAAATGCATGCTTGGAAATTTGTACTAATTTTGTTGATAGCCTTACTTTTAATTGAAACACAAGTTTGTAAAACCCTGACTAAATACATGCTGAATTAAATGATCATTCGAATTTTTGAATGAATAGATTATCATTAGAATATAATAATATTTATCATCGGTTACCCCAAGAATTAAAGTTTTATCAAATGCAAATTTTCTAGGCACATTTCCGTTATTGTAACTTTAGCAATTATCATAATTACTTTTCCATTTGGTTCAGTTATTTTTGGTCATGGAATGAAAAAATATAAATAGTTTATGTTTTAAAAAGTTATTAAAGTTAATTTCCAATATATATTTTATTATTATTAATTTTTTTTCAATTGTTGCCCTACCCTTTTTGTATGTACCCACTCATATTATTGGCTTATGTGTGTACCCACTCATATTATTTTACTTTATTATCACATCTCTTATCATTGTTAAATTTTTGTTATTCAACTAGTATTTTTCTTATGTAAAAAAATTAAGACATACTATTCATGGAATGTAGTAAATTACTTTTGATAAGTGTTCTGACAATTTTAGTTACAAATACTTTTCCCCTCTAGTACATCATTTGGAGTTCCCGGTAAAAGCACAGGGACTATGTTTACACCCTGTAAAGTAGAAATAGTAGGTTATGAACCAGAGCTGGTTGGAAGTAAGCATTGCTTTACAGACATTTCTTTATTTTCCCATTTTATTCATCTTTCCTACAAGAAGAAATTGTTTTAATGTAGTAATTTTTTAACCTCCTGAGACCCACCCCCACATCCATTTAAATGGATGTTTTGTTTTATATTCCTGTAACTACGCAATTTATTTTAAACTTTCAGCACTGAAATAGATCAATCAAAGAAAAATCAAATTTTTTTTAAGCAATAACTTTTGAAAGCATTTTGCATTATTAAAAATAAGGTTAGAATGAGCTATCAATTTTAGAAAACTGATACTGCTTGTTTTTGCATTAATGACACAAAGCTAATGTGTACTTTTAGAGCTTAACAGGTTTTTGTCTCAGGAGGTAACGTAATTTTTTTATATATAAATTAGACATGTGATATCAAAGTGATTTTATGTAGTATTTTCATTTGTTAATTGTTGTAATGTTAATTTGATATAGTTATGATACAAAATTTTAATTTTGCCTTATACGTTAGATCACACCAGTAATTTTTAAGATTGTTTGGTTATATAGGGCATTATACTCTTTATTTTTTCCTATGGTTTCTGCAAATTATCCAGTTGGTTAACACAGATCTAGCATCCTTAATCTGATATATTTTGTTAAAAAACACACAATAATTAAAAGTTTTTCAAATTATGTGAATGAAAAATAGTTAAGTTATTCTTTTAAAATGATAAACAGGTATTTTTCATGTTTAAGAAAGATTGTTTTTCACGTTATAATACATTGTTGCCAACAACTTATGTTTTTTTTAATGTCATAATATTCCTCTTATTTACTTTTATGCTTATTAATTTCTGGGATTTCAGTGAAAATTGCCCAACAGACAAAGCATAATAAGCAAAGAAGTGTGGAAATTGTACCAGATTTGGATTTAATTAACAACTCTATCCATGAGATGTTGGAATTGTCTGATGTAGTATTAGCGTATATTGATGATGTATTGGTAAGTTTGCCATATAAATATACTTGTGCCTCATACAAAAAAATTCTTGCCTGCAAACTTTATTTAATATTATCAATTGATTGTCTATATCAGGGGTTCCCAACCTTTTTACATCTGCGTACCACTTGACTTTTTAAGAAATTTCGGCATACCACCAGCCCTACATATTTTAATAAACGTATAATCTTTGCTCTTGTAAAAGTGTTCAAAAGTTTTTTGTGTAAAATTCGTCAGAAAACTTCGTATTCCATAGTTTAGTATTTGTTTATTTATAACATGCTTAAAACAAAAGAGAAATAAAAGGATTAAAAGGTATTAATTTACAGTTTAGTTTATTACCAAATGGTCTAAAAACATACAAATAAAAAATAGTACAAACTCAGCAAAATCCGATCTAGAAGTTATTTAGAGATTTCTCTTTAAAATAATGTTAATGTTTAAAAAAGTAATTAGTAATATGTTTACGTGCTTACTGCTCATGCATACAGAAGCTATTAATAGCATCATGTTCCTCACATCACTTACGCGTACCACCGGTTGGGAACCCCTGGTCTATATTAAAGCTTTACAACTTACACCTATAACATAACCTACAAAATAATATGCCCATTAAAATAGTGATGCAGTGAATTTCCAATTATATTGAAAAAATATGCGGTCCGGTCATAAAAATATAAAGTTATGGTTATGAGTAGAAAAATTGGGATAAAAAAATCAGAAATTTCTCAGTATAATAAAGGGTTTTCTTTTGTATTGTAATATCAATTAACTTGAATTCTTTTAAATAAAACATAACAAAGACTTAAGGGTTTTTATTTCAAAGTATAATTATAATTGAATTTTGGAAAATAATTATGAGAACAATTTTAGTGTATTTTTATTTCGATATTTATATTAAATAAAAAGTTATTCTAATTTTTCTGGGGCATTTCATGTCATTATAAAATTTGCAATAACAATTTAAATTACATTATCGTCAGTTTTCTGATGTTTTATGCTGAATCATTCTTGTTGGTATGTGATGACATCGTCAGTCAAATGACAAAACCATGAATGTGCAAAATTCTCGGAACTGCCAATTTTTTAACCCTTTCAGTCCCAGTGATGACATTTGGAATCATCACTTTCAATATTTTTTCCCCAAATGTATATGTCCCATTATGACATCCAAACACACATCATTCGATTCTTCACACTTTGTTCTATTGGACAATATTTTACATATTATCTCTTAATAATCTCATATTAATCTTAATAGAAGTCAGAATTACTATTTTTATTATTTAGAAAATTGCTAACAAGCGTTTCACCTGATTTTTTGAAAAGTTCACTTCAGTTCCTCATATTTAAAACACAATTTAAATTATTTTGGTTAAAATAATTACTAAAATAAAATTTTCACTTGATTGATTGATTTTTCACTAACTAAAATTTTTTAATAGTATGGTCAGATACCTTAAAATATATTACTTGAAGTGTTTTTTGGTAATATATATTTTTTATTTTGTTTTCCACAGTTTAAAAATATTGTAATTATTTCAAAAACCATATAAAAATTAAAATGGATTGTTTTTTTCTTATGGAATTCTTATTTTTAACCTAAAATAAGCTTATTTTGTGAATATCAGATGTTTCTGTAATGTAGTAAATTTTTAGGACTGAAAGGGTTAAAACAGTGCACTAAACAGTCTTCAGTTATCCATCTGTTGTGTTTTTGCCTGTTCATGGTTTTGTCATTTGACTGATGACATGTAACCAATTTTGCCAAATACCAGGTCTTTATTTACCGTAAAATTGTTTACTTAGGCCAATAGAAAACCAGCCGATAACTCAGTGGGACGAACCCTGATGGATACTGTTCAAAGGGTCCCACAAATGAGCCCTGAAGAATTTCAAGATATGCTAAATTCCAATATGAAGGTACGTATTGACTGTTGCCACACATGGGAAAATATTCTATTGCTCATTCTTTTCTAACCAAATTTTTTATTTAATAGTCAATTTATTAAAGGTCTATAATTTCCATTCTAAAACTTTATCAAATTTTCTACAAATAAAGAAATCTAAATACTCCATCAGTGATTGTTTGGTGCAATTTTTGGAACAGAAAAGGTAGATAATATTTTTTTTTTCTTTTTGTTAAAGAAGATAACTTTGAAGGTTAACCAAAATGGGCACAGAAAAGGCTTAAGTCTTTTATTTTTTATTAAAAAAAACACCTGAAATAACTATGTTTTGAGATCTAACATTATTTATTAATCAGACTAAAGCTGCAGTTTTCAGAATAGAGAAAAATGTATAGTTTTCTTATGTTTTGATTGATGCAAAAAGGACTCTAGGCAAAAAGTATAGGCTCTTAGTCTATATTTTTAAAAAATCGCTCATGAAAAATAGTTTCTTCCAGATGTATCCCATTTTTAATTTGCACTATAAAAATAACTTATTTATAGGGTTTTTTATATTGACTAAATCTAATCTACTTCGGCATAAGAAATACATTTTAAAACATATGTTTTTCTTTCAGGATCTATTGATGGTTGTCTACTTGGCTCAACTTACAAGAAGTCAGCTGGCTCTGCATGAAAAGATTAGTTTCCTGTAAAAAGTCTTAATAAATATTTAATTTCTTCAGTCCTCTTTTTCTTCTATTTTCTGAAGCAGTTCATTTTTATTGTTTTTAATGCATGACTGAACTGAATATATCTTTATGCGATAAATAACATTTTTCTGTACAGTAACACTTTTCTGCTTTCAATCTTCTTATGAAATATTCTTTAATAGGATTTTTAAAAAAATAAAAATCCCTTTATTTAAAATTTGTATTCAGTATAGCTTTAGTATTTTTTTAAGCCTGTGTTACAAAAATATTAATAGTTAAAATTATAATTTTTCCAATAGATAAATATATATTTTTTTAAATAGTGCCAGTAAGAAAAGTAAAAGCCTTCCATTTATTTATAGTGTTTGGCTTAACTATTTTGGGCATTTATTGTGAATTGCAGTTGCATAAGCCATTTGCTTATAACTGTGGTTAATCGTGTAGTATAATGTAATGCCCCTATAATTTTTGGTTTTAAATTTCAGAAGTGTAGCAAACACTAAAGATCTCCATTAAAATAGCCCTCATCAAAGGATTCAGCAATCATTCCTGGACTCAATTATTACAACTTTCAATTATTACAACAAACAACTACAAGACTCAAAATATCACAACTTTCATTACATGTTTTTTTTATGTATTACAAATATTAAAGCATTATGCCTTCCCTTAGTCTGATTTTTGCATAAATTTGACAAATAATTTATTTTTTTGTACTAAATAACTTTTTTTCAACCATTGTACTGTGTTTATTTATAAATAAGGTCGTGTATGTATGCATTGTCTAAAGTCATTGTAAACTGAAATGCTTGTACCACTTTTTACAAGAATATGAAACCTGTTCTAAAATTAATTCAAATATTGCTTTTGTTTTTTTTTTCAAGAGAATTCAAGTGATGGAGTGAATTTGAGTCCCTTTGGTTTTGAGACAATCCATATATAAATTACGAAATATTTAGGAATTGTAATACTTAGATGACTTATTTAAACTTGGGTTATTTTCTAATTCTTCGCAGCTTACAACAATAACTTGGACTGTTTTACTTCTAAACCCTATCAATTAACAGTGTTGCCCAAATGCTTTCATTAACTTGCAAGGCTATCCTAAATATATAACAATCTTTGTAGAACATTGAATTTCAGTAAATTCAATTTTATTTAGACATTTAGTTTTTAGTTAAACTTAGATAATGACCTAACATGATTGGTTTGATCGATGTTATAAGGAAGCTGGTAAAATGGTAGCAAAAAATATATGTCAGTCAACTAGCATCATCAGATCATTATGGGCAATCTCACAGAAGTCATTTTGTTGAGGGGTCGCCAAAATTTGCTGTGCCTATAGTCTGAGTTTTCCTAGATCAGTCCCTGCTTATACCATCGTCAGTCTAGTTAGCTACCTAAGGGATCTTTTATTGGCCAGATAATCGTAAGATGTGCATGCCAAGAATTTCTCATCCATTTATGTTATTACCATGTACTATTAAATTTCAAACTATAAAACCACTTCAAATTCTTTCAATTTTTTTGCATTAAAATAACCTATTACAGATAATGAAAATAGTCAAACTCTGCATGCATTGTCTAACATGAGTACTTTAACAAACGTTTTTCTGATTTTTTTTTTAAAGTGTTACTAATGAAAAAAATTTTAAGAAAAATTGCTTCAAATTCTTGTTTTATCAAGTAATAGAACCTAAAAGCAGTGCTGAAAGTGGGGGTAGATGCGGTGTGACGCGTCAACCCACATTTCAAGAAAATGGCTATCCATCTCCCCCACTTCTTATATCTCTCAAATCCATAAACCATAGAGGGAGGATGGGGCATGGCATTCTGGCATCCACCCACTTATTTTTTTCCCACTTTCACCACTGCCTAAAGGCAAGGGTGTATGCACAATTGAATCGGTGAGTGCAGAAACCACTTCAGTAAAAAAAAATCCGAAAACTCGTTTTCAATGAATATAAGCGTAGAAAGGCAAGATGCGTGTTGGGTGCAAAAACTAAGTTAGTCTGTTGAGTAGTTCCGTAAATACAGGACGTTTGTTTCGAGTGTTTAGAGCAGAAATAGAGGAGTTATTTCGTTTTTTCTCCCTCCTGAAATTTTTTTAATTTGTGACTGACGTTGTTTCTGCACTGACTGATTCAAGTAGGCTGAGTAGGTCCAGGGCTCCTGATCCCCTAGAATGGCAGGTATGGGGATCCCTGTAGGTTAAGGAGTTCGCCTTGAATGTGGAAGGCCCCATGTTCGGAACCGGACATCACCAAAATAACTACTGGCCTACAAACGACCATGCATCCAAAAAATGTCCGACGAATAATATGCTGTCTAGAGAAAGTCCTAACCTATGTGTGATGTTGCACAAAAAGGTTCCGTTGAGTGCTTACTCAGGTGTCGGCTCTTCACCTGACTGTGGTTCTAAATTACCGTGCCCGTCGCAAATAGCCTTTGTTCAGCTCTAGTGTGAGGATCTTTCAAACTAACCGTTGCCTAGAAAGGACACTTGTGGATCTTTAAAGCTTCTACACTACATATTGTATATAGGAACACCTTTTTTAAAATATTGTACATATGGGCAAAACCCTAGTCTTTATAAGTTATTTAACTAATAGTTTAATAACTTCTAGGAACCATGTACACTAATTAACTGTTTCACTCCCAATAATTCCATTTGGAATCATCAACTTGCAATAATTTTCTCTAGTTAAACTCTCTCATTTAAAATAAATTGTATTTTATTCTCCATATTTTTTTTTATCATTGGACGAAAGAATTGTGTCTTAGTTAAATGAAAATATGGTAAAATTAAAATATATTCTGAAACAGTTTTATTCAATAAACTGGCTCTAAATTCTTCATGCTTGCATTTTTAAATGCTTTTAAGAGAAAAATGTGAATGGAACGTGATTTTTGAAAAACATAATTTTCAAGATGTCACCAAGCTCAAAAGGTCACATCCAGCAACTAGGAAAAGCTCCACACATCAAAATTAATAGAAGATTTCATATATTTAGAAAAAAAAAATTTTAATTAAGAAAGCTTTTAAAAATACATTTGCTTAACAAACATGTGGCAAAACTCATTGTAAAAGTTAAATTTCTTTGATCGTACTAAAATATTAAAAAAAAAAAATGAAATTTTGGCAGGGGTTCTGAATGTCTTGATTTGGCTCTGAAGTTTTAAGCAGCCCACATTATAAGCAAGAGAAGCTAATATGCATTCTTTTTTAGAAAATGGGACTGGTTCTGTCGATTACAAATACCTAATAAATTTGTGTTAGAATATGTGCAGGTATTTTAACAATCGAGTGTTTAAGACACAAGCCCTAAGGGTCATAGGAAATAACCTTGGAAATTATTAAAAGCCTTATTTTCAATGAAAGTACCTGTTCTGGACAAAACTAATACTAATGGTTGATGTGATGCTTGCTTACAATAACCAGTCCATGTTCTTCCACTAAGCTCTTCATTTGGTTTAATACTTTACAATTTCATGCGAGGTACTGCATCCTTGATAGATTTTATGTCCTCCTTTGACATATCACAGCAAAGTAGAATTAAAATGTTAAATATCTTGTTACCAACACATACAGTCAAAATAATGCTAGTTGGAAAAAATGTATCTAATGTTTTATTAATTAGAACTACAATTATAAAAGCATAGTGCTTTATTTTTAACACATACACGAAAAGGAAATAAAATAAACAATAACACATATATACCAAACCCTGCATGAACTTAGGATAATTTAAAAACAAAATGCAATACAAAAATAAGAATGTTGTTGTTGATCGTGTACTATAAAACTTCACTTCCAGTATGAATAATACAAATAGCTGGAACCTAGTTTAGTTAAGTATGAGTATTGAAAACTATAACGTGATAAATATCAACATCAATCATACAATTAGTGTCATATCTCAATTAACAGGGGAAAAAAAGGAATCTCAGTCAACCAAAGTGTATAACACTGATAGAGATATTATAGATTCTAATAGAAAAATAACTCTACACTGTGCAAATTTGATAATAACTATAAAAGGCTAAAACCTCAATAAAAAAGGAATAGCACCATTACAGGTATTAAATTTTTTATTTATTAATTTACGTGGCTGCATCTTTTAAGTTATTGTCCTCGAATATACTCAGTCCTCGTCCTCCGATTCCTCCTCGGCGTTCTGCAGCCATTCCACAAACTTCCTGGTCTGTTCGAGGAAATTGTTCTTCCCCTTGGGCGAGTGTCCGTCCTTGAACCACTTGAGGATGGAGTCCTCGCTGAGGACATCAGTGCGGTAGAACAGCACCACGATCTTCTCGAAGACCTTCATGAAGGCAATGTTGTCGTAGCAGTACTCCTGCACCTTGACCAGCAGGGCCAGCTCCGCCTTGGTGCTCGAGGTGAAGGCGCTCAGGACGGACGTGTACTGGCGCAGGTGCTTCAGGGCCTGCTCCTGCACCAGCTCCTGGCGCTTGTTCCAGTCCACGATGCTCATGAGGGTGGACCACAGCAGAACGGCCACCTCGTTATCGGGGAGAGAGTACTTCTTCATCTGCTCCCGGACGAAGGCGATGACCTCCTCCAGGGGGGTGCTGTCGTTGAGGAGCTCGCCCACCTGGGTCTGGAGCTCCCTCTTGACGTTCTTGTTCTCCTGGGACTTCAGGTAGTCGGCCAGCTGGGACAGACCGTTGGCCTTGAAGGTGTCGGACAGGTTCTCGATCGACCTCTTGCTGACGGGGAGGAACTCCAGGAGGCGAGAGTCCACGCCATTCTTGCGGAGGGAGGCCAGCACAGCATTGGTATCCTTCTCACCCAGCCATGTCTTGAAGACCTCGATGAGGAACTCAATGGCGATGCCATCCTTGACGATGTGGTCCTGCAGGACCTTGATCAACACCCCAGACGTAATCTGGCCACCGGAGAGCAGAATGGCAGTGACCTTTGCCAACTTGGTGCGCTGCTCAGGGGTGAAGCCCTTCAGGAACATAAACACCTTCTTCAGCTCATCATCAAGGGTTTTCTCTAAATACTTGTATCGCCTGATCAATTTGGTAATCACCTGGGCGTAATTCTTCAAGGTATCAAGGTCGTTCTCAGCGTCGAAGATGCACACCTCACTCCTAGAAGTTTTCAAGGGGTCAAGATTCGGAGCTAGGGTACCTCCCGGGGCCAAAATACCACCAGCGAGAAGAATATCAAAAAGAGTCTCACCGTAACGGCGATAATCTAATTTCGATCCAGCAGTGTCGAGGAATTTAGAAACTTGTTCCAAATCAGATCCAGTGTCGTTGAAGCCTTGTAGAATTGCGTCTCGAAAACTCGTAGGATCATACTTTTCCTTCTCGTCGCGTTTGCGGGTCTTGATTCGTTGACCCGAAAGTGTGGGTTTCTCGGTTTTCTGACTCATTAATCAAGGATGGATTTAGGAAAAACTATTTCTCCCTCAAATTAATAAATATATTTTTGCTTTAGGTCGATTATTATTTGAGGAATTTTAATTATAAGATAACCGTTTATGTGCAACCACCATGTGTATATGAATGGAACAGGTGGTTACAGTTAAAATTTTGACGGTTAAAGCAAGTGCATTAGCATTGTTCCACGTTCACAACACCTCAAGAGTGGGACGCTACAGAACTTTAATTTCTCTATTTCTTACAAAAATTAGAAGTAAATTTTAATATTGTGCTGAAATTTTCACATTGGAGTTCTCGTTGACAGTATATGTTGAATCTAGTGGATTAAGAAAATCCTTTTTGTGAGTAAATGTAGTCGGATACTAGCTCAGGTGTTGTGTTTGTTATCCTATGTAATTTTTAAAATCATGAATAGTGCTTAGATATTTCTTTAGTAAATTCTGAACTTCGAAAATAGCTTATCAAATTTTGCAGTTGAATTTAAATCATCATTACAAATTAAAAAAAATAACATTGTTGTTTACTTCTCAACTCTAGGTCTTCTTATAAAAATAAAAACAAAAACAGAGGGATTGACATTCCGAAACTTCCAGAATTATTAATTTTTAAATCAATTGTAAAGTTTAATTCATCTTAAGATTGTAGTTTTAGTTGATTTAAGTTCTGTTAGAAATGGCTAGTAACCCAGATGTTCGTTCTAGTATGACTTCTTTAGCAAAATTAATAAGCCAAAGAGACGTAATTGAAGCTGAAATCCTAAACCTCCATACTGAGCTGCGAAAGGTTTGCAAAATTGTTATAATTTCCTAAAATATATTTAATAAAATAACCTTATTTAATTTGTTGTTGATTCTTTTTATTCTGTTTTTGTTGAAAAATGTAATAAGCCGAGTCTCTTTTATTAGTAACATTCATCTCCTCATGATAAATCGGATCACATTCCCTGTAATTTTTATTATTCTTGAAGTTAAGAAAATTTTAGGCAGTCCTAAATGTAGAAATGTGACTAAAGCATGGTCAGGTACTTTAAGATTGTAATATAATAGGATCGACCCGCGTTGGTTGACTTAACATGTCTTAGCACTTTTGGTTAAATGCAAACCAGTGGTCACCTAGTACCTTTCTCTTCTTCTATCAAGGGTCAATAATTTAGTACTTACTTATCAGGTTCACTGGGGATTCATGATGGAACTAGCTCCATATCATTGACAATTGAAGAGTTTAGTGTAAGTACAGGTTCACCTTTACTGTACGGTAACCATTGGCGATAAAAAGTTTTTTGTGGCAACCTGTCTGACTTCGATTGAAACCCGTAACGGTTAGATAGGGTTGCAGGAAAAGTCATCGTTGCGAAGAGAGCATGACGTCAAAAGTCGCCGAAAAACGGACTTTTGGCGCGATTTCGGAAAGTTCGCCAATGGTTACCGTACAGTAAATTTCTACCGAAGTACATGCTGAGTGACAAAATGATGAAAATGAGTGTTTAAGTTTTTCATTTGCACTTATGTAACAACTCTTAAAAAATTGTATATAAATCTAAGTTTAAAAAGTGGAGGAATTTTTTTATAGTTAAAGCAGGGAATAGGATGTTTATTGACACAATTTTTTTTTTAAAAGTGTCACTTAGCATGTTCTTCTGTTAAGTTCTTCAATTGCTAGCATCTTGAGCCAAATGGCTACAAGTACAGTACAGAGATAGGCATATTTTATAAGCCATTTGCCTCAGGCAGACATACATTTTCCTTAACATCTCACAGACACATTCTAGGGCCACATTAATTTAAACCAATCACTCACAATAGGTGGCAATCTAGCATAAACATCTCATTGCTCAACATGGCTGAACAAACTGAAATGTTGTATCTGAAGAAATGGGCCAAATATTTGTGCAATATCAATCAATATTTTAATTTTTGAATATTTAAAAGCTTAAACGTGAACAAATGAAAAAGCTATTACCAACAGTTTCATTATCATTTTTTTTAGCTTAATGTGTCGATGACGGAACCTCTAGTTGATGATGAGGGATATCCCAGAAGTGATGTTGATGTTGCTGCTATTCGCCATATCAGACATGAAATTATTTGTGAGTCCAATACATGATTTGTTATTATTAAGTTTATAATGTCAGTATATGTTAATTAAAAATTAGATATTTCAATTTTAAAGTATTGAATGTATCCCTATTCAAAATGCATGTAAGCTTCTGATAAGTTGGTTTTTTAGATAGTTATAATGGTACTGTGCTACTTATTAATAAAATGTGAACATGAAATATTTCATAACCTTTACGTGAAAGAACATTAACTGTACTTTTTATTTGATTAAGCTTACTACTTACAAAATTATGATTTGCCTTTCTTTTATAAACTCACTGCTCAAAACAATTAGGGGAATGCAAGGTTTAAACCCTTTCACAAAATGATTCCATATGGAATCATCAGCTTGCAATTTTTTTTTCTCAGTAAGTTGAGATTACACTTATTTATAGTTAGATGGAAGAATCGTGTCTTTTGAAGAATTAAATAATGTTTGTTTTAATTAAATGAAAATATTAAAAACATGGTAAAATAAAATTCACTTCCAAAAGTTTTTATGAAATAAATGTACCCTAAATTCTCCATGCTTTATTCTTAGATGTTTTAAAATTGATTTTAACTTTTTCAACAAATAAAGTTTTGCAAAAAAATATTGTTTTAATCAATTTATAGGTTATGATTCTAATTGTTTTCATCTTAAATTTTAGTTAAAAAATTAAGACCCCTCCTGTTTTTTTACTCTTTTATTCTTGATGCATAATGATCTATTTCACAAGTTGGAATTGAATGGGTTAAAAAAAAAAAGTACACAAATTGCACCTCTAATTGCTTTGAGCAGTGTATTTTAAGATTAAGTAGAATATAACACATTAACATTTTCCAGTTATGTATCAATAATAATGTACACTGTACTGTGTTCCTAGGTAAGCAAAATGATTGCAAGGATCTGACCAAGAAAATTGAAGAAGACTTGTACACCCTACATGCAGAGGAGAAAATTGTCCCCAGCACATCTTGCTTGAATGCCCGAGAAGTCTACTTTAAGCCCTTTGCTAAAGTAGATTTGGTGGATGAGAATTCCCCTGCTCAGAAAGCAGTAATTAAGTTTTATTTTTATGCATGTAATTTGAAGCCTATCAGCAGGATGAGCAATGCATTCAAATTTAATTCTATTTGATTAGCTTTTTGTATTTCTCATGACTAATTCAAATAATTACAATTTTAAATAATTAATGTGATCTTTTGGATATTTTTTTTTACTTCAATTAAATAATGACATGGCAAATAATGAATAATTAAATCTTTTTATCTGAAATTTCAGATTTAATACCTTATAATGATTCAATGTTTTTTTTTTTTAAGGATTTAAGAGTTGGAGATTTTTTGGTCAAGTTTGGGAGCTTGAAGTATCGAAATTTTGAGCATCTGTCTGCACTTTCAAAAGTGGTTCTCGAAAATCTAAGGGTAATTATTTTGTTCTTTTTATATCTGATTGTTACTTTATTAATTATTTATCAATGTGCTTTTATCATTATAAATGAAAGTTATTTTCCATATTTGTGTGTATTATGAGAGGAGAGCAAATATGTTTCGGGTTTGAGTCTAGATCAGTAATGAATTTCTCACAATTGCACTGGATTCAAGTTTATAATCAAAGAGCAAAAGTATTTTTAAAAATATTTTAGTCATTGTTTTGAAATAAGCAAAAAAAATAATGATAACTAATTTGTAAACTTTTATGTTTTCAATATGTTGATTGAAGATAAATAAAAACATTAAGGTTATCATAACTCAATTACTATTTATTTACACACATTACCTAAAAAATCATGATGTAACTTGGTTTTTAAATTTTCAGAAACCCATTCATGTGAGTGTTTTACGCAGTGACAAAGTAGTACCACTAATTCTCGTTCCCGATGAGTGGAGTGGTTATGGATACCTTGGGTAAGTTATTTTGCAACGTGTCTATGTTTTTCTTTATTTTCCATTGCGTAATTGTTTGAAAAAATTTTTTTCTTTGTAATTTCACTTATAAATTTGCACTCAATTATTGATTTTCCTTAGGATTATTAAATTTGTGTGATTTTTTAATATAGATATTATTTTATTATGATTATAATGAAACTAATCATTGCCATTGTATGCCTTAAAAATCAATTTTTTTATTTGAATCACAAATATTTTTATATTAAAACAATTAGTTAAAAAAATTACCGTATACTTTATTTTATATTTCTGTGCTGATTTGAAATCACTACCCACTTCTATCGATTTAGTTTATTATTACTTTTTCTCACTAATTTCCAATTACGTTTTGAAAGAAATTATCATTTTCATTTGCTTTTATTGTTTTCGCAATATTTATATGTACAGTTGGCTCCCTCTTAAATGGCCTCTGTTTAAAGGGGTTTTTTCTCCCCTCAAAATGTAAAAATAAGTAGTTTAAAACAAAAGTGTTTTATTATTTGTAAATTCTTCTAAGTGCAAGTGTTCATCCAAACTTTATTTCAGTTCTCCCATTTAACCGGATTTTCGGCTAACCTAACCGGCTTATCCTCAGTCCCATTTAAACTGCTTAAGAGGAAGTCTAGTGTTTTGTGATTTTATTATGGGAAAAAGTATTATTAGAAATCTTTGCCAGAATACTTTTTGTTTGACTTAAGTCTTTATATAGCAGAGTAGCATAATTAAGTTAATTTTGTCAGGTTTTGTTTTGTCCCTCGTAGAATGAAATTTTTGATTTTTCAGATGCCAGATTCGACCACTTCATGCTTAACAAATGAATACCATGTGTTTACATTCCTGAGTAAAAATGTTTGCTGGTGTTCGGTCATGTGTGTTTGTGAAATTTGATGTAAATTTTTTGTTTATTCTGTACATATGAGTATTCATGTTTTATATTTCATTTGTGTCATATTGGATACTTTATGTTTGAAGAAGAAACAAATTATATTATGATGAAAGTGTTGTAGTTAGCTTTGAAATTCTATCAAATGGAATTAAACTTATTTAATGTTTAAATCTTGTTTTAATTTATTTCATTCCAATCTCATTCTGCTGGGCTTGATGATCGTAATAAACAAACACTAATTATTCACTAACATTTGATTTTTTAAATTAATTTTTTTCAAGGTATTTTACATAGGTAACATAGATATTAGTTATCAGATTACTTTTGCACGTTACCATAACATATTTTTAATTCTATAAATGTGTGTTAATTAGTACATCAAAAATTAGTCAATAAACAGCCAAGAAAGCATACAAATCCTTTTATTTAACTTTTAATGTAAACATTTTCCATAGAAGGCATTTATATGCCAGTTGTTTTATTTTATCATTAAATAAGTGTTTAATAATAACCTGTACTTTAAAAGTCAACTTCAATCAAATTCAGAGGTATATTTATCATGCACATGCTAAAAAATTGGAAAAAATGCTTGCAATCAATATTAATAAAAAATTTATTGATGCACACTTAAATGTAACACTACCTAAGATACTATTTTTTAAAGGTAATAAGATAAAAAATTTCAATGAAAAAACAACAATTTATTGTTAGCAAATCTCCCAATAAAATAGAAGATAAGAAGGAAATGAAAACTGTAAATAAATGCGACAATATTTTTAACTTTACTTTGAAAAAAGCTGTAACCTTTGCAAAAAATTAAATGTGTAACTATAATTATAAACCAAACTCACTTGTAATGGAAGAAAAAAGGATGATATATTTTCATATCTGGATTTATTTTTTAACCAGAATTCATGCAGTTTTGCTAGAGATGAAAGTTTAATATTTTCAATAGCAATGCCCAGTTCAGTTAGCTCTTTAATTAAAATAACTGCTTCATCATAGAGGTTTCTATAAACTAATAAGCAAGGTTATGTAAGATTAAAAAAGAATAAAGATGTATTGGCACGCATCTTACAATATTATGCAGAAAGAAAAATTTTACTCACTTAGAAAATCAAACAAGCTTTGAAATACTTTTACAACCACTTTTTTATCTTCACAATTCTGTTTAACAAAATCTTTGTACATTTTATGAAGCTCAATCTAAAATATTAAAACAGGTTAAAAAAAAATGTAAGTAAGCTATTAAAGTGTAAGAACTTAAACGTGTTTTAATCACTTACATTTGAAGTTGAGTTAATATTCTCGCATATCAACGAATTAACCTCTCTCAAAGACACAATGTTTTTCTACAAGGAAAGTATAATACTTTTAGATGTGTATTAGCAAAAAAAATAAATGCAGCTGTTCATTAATTAGCAGACATTACCTTAAAAAGAGTTTCAGCGTCTTCATATCTTTCATTCATAAAGTAATATGCCCATACTACTGAGATAGGCAAATCAAAATTCAATTCTTCTAAGTACTGATAGGCCAATTTTAAAGCTGCAATATAAGTAGGAAATATATAAGAAGTTATAAAATACTAAAAGCATATTTAATAGAGGTTTCAGTTAAAAATGTTTCCAAGACCAATTCAAAATGTTAAGTTGTAGTATTTAAATTGCATAAGTGAATTGTATAGTATTGGAATTTCTACATTTTGAAATATTTATTAGTTTTTGTCATTAAATCTTTAATAAATAGAACAATCAGATTAAGTCGAATTATACCTTGATTTAATGTCTGCTTGCTATCCAATGTCTTCATAAAGCTAGTAATATGGAAAATTTTGCTGTTTTGATTTAATAGCGATTCTAATTCGAAAATAATGTTTTCAGGATGTTGGCTATAAAAACAAATAACTAAGGCAATACAATTTAAAGCATTTAAAATAAGAAAAAGTAAAAAATGCAATTTTATTTAATATTTTATAGTTAGTGAATAAAACCTATCAAACATAAAAACTGTACTTGCATAATTTTTTTTTTACAATCAACAAATAGTCAAAAAATTATTGTCAAAATAAAATGCATACTTATTATTGTTAAAAGTAACACATGCAGTCATAGCAGAACCTATCCCGCAACTGACATTTTCAGCAACAAGGAAGTCAATCTATAGTTAATAAATAAAAAAATAAAATATTGCAATGTATTTCATAAAATAAAAATAAAGGAAATATGAAATACAATTAAAAAAATTATGATAAATTTAATGACTTTTCCATGAGTTTTCTTGTTTTTAACTTAAGAGAAATTCTTCTAAAAATAAACAATTTTAAAATGACGAAAGCAAATTACTGTTTTATCAGGACAGAGAATGGAGGTAAAAGTCTTAATAAATGATTGGCATTCTGGTAACTTTTGAATGAAAAGACTATTAGAAATAATTGAAATGTTCTGTTCTTCAAATTGTTTCAAAATTGCAGCCAAGCCTGAAAGCAAAAATATTATTTTAAAGTTTTACTCATTGGATCAAGAGTATCAGAAAAAGAATATTGCTATTATATTGTGGTTAAGTTAACATTAAATTAATAAACAGTAAAGGATACTTAAAGAATATATTTTTATCACTGTCAAAAAAAAGTGCATAGTGTTTAATTATTATTATTTTTTAAAAAACCAAGTAACTCTTTAGGAAATATTAATCTTATAGATTCCTTCATTAAGAATTTAAAGTACATTATTTTTAAATGAATAAAATGTATAATAAATATTACATTTTAAGAAATATAACCAGTTTTTAATCAATTAAAAACAATTAAAGTTCTTGTATCAGCTGTAGATGTAAGGATGCAATGTAATGAATAGAAAAAAAAAATTAAAGGGTAAAGCAGGCTTAATGACAAATTTTTAAAGGAAAATAAGTATATTTTTGTGCATTAAAAAGTTTATTGTAAATATGAGCAAATCAAGAACTCGTCCACCATATTTCTGTATATTTTCATAACATAACGAAAATATATAGTATTATTAAAAAGCTGTTTAACTTAAAGAAAAAGATATTTCCAACTACTCATTTATTTAATTTGCTACTAAAAAAATGCTTTCTAAAGCATTTTAATTAAAATACTTACAAATGGATGTTAGAAGAGCTCCTCGCATAAAAACAAACTGAATTACGTAACGTGCTATGTTTACATCGTTCACTGTTGGAGTCCCACATTCAACAGGCATTATTTGTAAAGCATCTTCCATATGTGTGGTACTATGTGTGAAAATATTTGTACATTGTAAGGAACAAAAATACTACTTTTATTTGTTAAATGTTTACATGGTTCACGAACATAAAATGATATTACCTTGAAAACTTGTGCAATGTTTCAAATTGCAAACCAGTATCAACAGATAAATTGCTAAGATTGCATTTTCTACAAAATAAATGCTGGTGATGCAAGTCTAAAAGTATAAATCGAATTTGCTCGAGTAATCCCACATCACTTATAAATCTTTGAAACCTTTAAAATACATGAGAATAAAATTATAGTAAAAGATTCAAATTTTTCCAACTAAATAAAGTGTAATCAAGCATCAAAAGTGTATAAAAATAATTATTATAATTCTCTTCTTTCTTCTTTAACAGCACTACAGCCTGGTGCAGGCCAAGGCTTTCTCAGTCTGCTTTCTCCAGACAGGACGACTTGCAGCCAGATTTCTCCATCTGGTTATTCCCATCACTTTCAGGTCCTTCTCAACACTATCCAACCACCTTGCAGCCGGTCTCCCTCTTCTCCTTGTACCCTCAATCTTTGAAAACGTCAGCTTTTTAACTGGGTCGAGATCTTCGCGTCGAAAATTATTATAATTACTTTTTTTTAATGCAAAGGATTTATTTCTTAGCTATATAGCACTTGAGTGTGCAAAACTTACCTGGATGAACAAAAGGGGACTGTTGTAACATCCCAATCAAATTTAGTAGATATAAAATCTAAATAATCATTGAAGGTAAAACTTTCAAGTTCAACATTGACAGAAACCTGCAAGTAATGTGTGCATAAAAAAAGTTTAATTGCAGTGAAATAATAACTAAAGCTTTTAAATTAATAAAATAAAAAAAACATAGGTGTTAATATGTAAAAAAAATTCTCACAAGATCTAGTAAATTAAAAACAATGACAATAAATTATAGTCCTTAAATTTATAAACAGTATATTATTCTCAAATGTATACATAAAATATAATAAAATCTTAAATACCTCTTTAATATCAGGTTTAGGATTATTCCAATTACAAATTCGACTGATTTGCTCGAAATATACTAAGCCAAACTCATTACCTACAAATAAACAGTTATATGTTAAGATAAGTGTGAAGAAAAATAAATTAGCCAAGTATCGATTATATTTTGAAACTACTGCTTTAGTATCTTATGCAATATATTACTATTTTAATTTTCAGTCATATTTTAAAATTTATAAATTGCGAAATACTAAAAAAAATGAAAGCCATGCTTAGTTTAGCCATTTCTTGAAGGGAAAATATTGATTTTTTAAAGTTAAAATTCTTTATTTTGAAGTAACATAAGTTAGCTTTTAGCATAAAAATTGAAAGTTATGGTGATTACCTAAATTTAGAGCAATGCCACAATTTGAGTTCATAGAGGATCCCACCATTAACATACTTGTATTGCTGCTTAAGATAGAAACAACATCACACTGCATTTCCTGTAATAATTGAATAAATACTGAATTAAGATAGATATAATAAGTTCACAAGTCAGAAAGTTGTAAATATTATTCTTAAGAGTTCACTTTCTTTAGGCATATATTATAACAAAATTAATAAGTTAACAGCATTCATACTCAAAACCAATATATCAACTAAAACGTTATTCCCTAGCACAAATAGAAGAAACAAATTACATCCAATAATTCAGGAATTTCAGTTTAAGGTCGTTTCATTAAATTATAATGACCTTCAGAAGATCCATATATTTTTTTTTATCAAACTGAGAAGTTAATTGTGTAGTTAAATATTACAGTTAAATTGCAAATTTTGGAAAGGTAATTTTCAAATATTATGAATCTTATCAATCAATGGGAAAAAAAAAGTTTCACGCATTTAAACTAGGGAAAACTGTTTTACCTTTTTATCAGCAAAAATAGAATGAGTAGACAATGATTTATTGTCTGTCAAAGACATTTCTTCATTGGCACTTGGCGAATCATTGAGCTTGACATTTATTCCATATTTAGTAGCATGATCAATTTCATTTGTTATATCTCTAAGCGCCTGCAATATAAAATGCATATTCCATATAACTGAAGGAACGATAAAAAAATATAAATCACTATAAACACAAAACAAAATGATAAAGGCCTGAATAAAAAAACTTACTTTTGAAATAGATTCAACTTCATCTTTATATAGATTTAAAAGGTGTCCTGCTGTTCCATGCAAAGCATATGCGTGAGGTGTAATATGAGGAATATGAAAAGGAACATCTACAGAAATTCCTTTTTTAACCTTAGAGAGACAGAAAAAAATTAATAATGAATTATAAAAATTCACTGAATTGAGAGTGAAAGTGAAGATGTATTTGTAAATTACTTGTTCAAATTTTGAGCTGTGGTTATCAATAAATGAGATGTAATCTTCAAATGCTTTAATGTCAGGAAATATTTCTTCATCATTTATTACATATTCCTAAATCAAATCATATTCTTGAATCAAATTACTTTTAGAAAAAATAAACTGTTTCACATAGTAATTCAGTAATTTGCTACAATTAGTAAATTTTCACAAATAAATACTTTTACACTACTAACTGACTTTTAGAAGCTAAAAAAGAAGTGGAGAAAACCTTCAGTTTCTTATTATTCATACATGATAAATGAAATTATTGAAATTGGAAGAAAAAAGACCAGTGCACTGTCATACTAACATAGACTTTAGAAAAACAAAGAAACTTTTAAGATACAAAATATGTAAACTCACTATTAAATTTAAAGAAAACTTATTAAAATTGATGTAATAGATATTTCTTATTTAATTACAAGACAATATAATTCAAGATATAATACAAATACAACAATATGAAACTGGGACAAACCTCAATATTAGTATTCTTTGAAGCACTGACTAAGCCTGTATATACTTGTGCTTTTGATATCTGTACAATTTATAACAAAATAAATCAATAAAAATACATAAATTCTCGGTAAATTAACATAAAATAAAAGTTAAATTTTTAGTTAAATATGTAAAAAAAAGTATTATGGGTCAAATAAACATTACACTTCATTGTAAAATTAAAAAAATGAATGTTTGGAAAGGATAACTAATTTAAACCCTTAAAAAAGATACCTCATGTTCTCGATATTTTACTAAAGCTTTTTCAAGTTTTCTTTTGGCTTTCCCAATAACTATTTCACATTCTTTCTTCATTATGAGAATACATCTTTCAATTTCTTTATTATTAGAGTACTTTATCATTTCAATTTCTTCAGCTTTAAGTCTAAGTGCAATGCTAAACATGTCATCTAAATCAACCAACACATTTAAATCCTGAAACAAACATAAAAATAATAAATGCTAAATTTAAATGCTTTAAAATGCTAAATAACATAATTAAAGCTTTTAATAAGAACTGTTCAGCTTTGATTATGGGTTAATTAATGTAATTTTTCCTAACTTGAAAGTCACTCGAATGAAAAAAAACTCTTACTTCTAAATCATGATCTCTATACTTGTCTAATTGTTGCTTATTTTGCAAAATGTGTTTTTCTTTATTTTTCAGTTTAACAATATCTTGAAAAATGTCCTTTAAAGAACAGACCGCTTGAGAATCCTGAAAATAAATGTAAATTATCATTATTTAATGTTTTACAATACAAAATAAAAAGGAATAAAAACACTGGAACAATTTTGAAAGCTATTATTAAAATTAAATAGGAAGAATATTTCTAACTACAAGCTGTCAATTTTTCTCATATTGGTGTCATTAAGAAATATTAGAAACAAAGTATAGGAAAAAAAAGTTTAAGTTTTATTCAAGGGGGATACAGAATATTGAACTAATTATATATTTCGTACCGACTCAAAAATTATTGCATTTTTTTAAAACAGTATTTATAGGTTACTTAAATGTGGGAAGAAGGGAGGCATAGAAAACTTTAAGCCAAATAAATAAAAACCAAAGAGCCTTAACGAATACCATATTTTTTATTGTTTTATTAAAAATTGAACAAAATAAGTATTATATTCAGAATGATATACACATTATAATTTTTTTTAAATAATGCCTGAAAATGGAGTCTTAAAAATAAAGTTAACAGAAGTAAAAGTTTTGTAGTTTATGTACCTCACTACAAACCGAATCCCTTATCTGTCGGATTTTAGTCTCCTTACACAAAATACCATTTTCCATTTCTTGTCTTTTGGATGTTATCAAAGTATCCATAAAAGATTTCCTTTTTAATATTATATCAAGAATTTTAATTCTTTTTAGCTTTATATCATCTTCAATGTCTTGTAGTTTTCTTTCATAAACTCTATTTGCGAATGTCTAAAAAGAAATAATAAATAAATAGTTTGTTTCATTAAAATAAAATGTGCTTAAATAGTACATTAAAGTTTTAAAAACCTATCTATATCCATAAAGCTTACACAAGTAATTATAATTACAGCTAGTATTTTTTTTTCACTAAGCGCAATGAAAACTTTCTTTTAAAATATGAACGAGACAATTTTTAATGCACTAAAAGTGTGTAATAAGCATTAACTTGCCTCTGTTTTGCTGCTGGATTCAGTAACTAGTCCAGTTTCCTCTACTTGGGATTGTGGCGGTGCCTTAAACCAAATGGAGAGTTTTTTAGCAAAAAATCTATAGATTGAGAAGTTCAGTTTTTCATCATTAGTTAGTCAAGCTTATATCTATTTAATACCACTGTGTTAAGTGGTTAAGCAACAGAAATTTTAAAATGATTTATAGCCTTTATAATGTGAATCGTATTTTCTAAAGAAAATTATATAAACAATGATTTTATTATTAAAAAAACAAATTTGCCATTAATGTTCATTGTAGAAAAAAAACATGAATGTAAGTCAATAACTTTTGTCTTTAAAGATAAAATAAGCTATAAGATAAGTCAAAATAGAGACAAAATATAATTTTTTTTGGTACCTCATAATAAATCTCTTGGTTAACTGCATAATTTAATTCATCTCGAAACTCCTTAGGTAATTTACCCTTTATTTTGGTTTTCTTTTCTTCTTTCAGTTTATCAAAGTAAGTATTTAATTGTGTCAATGAGGTAACCTGTTAAAAAAAGATATTTTCTTTTAAAGTTAAAATAAATGTTTTAGAAGTGATGAAAAATTATGATAATGATTTACATTGGATACAACTTGTTTTCTTTTGGTTTTAGATGGCTGAGCTTTCATTGCACCAAACGCTGACTGAAGTTCCTATAAACATCAATAAATAGAGTTCAAATTACGAGAATAAATAAAAAAAAACACAGCTGTTTAATTTTTAAACTTAAAAAAGTTAAAACAGTTTCAAATTTCAACTTTACTTTATTATCATTTAATGCTTGGATTTGAGGATTTTCTGCTTGCATAATGTCTTGTTGCTTTCTATGAATTTCATCTTTAAGAGCTGCTCTGTGAACATCTCTTTGAAGTTCTTTCTTTTTCAAGTTGAATAAACTCATAAATAAATTTTTAAAACTAACAGTTGCTTGTTGATTCTGAAAACAAAACACAATTTTGTTTAAATAGTAAAATGAGGTTCATAACCTTAAAAATATTTACAAACTAAAAGAATCACAAACACACCCCAGCAAAGCAATAACCATATAAAAATAGTCTTTAAAAGATTTAGCAATCAGACATTTATTAATTTATTAAAAAATATGACCAGATTACTTAAATTAAAAAAAAAAAGACTTTTGAAAGTGGAGAAGTCACAAAACTAAATGATAATTACTTCAAATTTTTTATTTTTTGGCTTATCATTGGCGAACATTTCTAAATGCTTTAAATCACATAGCATTCCTTCAATTTCTATCTCAAAATTTTCTAAGAAACAGCAATAAAGTTTCTGACAGGCATCCACAATTCTTTTGCACTACAAAATATGCACACAAAAAGTTATAATTTTCAATACAAATCGCAAAAAAATCTAATATTAAATTTTTGTATGAACTATATTTCTAAATTAGAATATGCTTAAACTAGAGCTTCTTATAATTAAATGAACTGATGTTACTTTATAAAATATTAAAAGTCAAACCTGCAAATTCAACTCTTTGTAGCTATAATCAAATTTGGATATTTCCAACTGGAGACCCTCATAGTCAGCATTATTTTTATTCAAAATGGTTTCCAGTATAGGTGAATGTAGCGAAATATTCATATTTTCCTAAAACAATGGAAGAAAATTCAAAGGAAAATTATATAAACACTTGCCTTGCCTTGCGACTCGTCACGCCTTATAGGCGCATGAGGCCGCAATTGTTGAAATCCAGTTCCTCCGGTTCAGTGCGGCCTCCCTGGCAACTGCCCAGCTTGGCCAACCAAGCACGGACTTCAATTAATTAATTATAACATAATCAAGCTAACTTAGAAATAAAGTTTAACAGTTCAGTGTATTTTTGATTCTAGAAGTTAATTAGATATTCTTTGAAAAAAAAAACTATGTTAAACTTTATCAATGTCTACAAATAAGTTCAAAGTTTTCAAAAGTTGATGGAGTAGTTGTAATTTAATTAACTTTCAATGAAAAAAGAATTAGTCCTTAATGTGAAAATTAATTTTATAATATATATCTTATTTATACTTTTTATATTAGCACAAAAAATAAGAGAATACAAATTGTGGTTTTCTATGGTAAGAAGACAAAAGGGTCAGGGTAAATTTTGCACTGATATTCTTAAAAGCATTTTTTGTCACTTAGGTTTCATTGCACACAGGTTTAATATATATATATATATATATATATATATATATAGACCTCTTCTTTTAAAGACTTTAAAAGCCTCAGAATATTCTGCACTTCAGCTTCTTTATTTTCTAAGCAGGAATTCAAATGTTTTTTACAGGAATCTACAATTGGCAGAATCTGCAAATAATAAGAACAAATAAAAATATTAAATCGAAGTAATTAAAAAATATGCCGAACAATAAAAAACTACATAAAAAACACAGCAGGATAAAACTAAGACACCGACCTAAATGGTAATAGAGGACGATAAATGCCAAATATTTACCTCAGTTTCAGCTGACCATTGGTATAAATCCCTCTTCATTTTTTGAACTTCATTTTCTCTTTCTTTAATACCACTTTTTAGACAGTTTTTTAAATCAGATGAGATTCCACTGCCCTTAAAGGAAAAATAAAATTATTATAAATAAGCCAGAAAAACACAAATAAAACGTAAAAAATGAGCTGCATACTTCTGATGAGTCTATAATTTGAAGATTTGAAAGATCTGAAGTCATTGCTTGCACCTCTTCTTCTCGTTTATAAATGATACAGGAAATGACCCCTTCACATAGGCTGAAGATGTCACTTTTCTGAAATATAAAACTGAATATTAAAAATATAAATATGTTATGGAACAATACATTTGTTCTATGATCTTGTTAATGTTTCTGTTATACTTATTTGTCTTACCTTTTATCACGAGGGTTGCCTGTATTATTTAAGGATTGAATTTCCTAATAAATGCCATATGTAACAACAACATTTGTTCTTAGATATATTTATAATTTACTTTTTATTTTCGATGCCCCAAACCACAATTTATGTATGTTATATAGTAATTACAACACAAAATCCGGTACATGAACAACAATTACAACTTGCATTTGATGTCTACTTAATTTTTAAAAAAAATTATTTCAGAAGAGACCTGACACATCAACCAAAATATATGTAACCATAAAAATTTGAACTTTTTTTTTTAAATATTCGAACATATCACACCTTTAACTAATAGTAGATATAGACACTTTGTAATTTGAAATACTAGCTAATTATAAAATGCATGCTTCATAAAAAGAAACATGTATTTTTGTGTGTACCTCAATAAAATGATATCCAATACAGCATTGCCTGTACAATTATATGCTTTGAAATAAGTAGAGAAATAATTCAATTTTTTTTAAAATAAAATTTTCATTTATAGTAAATAAGTAAACTTAGTAATCAGATCATACAAACCTCTTTTTGTAAACATTGTAAAGCTTCAGTAAATCTCACTTGTTCCTTTCCGGTGAAGTGTAAAGCTTTGTCATTTAAATATGAAATTTCTTTCAAACAGTCTTTACAATCTCTGTTCTAAAATAACAGAAAATAAAATTAGTCAATTCATATAAATAAAATGCAATAAAAATTTATAAATTAATGATTTCATACCTCTTCTTTATTGGAACTATTTAGTAAGCTTTTTATTTCTTGATTTTCTTGTTTACGTTTCTCTTTAATAAAAGAAATAGCTTCTTTGCAGGAGATCAGAATTTGTATAGGCTAAAAGTAATAAAATATAAGCTTTCGACAAGTCAATCCAATTCATATATCAATTTCATATGCACTGTACAGCATATTGAAGGGTAAATTGAAACTATGTTTGATTTATAAGCTGGTTGCTTGTGCTAAGGTCATTGTATTAGAGCTGTATAATGAGTGTGTTTGTAGCTATATCTATTTTCTCACCAAATTATTTCCCAAAACGTGCCAAAAGAGTTAAAAGATTTATGTATTTATGAAGGAATCGTGATGACATTTATGAGTGCATTTTACACCGTATTTTTGATTTTGGAATTTTAAAGCAACGAAACGAGATTTCATACTTGATAACGAGTGGGAAGTATAACATAAGTTTATGATCTTATAACAGGTTAAATATGGTACACATACTTGGATCGATTTGATATTTTTTTAATCTGTACGAAGTACGGGTATAATTTTGCTAGTACTTAATACAACATAAATAAAATAATACAAATACCAAATCTTACATCAGCTTTTAATAAATAAAATAATTGAGGAAATTAACTTTTAGAAACAAGTTACTTGATCGAAACACGTTTAAAGAATTTATTGATATTAACATTTGAGCAAAAATTAAACTATGTAAGTATATTCAAAATTTTAATACATTACAACTTTAGATACTAACCTTATCATTATAATCAAGCAGAAATTTTATATTGTCTAACAAACTATTCTTACAATCTTTTCTCCATTTCAAGGCATTTTCTAAATTTTTAATAGCAACTTCAATGAAAGTCTAAGAGATGCATAGAAAAAAGTTTGATATGATTGTAATTTTTAAATATCGTTTTATATTATATTAAAATAAACATGCAGACTTTAAGTAAACAAAATTTATTCTTTTTAAGCAGTTAAAGACATTGAATAAAATATGTAGCACACTATAAATAAAAAATTAGTTTAATTTAATTCAATCATACTAAAAGTGCACGAGGGATTGGCGATGGTCGTTGTTTTACTTAAACCATGGCCAAGTGACAATGAATAAACATGTCACTAATAATATGTCACTATATAATAAAAAGGGATATCACTAGTTGCAATTTTATTTTCACAGCAAAAACTAAACAAAATAAAGCACAATACGGTTTACTATAAAAAGTTTAAAGTTATATAATCAAATAATGCACACTACAGTTATAAAAAACCTTTCAACGAATAAAACAATTTGATTTAAAATTAATAAAAATCAAATGCAACAGTGAATAACTAATCATGAATACTCACTTGAGATAGTTGTTTGCTTTCATTTGATGGTGATTTGGTGAGTAACTCTTGAAAAGTAGAAGGCACTATACCAAGATGAAGGATATTTTCACTAGACTAAAAAATTATTTAGTTAGTTTCAGCTAACATATTGTGCTGAATTACAAAATAATAGTAAAAAAATCACATAAAAACATGTGATATTGTGTATACAATAAAGAGAAAAAAATATTTAGGTACTTAAAATGGATTTGTAAAACATTTAGCCTTAAATTGAAAGAAGTTTTCAGCCTCAAACTTTAAAGTGAAAGAATATGCATAAATGTTAAAACATTTAGTAATAGCATTACCATTTTTTCAAATCGTAATGCACCATCTTCAGTTAATCCTTTATTTATCATGTCTAGCTGAAAGTTTATTTCATCAATTTCTTCCTTTGTATTATCAAGACTAAGCGAAAAATGTCTCTGGCACAGGGTTAGTATACTATTTACCTGAAACCAACACAATAAATTAAATTTGTAAGCAAATAAATTAAGAAAAAAACATTTAAAAATTAACAAAGAAAGCCTAATGTAAAAATTGTTAAAAATGAAAGATAAGTATTGCATATTGCTTACAAAAACAACAATTACAACATCAATTTCATCAACTTACATCAATTTCAAACTGTTTCTGATAGGTCTCAAATTCTTTAGTACCAGTTTCTATAACTTCAATTTCATATTTTATTGTTTCATTTTCTTTCATTAATTTTGAAATGAAATTTTGGAGAATTTCAATAGGCTACAAAAAAATATAAAATATTTTATCGAGGAAAATATTTGTACGGTATTTGAAAACTTGGCTTTTAATGTCATGACAAAAATGTGTGCAGAATTAATTTAGAAAATGTTTGCTTGGATGCATTTCAATTTAAAATAAAAAATTTTTGAAAAAAGTTATAAGAATCACAGCATTATTCGGCTATGAGAACATTAATTATAATCACAGTAATGTGTGCCAGTAGCAGTATATCTTACAGTTAGGTACCTTTTGAAATTTTTTTTTAATAATTTAGAAAAATACATAAATTGTAAAATAAAGTTAAGCAGGATGTCGCAATACAATGATAATTAAAATAATATAGATAAAAGTAAAATTGATGAATTTTAAGTAAGGATACAAGAAAAAGATTTGACCTCTTTTGAAATTTCATTTTGGAATGTTTCAAGCACCTTCGAACTTTCTTCAAATTCCTCACCTTCTTTTTGAGTGTAGGAAAGCAGTTTGGAATAAAAGTCAACAAACTTTTTGTGAACCTACACAAATATTAAAAAAAAAAAAACTAATTATTATTTTACAAATGCATATTGTAAGACAATTATTACTTTTTTTTAGCTTAAAAGTTTAGCAACACACAAAAAAAGTGTAATTTTAAGTTTACGTAGTGATGAGTGGAAAATCCACAAAATGTGGAGAAAACTTTATGCAAAATTTAAGACTTTGTAGATATTAGGACAAATGACAGAAATTTATTGGTTTAAAAGAGCAGCATAAACAGGAACAACAACATAAAAAATTATTGATATCAGCTTTTTTAGTTAGAAAGTGTTTGGATTGGTTTTAATAAATAATCTCAATAGTTTTACATCCGCAAACCTGTGTGCCTTTAGAAGTTAGAACCATACAAATTTAAGACTAGCAGACACTGGCTCTTCACTGAATTTTTTACTTATAAGCTGTATGTCGTAATGGCAACACAATTAGTAGGTATTACAAAAATTTAATACAAATAGTTTTCTTGTGTTTTCATTGAATTGTGAAATTTAATATCTAGTCCCAGGTTATCTAATTATAATAAATATATTATTTATTTTATACTAACACAAAACTTGAATTCTTTTAAGAAGTAAACGATTTAAACTAACATTAAATATACAAAATTCATAATAGTTTTAAAAAAACATTGGATTGATTGTACAAAAACAATTCCCAACATTTTAATTAAACTGCAATTTGTTTATTCTGCAGTTTTTTTGTTAGTGTATAACTTGATTTAAAAATAAAATCCAACATTAAAAAAGGTACTCAAGGGGCACAAATACGCTTATGGTGAGTGCTAACGAGTAGAAAGAAGTTAAGAAATGCAAATAAATCAGGTTCAATTGCAATGCACTTACTTAAAAAAAAGCAATGAAAACAGTTTCTAACTGCAATACTGATTTTTCTTATAAAATTACAGTAACAAAAAATTTAATCAACACTGATTTTAAAATAACCTCTTCATTTAAGTTAGTCTCCTCAGTTTCTTTTATTTCAAAGATAGATTTGTTGGATTCTGGTTCAATTCCAAAGACCTTGCACAAAACATCATCCAATTCCGAGGATAACTAAAAAATTACAATTTAAAAGATTTTTATCTATTAAAACGATTATAACTGACTTTTTCAATTAAAGCATGATTTAAATATATTTATGCAACTATTGCAATCATTTATATTTAACTGCATAGCTGAGTCTATCACAACTTAAAAATTTATTTTTTCCCTAAGGAAACACATTTATTATTAAATTGTATGATTAACTTATTATTTTAATGTGAGCATTCAAAAAGAGAAAAAAAAACCCTTGAACACAAATTTTACTCCTTAAATAAATTTATATTTGAATCTCTTGATAAAAGTATAAAATTTGGTAATAAAATTATGAAAAACATAAAAATAAGTACTTCATTGCCTTTTCCTTGTTGAGTTTTTAACTGTTGTAATGGTTCCATTAATGTTTGAATCTCTAGGCTTTCTTGCTTACGTTTATCAAATGATGTTGAAAAATATTTTCTACAGTTGTCATAGAATTCAATAGCCTTAAAATAAAAAAAGAATAAAAAAGGAATGTAAAAGACCTAAAAGATGGAATGAAAATGTAGCATTCATAAATACTTTATCCTTCCCAGTTATAAAATTCAAATCAAAGATTATTTTTTAGGGTAAATTGATTTTGCATGCGTTATTATATTAAGTTATGTTTCATCCTTAGAAGAGAGGGACTTTAAAATAATACTTCCAATTATATTTAATTACATAATTTTTTACATATAAAGAAATAAAATATGAAAAAACAAATACTTCTACTGTCGATATTTGTTCCAAATATGAATATATTTTCTGAAGTTCTAAGTTTCTATTACATGTAGCTTTTTCACAGAAATTTTCACAGGGTGACAAAATTTCTAATCCCTTTAAAAAGTAATAAGTTTTTTAATGACAATAAGATGGCAACAGTTGAATGTAAATTAAATATTAGCTAATTAACATTAAATTACATTTTGATCATTATTTTTCAAGTCTGCTTTCAGACAAGCTAATTCAGAGTTAATAACTGTAATCTCATATTTCCTTTTCCGAATCTCCTTGGAAAGAAAATCTTTACAGCATGTTAGTGCATTTTTAACCTAAAAAAACAAATTAAATTTACATTAGCAAAAAAATATAACAATTTAAAAGAAAATTATCATATAAATTTACAGTTATGCACAAAAAAGTTCTGCTTCATAAACTAACTAAGTAAAATTTTGCAATTAAAAATATTGTTAGAATAACAAATGGATAGTCATTTAAAATCTAATTTTCAAACACATATCAACTTCCATTTTTTTCATAATGTAATAAAAACAATATATATGCAAATTTTCATTTATACATAATGAAATTTAAACATTTTGAAAACTACAGAGAAATATAATTTATCCAATAATACTTTCTGCAAATATATTTATGAATATTTTTTTTTATCATATGGAGAGATACATACGTTTTTATACAAATTTGTGATTAAAAAAACTATTCATACAATTATAAAAATTTTAATTAATAATAATAACTAAACAATATTTTAATGAAAATTACCTTAATATTCATACTGTATTTTATTTGTTTCAGAACTAGTATGTTATTTGACAATAAGTCAAACATCTGATTTTTTTCAAGCAAAGCATTCAACAAGAAATTTAATATAACCAAAAATATACCAGAAACCTAAAAATAAGTAAATCGCATGTATCATTTAATGATTTAGAAAATATAAAAAGCGAACAGTTGAAAAAGATTTTAAGGAAACATAACTAAAGTATTTATAGCTTTGATAAGTACTCAATTTCATTCTGAATTAGTTTTAAGAATAATTTTTTTAATAAAAATATCTATCCAAAATGCTTTTCTTAGTTACATAGTTGCTTAGAATTTAAGTTTTATCTGAAAAGCTCATTTTGAGAACTTTAATTTACAGATTTTCATAAATTGTTTAAAAATTAAAGTATATGGAAACTTTATACAAACTTTTATTTCCAAGGAACATTTGAAATCAGCACTTCTTTGCATTAGTTCCAATTCATTTTGTAAGATTTTTAGTTCTTCTTTTCTGAGGATCGTTACTGTTTCTAAGGTTTTGACACAACTGTTTAAAATTTTTTGATCCTGAAAAGAAAATGTATATCGTACAGAAAAGGGACAAATTAAGTTATAGAAAAAAGTTTCCTTAGTATTTCAAAGCAAAACTGGAACTTTTCTTTGTGTTATTTTAGTAGCAGATACACAACATAATATTTCATGGTGTTACACTAAATTTCAAAGTTTCACTTAAGATCCTAATTAATAGGCTGTATTGATTGTAGAGTATAGTTTGTTTTATAGTTAAAAAGTACTGTAAAAACTTAAATAAATGCTAACAAAACAAATATTCACAAACTGGGCATGGCCAAGTTATTCTCATCGGAAACTAAGGGGAATGGGCATGCTAGATCACGGGTCTCCAAAGCAAAGTGCATAATTGTTAATCCAATGGAGAAGAAAAATATTCTCTGCCACAATTTCTTCGGCTGTATTCGAGTATTCAAAATCAAGTATTTGAAGTGTAAAGCATTCAAATCTATTTTAAAAAGCGGGATTAGAGAGACCTAGACCTGTAAGTTATCTACATTTATTATTTCATAACAAGTAGGTTTGTTACAGAATCTGTCACTTACACCGCTTCCACACAACATTTACGCTCAACAGGAAACACACAACACCTCAGAAAGAAATTCGCAAAGCAGTCCTTAAGCTAGTTCTAATTCAAACTTTTATAAGTCAAAATTAATAATTTTCTATAATCTTCTTCTGCAGATTTGATAATTAATATTTATCGTTTGCTAATTTTTTGAAGTTTGAAGAATAATGATATATTTCATAAAAACTTTTTTGCAGCCACAAGTTTACATTTCAAAAAATACATTTGTAAAATTCTTTCTTTAAAAATAAAAGCGAAACTTCGCATATTTTTTATGCAAATTTCGAATTTTTTATGCATCTTTCTTCATTCATATATAATGAACCTTCAAAACAACTTTATTGTGCTATTACAACAATACAAATTGAATTATATCACAAAAATAAATATTTCTTCAAGAATTTTATTTTTATTTTAAATAAAGTTTCTCGGACGTTTGATGTCATGGCAACAGTGAAAATATTGAATAAAAAATGGAATTCGCATGTTATCTCAATGTAGATTAAATTTTTAGTTATTTAAATTTTAAATATACTTCTAATTTAAATTTTTTAATGAAATTTGGAATGTAGCCTAAACTGATTTTTTGCTTTAAAATGACGTATCCCACTTGTTTGTAAGACTTGCGGTTCGTTCTGTGAAAGTGGGTGACAGACAGAAGGACTGAATGATTATAAAACCTTCCACTTTTTACGTTATAAACGTAGTGTGGAAGCTAAAAAACAGCTTGAAAAATATTCAATACAACCGGAGAAATGTGGCACAGAAAATAGTTTTTTCCCCTTTGGATTAACATTGAGGCACTTGAGTTTGGAGACCCCCGGTCCAGAACACCCATTCCCCCCCTTAAGGTTTAAAAAAAAAAAGCTCAGATGACTGATGAAAAGTTGCAATTGCAACTCTTAGCAGGTACGGGCAACATTTAGTTTCACTTTGAACATGATTTGTACAAAAGTTAAACAAAGTCAAAAGACCATAAAACATGTTTATCTTTTGCAAAAATATAATTCATATAATAAAAATATATTAAGAAATATTGATATTAACTTAAAAGCTAATGACTTTGCCGTAATCTCAAAAGCCTACCAAACATGAAAAGCTAAAATTTGTTTCTCAGATATTTGACAGGGTTTTACAAAATTAAATAATAAAGCTTTTGGTCTGGTAAATATAGTGAGTAATTACATTTTACTTTAATAATAACTTTACTTAGCGTAGATTTTTTAATGATTGTACACACCTTTAAGATAACTTTTTCTTTTAAAATCTTCATTGTTTTCATATCGATTTGAAGATTGAGATCATTATATTTATTGACTAACTCCTTACATCCCAAGACACATTGGTTAAGATGAATTACCAACTTCAAATAAAAAAATACGTTAAATTTTGATAATAAATAAAATGAATCAAATCATATTTATATAATAATAAAAATAATAAGTATCTTAATATCTATGCTAGGAAGTTTTGAAAAGTAAAATTACCTTTTGTTGAAAATCGCTTTCAATGTCTTGTATATTTTTAACAGCTTTCATTATAATACTTTCTTGCTTTTGATTTCTTTGGTAAACTGCATCCGTTTTATTAAAGCTCACATAGTCTAAAAATATGTCCTAAAAGTTTAAAATGTTTCTTTGATTATTAATTGAACTGGTTGGTAAAAGCTATTAAAAAATTGTGTAAAATTATACATAATCGAAAATTAATTAAAAAAAAACAAATCACTGCTTCTGAGCTATTCACACAATTTTTATGAAATAGTTGTTATTTGAAAAGAACGGTAATGCCAAAACCCACTTAATTTCTTTCATAAATAGTTAAAATAACATCTGAAAAATATACCTGTATATTTTTAGAATGAAATTCACATTATTTATTGATTCAAAATTCATTCATCCTTCAACACAGCGCTTAGGTGCACTGTCAAAACATTAAGTATGCTTATCTCAAAACTATTTTTTTTTAAAATTGGTGTCCAAGATAACTGAAAAAGTTCTCAACAGAAATTTGGTACACGTCTCCTATATTATATTAGTTTCTAGTTAAATGCCAAAAATGACACAATTTGTTTAAAAAGGTAGTTTTGTAACCAAAAAATCACTGGAAAAAAATTTATTCAATGCATGAAACAATATGACATTACTGAAACAACAGTTGTCAACAATGATACATGGAAACAAAATCCGGAGGCTGATTTTCAATTAATAGTCATTTAAAGTAATACAAGGAAGATAAATTTGTATTGGTTTGCAATTAGAAATAAGGTATGAAAAGGAATTTCATAGAATTTAGAACTACTACTTTGTGATTTAAAATCAACAAAAACAAATGTTTAAAATTGTATGTTTTAATTTTTATTTTTTAGACCATGTCAGCATAGATAAAACTGTAACAACCAGGAAATCTTTAAATGCTCTTGAATACTAGAGAACCATAAATAGTTCTAACCAAACATATATATTTTATATAGCTATTTGTATTTAGAACTATAAAATCATTAGATAAATATAACATAATTAAGCAATTGAAATACCTTAAAATCTTTTAAAGTTGCAAGTTCAAAATCAATATTTTTGTTTTCCTTTTGTCTGAACTCAATTGCGCCATTGTAATACATTCTAAGGGCTTTAAGAGTTGATGAAGCCTAAAAAAAAAACAGTTTAACCATAAAATTAAGCATTATTTTTAAGAAAAGAGATAAATGATGACATAAAAGAAAAATATTTATATGAATTAAATTTAGGTCATTGAATGACCTCTATTGGCACGAAGCAATTTTTCTTCAACTAGAGTACTTCAGCAAGAAAACATATAAAAAATATATAACAGTAAAACTGACTAATTTAAAAAAAAATCATAATCCTACTTAAATGAAAGTGATAAATTAATATAATTAGTCTGTTACAGTTTTACTTTAACACATTCATAATTATTTTAATTTTATTTTTGGCATACTTATAACTTTTTGATGATAAATTAAATAAAAACTAAAGATATTGAGTCTTGGATTCGTGTCTTAAAATAAACTGTGTGTTCTATCCATTCTCAGAAGATCTACCTTTTCCAAATGTATTATTCTAAATGGAAGTCAAATTAATTGTTTACATGCTACCATCCTTCACTTCATCTAGGAATTCTCACAGAGATGTACAAAAGAACAACTAAAGGGGTACTAAACCTCAAATAAGTACAGGACAAAATTTAATCTATGGAGGTATTTAATAAAAAAAAATACTTAACAAAACAGCTGCCAAAATAAATTAGTAACTAAATTAACCAGAACCTACTTTTTAAAATTGAAAGATATTATTCAGAACATGAACAGAAAAAGTGATAAAAAAAAGTACCTTTCTATTTTCTTTGAGAGAACTTTTAATTTTTGATAGCTCTTGCTCAAGAACCGAAGTCTCAATCCTTCTTAACTGCAAACCTTTTAAAAGAATACTTCCAAACACCTTAATCACATCAAAAGGCTGAGAAAAATGCGTAATTTCATAAAACCATTTGATGGCAATAATATTAAACATTTTATAAATGTAATGCCTATATCTAATCTTAGCATATCTACCTTGCCATTCAACATTTATGTATTTAAATTTTTAGTACAATTTAAGAACATTGTTGTCACTACAAGCTGATTATATGTTTGCACAAGGGGGAAAAAGTTAAAAATTCAAATGTGTTCGAATTTAGAGGAAAAACATAATGATGAGAGATTTCTCAAAATTATGTAAATTTTAAAAAATCAGATGCACATGTTACAATACTGACACTGTATTTACATCGATTAGGTAAAATGTTTTAATAATAAATAATCAGTCTACATAAACATATATTTATACACAAAATAATTTCATGAATGTTTAGTATTTTCCTTTGTTTTGTCTCTCACAAATTATACATTTTTATTTAATGATTGAGTTTATCAAGTTGAATAGGAAACAAACAAAACTGATCAATATTCATTGAATTTCGTTCCCTCTTAAAAAACAACAGTAAATAATAACTTTAATGTTTCATTACTTTACAAACCTTTATATCATCCACTTGGAGAGCAGGATTTGCCTACAAATGTTAAAAAATATTCATAGAAATATACCTCCGTACAAGTACAATTAAAAAATAACAATTTTATGAAAAGTCAAGGTAAAATATTTGTTTGTTGTCTTGATTGCCATGTTAGTAAAGTATATTTTACATAATGAAACATCCTATTAAGAAACTGTACTATTAGCTTTATAAATATAAACCACATAGTTTTTTTTATATGCTAGATTGCATAATTATTAAAAGCTGATTATACTTGTTTCAAGTACAAAAAGTATTCATTAAATTATGAAAAGCATATTTGAAACAGTGTCATTTCCTTTCTTCCTTGAATTAAATTTTTATTCTCATTTTTTATGCCGACACATTTCTAGAAAACACAAATTATACAAATATATACGGGACTTTTTCAAAAGAAGTATGAAACTAAATCCTTACTTCAACGTTACTTTGAGGTTCCTTTTCATTGTAATGAACAACATTTTTCAATTTTAAGATTTTGTATGCTTCAATAAGTTCATGAGGAGTAATAGGTAAGTCAAGAACAGAATTTAACTAGGAGAAAATAAGATAATTTTAAATGGCTACTTAATAGTCATTCTTAATTAACAAATGGAATATGTAATGTCTCAAAAATAAAAAGAGTTATGTTACTAACTGTAAAAGTTACGTTTTGAGCTCTGTCGAAAGCCGAGCTAGAGGTTTCTTGGCAGGTATTTATGCTTTCTGATTCTTTCAGACCAATAAGCTTGTATATGATAGTTTTCTTTCTTTCTAAAGCAGCAAAAAACACTTCTCTCCATGAAATATTTATATCAGGGTACTGCAAAAAATGAAAAATAATCAATCTTAATCGTAAAAAATGTATAAAAGTTAAGATTTTTTTCATAATAAATTTTTAAAGCTTGAATATATTTTTAAGTTCATTTCGGGCCACTATAGATTTCTTTAATGAAAGTTAGTTAAAAAGCAAAAAGCAGGTATGCATATTACTCGAGAATTTTTTTTAACGCAAGAGTTTAAAAAAAGAAAGAATGGAGATAGGTTATTCCTAATAATATACTTTAGAAAATATTTATGTTTTTTTAAGAGCAAAAAATTTATAACACTTATCCAGTATAAAGAGAGAAAACTCAGTAGTGCTAAAACTTCTTCACATACCATCAATTAAAAGGGGGGGAAAATCAGAAATCATAAAAATAATTCGTTTTTTATTTCAGAAAATATTAAAGTATGTTTTAAAGTTATTAATTGCAACTAGTGTGATTTCCTGTACGTAAAATGATTTAACATACAGTTACTAAGGGATATTTTTTTGGTTTAAATATGTTATAGAATAACAAACCTCAGTTGCTGATATTGTATGGTCAGGATGACTAGGTACACTTTCATTTAATTGAGTATTATTAAGATCAGTAGAATCCTTTATATCCCTTGCTTCTGGTCCGTTTAGTTCCTTATTGGACAAAACTGAAGCCTAGAAAATTTATTTACTAAATTTCTTGCTGAAGTTTGAGACAAAAAAAATTAGGGTAACGAAAATGTTTTATTACACATCATAGAAACAAATAAGATTATAATAAAGAATTTTTGGGTGATTTAACAGACTGTTTTTAAGGCTGGCATCTGCTACTAGAGAAACACAGCAAACAATCATTGCTTGTAAGATCATAAAGGTAAGTGAAGGTGTCAACTGAAGCCCAGTTATGTTTTAAGATGTGACAACACAAGTGATGATGTGTAACACAAGTGAGGCAGTTTATAGTTCTACAGTAGTGGACAGCCAAATTATTGTTGATCAACACTTGTAAGTAATAGTTATAGCAACAAATATAAAAACTATAATCACATTTTCAATTACAAAACACCATTAATGTTCAGTAAGATTAAGAAGAATTTTACACAAAAACTTACATAAGGTGCCTTTTTAAATAAGTTTAAATATTCTTCAATTTTTTCTCTCCATACAATAACTTCCATTGGGAAAACATGCTTCCACATTATATCACTTGGAATCTTAAAAAAAAAGTTTCTCAAGTATAAAAATAGTCAAAATAAAATGTATAACATTCCCTAAGTATAAAATGAGACATTTACTTCATCGGGCTTGATTACTGAACTTGGGTGAAGCAATTTAAATTTTTTTCTTCAATCATCTCTATGCTTGAGATTTTATCATAAGCACTCGTGCTTGGAACATACATATCCAAGAATGTATCCTCTCTAAGAAAAAGAAAAATAACGTGATAATGACTCGTAAAATTAAGACAATGAATTAGTATATAAAAATTATTTTCATTCTTTTTAAACGTTTTGAGGTTCCTCAATATAAGCAAACTGTTGGAAAATTCAAATTTAATGTTTTTGTTGATTTAAATGTTACCTGATCATAAGAGGAGTTGAAGAAACTTGAAGGTTCTTGAAGATAATCTTTCAATGTAGCAATTAGTATATCAACCCATGACAGAATGTCAAAAGGTGCCTTAAAATAAATACTTATTAATATCATCAACATTAGACAAGAAGAAAACCAGTTAAAATAAACTTATATTTAAGGCATTAAGCATACTTGCTTACTGTATTAGAGATATATGTATTTAAAAATAGAGTTTGAATACAAATAATAAACTCTTCACCTAAGCACACACTTAAAGTTCTAAACAATATGGAATTTCAAAATAAAAGTTTCTCTCACCAGCAACTTTACATTTTTGGAGTCTTCTTCTTCAACAAGATAATAAGAATCAGAATTCAATTTATCTTGGATACCATAATTGCTGAAATTCATCAGCGTAAAGAATATTTCGTTCCAGGAAGGCAAAGGCTAAAACAAAAGTCAAATGTCACTGCAACACATATTTTACAAAAACTTTCCTCTTTTAAAAAGCATTTTATTATAAGAGCCAACGTATTAAAAAGAATTAAATCAGTACTTATTGTAAAACCTTACTAGTACATACTTGTGCAATTAAATCTTTTTCCAGAATATCTTGCATAATTATTTGATTAGGATTATTCTCTTCGATTGCTTTCTCAATTGCCTCTAACAAAATTTCAATCCAATCAGGTAAATCTACGATATCCTGAAATTTTTTATAAAAAAATCGTATTTTAATATATGAACCTTTACGTATTTTACTTGACGTAAACACTAATGATACTTTTATTTAACAATGGCCAAAGCTCTAATTTTGCTATAGAAACGGTTTTTTACAGGAAAACAAGTAATTAAATATTAAAAGTAAACATATATAGTGAACAAATGCAATAAACATTAATAACAATGCATGCCAGAAAAACAGGGGAAAAACCCATTATATTTCTTAAATAAAAATCTAAATAAAAGTCTACACAATTTTAAATAAGATGTTATTGAAGTATAAACTTCATTACTATTTTTAGATATTTTGACATATTTTGAAAACTAAATCATGTAATGTTCTTATGTATCAAAATATTACCAAACATTGGTACAAAAAATACTGTTTAGAATAAATAGTTTTGTTATAAATAATATTGGAAAAGATAAAATACATAATTACATCATCCAGAGATTCAAGGCCTTTATTTGGCAACAATTCCCCCTCATCCACCTCATTTAAACCTAGTCTTTTGATATTTTGAATTCCTTTCAAAATGAATTCACCGATATTTTGAAAGAGTTCTTCCCAGTTAGTAGATTCTGCTGGGTTATCCTACATTAAAAATAAATACAAACATAATGATTAAAAAATAATTAACTTCGATGGCTTTGGCTTGATAGAAATAGGCACATAAAAACCTCAAAAATATTCCTGAATTTTGAAACGAAGGCACTTTAGTGCACAAAACAATGCAGCAAAGAAAACCAATAACTTAATATTTGACAAAATCACAAAAAGTAACAAAGAGAGAATAAATTTTCCACTCTAAACACATAATGTTATATAGCTTTAAGACTCATATTCTTACTTATCATTAATATAAATATAAATCAATGCATGCAAAAACAATAAAATTACCCGATCAAAGTTTTCACTTTCTTTTACAGTTACATAAGGAGAACTGTCCGCTTCTAATTTTCTTCTTAAGCTTTTAGCAGCAAGAAAAAATAATTTTTCAGATGATTCTGAATATTTCTGTAAACACAAAAATCAAGAAAATAATACAGTCCAAACTTGTTAAGGTGAACTTGCTTAACATGAAATTTTGCTTAAGATGAACTGAAAGCATTTCCCCGGATCATAAAGCTTGGAGATAATGGTACAAAATATCTTAATGCAAAATCGCTTCAGATGAAATCCTGCTTAACCCAAATAAAAAATTCAGAATTCGAATGTTCTTTTCTTAATGATTAAAAATTTTGAATTTTTTTTTTTAAAAAAAGGCAATAAACATAGTTTACTACACAGTAGAAAATCACGAGATCTCCCATGATTCGTCAGTTTTATTCCAATGAATGAAGCAGCAACTGGTTACATTTTAAATTATAATATTTTTCAGGTGTTAATTTTTAAAAATTATTTACTGGTTCAACATACAAAATTCTTGCGGATTAACATGAAATTGGATTGACATGATATGTTTCAAATTGGGATTTTTAACAAGAGTTTAGAATCATGTTATGCTATTTTTTCAAGGAAGAAAAGCTATATTATTCATTTGCAACAATGAAACACCATAAATACATTTCTTTGCAGTAAGCTTGGTAACGTCTAACTTTAAATCTTAAAAAATTACCCTTGTAGTCACTTTGATATGCAGTTATTTTGGTCGCAAAATGTTATAGGTACAAATTGAAATTCTATCTTGAAGGGGCAAGCTAGTCTCCTTTTGTTGTGGTAAGTCAAACTAGATTTCAGGTATTAATTATATAGTAAATATTTCAGTGAAGGAAAAGAGCTAACCAATATTCTTCTTGGAAGAGCACTAGAATGACTATTAGTCCAGATAACTATTGGTGTAATTACATTAAATGAACAACTTTTTGAGCTCCTCTCATTTTTATTTTGTTTAAGTTAATCAGTGTAATTCTAATACAGTTCTACTGTCTTTGAAGTTTTCCTTAAAATAAACTTCCATTTGCAGAATTGTATTTGAAGTTGAATTTTGTGGTTAAAAAGGTCAAGTTCTTTTTTTAAAACATAAAATAGAAGTAAAAATCAAAGAGTTGGAAAGAAATCCATCAGTTTTACCTTACAACAACAAAGAAAAGAAATAATAAAAAAAAAAAAATCACAAAGAAGTTAAACAATTACTCTTTTATTTGACTGTTTGGGTTGCTTCCCTGTTATTTTTTGATCAACTGCTGTTGAGACAATTTTCTTCCAATTATTTAACGACTATAAGAAAATAACATGAATAAAAAATAGATTTAAAATTTATGTGTATACAATATAATAAATAGATGGAAATCAAATCTGTTGCTGATCAAATAATACAATCTACCCAAATACAATATTTTAAACAAATTCATGTAAATTTAATAATTTAATATTAAATGAATGTATTTCATTATACACAGTTATGGGAACATAATTTCATACATAAGTATTTGTATTCCTCTCAGGTAGTTTAAATTAAAATTTAATAAACTTGTTTTACCCCTTTAACTATTTAAGTTTATTTATCAATGTATATGCAAAAAAAATGAAGTGTGATAATGATTTGAAGGATCTATAGGAGGTCTGACATGATTTGAGTTATCATGTCATAAGATACATATTAGAGAGTGTAACACAATACTTGTATGGAATCCTTTTCTTGAAAGGAATCTTCTTCATCGAGAATCCTCAGTTCTTCTTTCATAGCTTTCACTTTAGCTTTTCTTAACTCCAAAGCAATGAGGAACATTTTTTTACCATGCGATACAAGTTTTTCAGGCTATTAAATAAATTGAACAAGTTTTTTTAATGAAAGTAATAAATGTTGGAAAAAAATGCACTAAAGCTAATTTAGAGTTGTCTATACTATATATAGTAAACTTTGACATAAAACTAAGTGGAAGTTATTAAAATAAATTATCTGTACATTAGGGACTATATTTGGAACAATATACAAAGGGAAAATAAACATTTTACTACTGTTTTGAAGCCTTCAAGAAAACAAGGAAAATAATAAATAAAAAAAATCTTGTCAAATGTAGCCTCACAAACAATTGAGGGTAAAAGCAACTTTTACACTTTTTTTTTTTGCATGTGAATATATACCATTTTATTTTAATTGGATTCTTGCATAATTTTTTCAAATTTGATTAATTTTACTTTCTTTAGGCAAACAAACCTGACAAGAAAAAAAATCATATTAAAAAAAAACCAAGTTTATAACTTTTAACATAAAACAATTAAACTATTGTCCACATATCAGAGAAATACATCAACATTATTGATGTTGATACTTAAAATTCTCTATTTTTGTAGTAATAGAATTGCATCAAACCTCCATTTTAAAAAGTGTATTTTCTTCATTTTTCACAAATTGATAGGAGTCAGGCTGTTGTTTCACGACTAGGTCAGATTCTTTTATCAAAATAGCTTTATTCAGATCCTTTTCTAGTTTATCAAATTCTTCAAAAGGTTTTGTTGTCCAAGAAGATAAAGTTGTATTCTATTCAAAAGAATAAAATAACTTAATCATAAACAGCAAAAAAATCTTCATAGCTTTAAAAAAAATATCACAAAATTTATTTTTTAGTTCAAGAATAAGAGTAGTTCTATGTAATTGAATTGCTTGGTTTGGCTTTGAATTATCGTAGCACTAGAGCTACACGAGGGCTATTGGCGACGGGCGTCGTATTTTAGAACCACAGTCAGGTGACGAGCCAGCACCTGAATAGGCACCCAAAGCAACCGTGTAATTGAATTGCATTTCTTATTTACTAGGATTGGTGTTTCCTGCCTTGACTTTCATACAAAAAATAAATATCAAATAAATTTTGAAGAAGGATGGAAACTTACTGATGATGATGATTGTTTATTTATGAGAGAAGACTCTTTAAGCATATCTTTCTGAACCTTCTCAGCTAATTTATCAACAACAGACTGCTCTTCAATTATGGCTTCACTAGGGTTCATTAGTAGCTGAGCTATTTTTATAAAATAATCATTCCATGGAGAGTGAATTCTTGCAGCCTAAAAACATGGTAAAATTGGAAATAAATAATTGTATGAAACCTTATATAGTAAAACAATAAGTTAATATAAAAGTTATTATCTTTATTGGATTTCTACATTATCAAGAATTTACTGGACAATTATTTTTTGGCATTCGTTATAACATGTTTGTCAATATTTTGAAACTTGTGGTTTTTGTAAGGTAGTCTTTTAAGCTATATCCCATTTTTTAGGGCAGAATGCAAGAATTGAAATGCCTAGATAAAATATGTAATTTTCATATATTGTAGAACACATATACTATAATAGAAAGTTGCATCATCCCTAAAAGGCAATATTTATATTTCCCATGATAGATTAGAGGCTACAGATATTAAATATCAATGTTAATTTTTTTAGTTTAATCTAATCTGAAATACGTAGAATGTGCCAAAATCACACAACTGAAGAAAAAAAAATGTTGATGGTAGAGGCAAAAGTGTGTCAATTTTTAAATTATAATTGGTTTGATTATTGTGTTATTAAACCTTTTTTGCAGCTTAAAAAACAATTAAACTTAAGGTTATAAAAAATCTAAAATAATCACAAACTAATTATATTTTTAAAAATCATATTTAGGGGATATTATTTATGGATGTAAAAAGTTTCTAGACTATTTTTTTAAAATAAAACTTACTTGATACTGCAATTTTAAGTCTTGTGTTTTAAGAATGTTGACAAGATCCTCACTCTTAGATATAATATCCACCGACTCTTGAAAAATATTCTCCCACAGCATGGTCCTATTAACATTCTACAAATAAAATGAAACAATTAGATAAACAAAGCAACTAAATGACAAGTACTGGACAATTTTTTTTAGTGACTTATGCAACTATACTGTTTATAACATTATTCTGTCCAACATAGTTGTTGTATAAAACAGTGTAAAATTAGTTAACTTTAAAATTTCTAGTTATAAAAATAAGAAAAATTAAATAATATTTTGCTATTTACAAAACAGAATTCTGAAAAGAAGGAACATAGAGTTTAGTAGATACTGTTTCGAAGGAGAAAAAAATAGAAGTTTTATTTTAAATTATTTAAAAAAAATTAGTACTTGCAAATTTCCAGTCATGGAATTTTGTTTGGAAATACAAGCTGAAATCGTTTCTTTCAATTCCTTTATTCCAATATCTGCTTCCTAAAATACATTTATTATTCAGTAATGGTGAAAAATGAAAACTAGTTATTGAAATTTTAAAACTAAAAAATCAATGCTTTATGATTTGGTAAATCAATTGATTTATATTCATTGACAGATTTAATATTTTATAGGGATTAAATTCAGCAAAAACTTCCAATGAAGGAATTGCTGGACTGGTTGTAAATCAATATTATATGTACGATACATTTTAAAGTTACATGTTAAACCTGTTTAGGATCCACATATTTGTCAGGTAATTCCTTATTAGCTTGTTTATCCCAAACTTCAACAGCTTTTTTGAAAACGTTTTTCCATGGAACAAGGGGAATGTGGCTCTAAAATATAATATTAATACTTCAGAATTAAAAAATAAAATGCTTAGTTTTAATGAGTTATTTTATGGTGCAAATATAAAACATTTTGGTAAAAAACAAATTAATAATAAAAATGTAATATAAACCTAGAGTAATAGCTAACATAATAAACAATTTAAAAATTCTTCCTAAAAATATTCTAGTCAAAAAATTTTGTGATCCTTACAGTTTTCTTTAATTGCAGTAATGAAGATAGCTCCTTTTCTTCTTTGAACACATTCAATGATTCTTTAAAGATTTCCTCCCAGTTATGTTCTTGTTGCAATACCTTTAAAAATAATATATAAGTTTCAATAAAAACGAAATTGATACTTAAATATTGATGATTACCATAATTTTTTTTAAACATAAATGAACTTTTTGAAAAATATAAAAGAAAAGTAATATTGTATTAGACTAATTTACTAAAAACCAATTCAGATGCAAAAAACAGAAAAAACTTACCTTTACTAAATTATACTCGGAACTTTTATCATCATCTAAGGAAATAGACTTTTCTTCAGTTGTCAATTTTGCTGTTTCAAGTTGCTCAATGAAAAAAGATTCAGCAATAATATCATCCCAGTCTGATACATAATAGATAGGCTGAAATTGTAATTATTTAAATATATTATAAAAATAAGCTAAATTTAAAATAAATGTTTGCATATTTCGAGTTTTGGACCATCAAACTACATGTGGAAAAGTGACTTATTGTCGAAATCTATTTGATATTTAACTTATCAAACATGCAAGACTTGCAATAATTTAATATTTACATAATTGGAAAATTTTTTAACTGTAAACATATTATTTTTATAAAAATGGAAATCTAAATATTTTTCTCAAATTAATTTTTACAAATTTGTCTCTTGTCGGCATATTGTCCAATATTTGGTCTACATTAGTAAAATTGAAAATCTAATTGCATATTTTATTATTAACGTAAAGTTTATCATACATAGTTATATATTTGCAATATAAGTGTGATAATCACAACAAAATATTTATGTTGATAAGAAAAAAAATCACAGCAATTACAAAAAACATTTTTCAACAAGTTCTTAAGAAAGTAAAATTTATTTTTGGAGATGGAAAAAAAAAGAGTTCTACTTGTTTCATTCTTTTGTGCTCAATTGAATTTAAAAGTTCTTTGTATTCCTGTAGTTGAACTCCACTCCCTTTTTCTATTGGTTGGTGGGGTTGAATATGATAGCTCTGAAATTTTTAATTACATTTTAATAATAAATGTTCTTTGATTTTTTTACAAGTAGACAACTTTAATAAAAACATGAAATATATAACATTACTCAATTACATAAGTCACCATCAGTTAGGTTAATAATACTGTTGATAAGATATTGTGTTCATTATTTTAATCAGGCATTGAACTAGTAATATTATAGTTAAAGTGCAAGCATTGTCTTTGAAATAAGTATTATTAAACTTTATTAGCGTCATAAAAATTGGTTAAAATGTTTTAGATTTGAATATGATTTCTTTTTTACAAATTAATTAAACTGTTCAAACAAGAGAAATCTAATAGGACTTCTACAACTAAAAAAAATTATTTCAGTGGATGTAAGAAACTTGAATAAATATTGGTGCTTCACCATTTCTTCAGAAACTGCATTGTGTGGGTCAATAAGAAGCTGCTGGATTTTTTCAATTTCTTCTTTTTTCATATTAACAACATCCAATAACAGTTGCTGCCAAAATAAGGCAATATCCTTTCCCTAAAAAATCCCATTATTTAATTTGAAACATTTTTTAAAACAAATTTAATGCACCTTCAAAGAGCTTTGGTAAATGTTTTATTACATAGTACCTAAATCATTAAAAACGAAGACGGATAAATAAAAAAAAAATGAAGAAATAATGATAATAAATAATATTATCTTTTTAAAATATATTCATAGCAACATAAAAAAATAAAACACTAAACCTTTATTTATATATAACTTTAGTTGAGATATCATCCCATCCTCCTTCAAAGTTAACATGGCTTTAACCCTTTCACTTCTAAAACAGCCCAGGTACAATGAAGGATTTGATAATGATATTCTTATCCCATATTACGTGGGAACAAAAATCCTGCTTTAGCAAAAGTGTTAAATAATTACTTTGATGTTAGTACAAAAATAAAGGTCGCTTTGCACGAAGGAATATTAATTTATAACTTGCTTCTATACTTATTAAGTAACAAGTAATGGTGGTTTTGGAACTATCTATATATTTCCTCACACCCGGTTAATAAATACTGATAAACTTAATCCAAATAAGTACCTTATCATTTGAATTTGAAAGCATGTCACAGTTAATATTAGCCTGTTCTTCTTTCCAATTTTTTATTTTAGAAGGGATTGTTTCAGCCAACTCTCTTCGTCGAATGTCAGTAGCAGCAAGAAATATTTCTTTCCATGAGTTTGAAATCTTTAATGCCTAATCAAAAAATAAATTGTTTATATGTACTATATACAATAACAAATTAATAGAGACAATGTAACTAGTGTATCTAGACAGATAAAAGAGCTTCATGGAAATTTATTCATTCCAGCCTCCATTTTTATAAAAAAAAATGACAGAGTTGCCATTAATTTACCAGAGTTTATAGTTAAACAATTCTGTAAATTTTAATAAAAAAATAACCCTTAGTATAACATTAAGGAAAAAATTCAAAATTAATAAAATTGTAGGATATTGTCCGTTATTGGGATTTTTCTTAAATACTAAAATTCATTTTACATTTTCTTTATTGTTAAACAGCAAATGATAAGTATCAATTTAACAACATATTATATTAATCAGACCAACTAAAAAAAGGTAAACAATATAGATCAACAAATTTAATTACTTGAATATGTAGTTTTCTTTCCAATACATTTTTAGTTTCTTGTTCTTTAACATCCTTAATCATATTTGTAAGGACTTCTACCAAGTCTTCTTTCAATTTGTGTAAGGGTATCTCAAATTCGTTTTGCTTTGAATCAAATAATGCAGAAAAGAACTCCTTCAAAGGATGTGTTTGAAATTTCTAGAAACATAAAAACATTATAATATAGTCCAATTTAAATAATTAATGCATAATAGCCACAGGTAAGAAAAAAAAGCAGCATCTAGGCAAATGACTTGAATTATTTATTGATGTAAGCATTTAACTTCAACTTTAAAAAAGTATACTAAACAACTGACTATACTCGGGGACATTGATGTGGTTGCTGCAGTTTACCTGTCTTGTGTAATAAAAACTATGCTTACTTTGTTAGGAACTGATTCATCACGCATTGTTCTCATTTTCAAGCACTCCGCCATAATATCAAATAAGTCTTTAAGGGAATAGCAAATAGGAATTACCTATAATAAAAATAAGTTCAACTTAGTATGTTTAAAAAGTTGAAAGCACAAATCATTTTAATTGCAAAAGAAGAACACCTCTTACTTCATAGCTCTCTTCTTTTTTGGGTAATAATATATTTTCATAATGTCGTTTTTCTAGTTCAAGAGTGGCACAAAATAAATCTTTCAAGTAGACAACAATGTTTGCACCCTGAAACCATATGAATTGAGATATTAAAACCTTACAATTTGGTAAATATCAGACAATCACCTTTAGCCCTCACTTACACAGCATATATTATGGAAGGATTTTACAAAGAGTTCAATCACAACATTTTTTTTATATATGGGCTTAATCAACACTTAGTTGTCAAACTTTTAAAATTTTAATTTATGTATGGATTTGTGAATACACAAATTAGGCATAAATCAATCAAAAATTATACTATCACATTCAGTGAGCATTTGAGGATAACAAATATATGGTGCTATGCAGATGCTACTGTTCTTTATCCAAAAATAAAACTTAACATCATTGAATTTAATTGTTAACTCGTGTTAATGGTTAAAAAAATACAAAATTATATGTTTATAATAAAAATATACAGGTAGTAATTAAAAGAACACATTTGTATGCTACTTTGGTATATATATTTTTAATGGCATTGGCTTGAATTTAATCACATACTTTTCTTTTCGACGCATCTTTACCACTGTTTATTTCTTTTCCAAGCCATTCTATTTCATGTTCTCTCACTATAATACTTGTTAAGAAAGCTTCTCTAAGTTTGTTTACTAGAATGGCATCCTAGTTTTTAGAGATATAATTAAACAAATTTAGTTTAACTGTCCAGGAAAGGCCAAACAAAATAAAGTGAAAAAAATACATACAAAAATAGTAAGTAATTAAAAACCACATTATCATTTATAACTAGAATAGGTTTACTAAAAGACTTTCATTAAATTCATATTTAAATACATTATACTAATTTTAATGCATATAATTTCAAAATAGTGTACAAAATTTGTTAAATTAGAAAACCAAAGAATGAGAATAAGGTAAAATCTTACAATTCTGGAATGTTGATAAAAAAAATTATTAATACGACCTATTTTATTTTCTAATAAAAGGTTTAGAATATTAAGAGCTTTGTTGTCAGGTGAATCATTATCTAATATGCAAATACCATAAAAATAAAAATTTAGTTACTGAGAACTCTTTAAACAAGCATTTTGTCCTTGTAGATAAATTAGATTTCATTCAGACAAGCCAAAATTTTAGACATCTCATAGTGACATAAAAAATATTTTTTAATGAATATGGTTGCAAAAAGTTAGATTATTGAAATTAAAACTTTTTTTAATAAACTTCAAAAAGAAATAATTTATAATGCATTTACCGTCACAAATAAAATTAAATAAAAAAGCTAATAAAAATTATCCACCTCATTATTCAATCCATTCATTTTTGCATTACTCAGCAAATCTAAATCTGTAACCAACACATCAAATTCTTGCTTTCTTCTCTCAATCATCTCCAAGTAGAGTCTTGAACAAACTATTTTTGGCTATTCAAGCAAATAAATTGTTTAATCAAATTAAAAAAGACAGCATTCTCACATAATATTTAATTGTCAACTTGTAAATAGGTATTGGAGTACAATGTTATCATTGCCTTCTTCCTCTTTGGAACAAAAAGAAATTTCCTCTTAGATATAACTTTTCAGTAATATACAGCGTAACTCCAAAAATTAGCCTTTTTAAAAAAGGAAAAAAATAATTTGATTTATTAACAGTATTTGGAGAATTAAAAGTTTGTGACACTTGGAATTAGTAAAAACCCATTGGCCAAAAGTGACTTACAATTTATATCAGAATACATATATTTATAGTGACACACATACAATAATCAAGGCAATTTTTGTGTTTAAAAACAAAAACAAAATTCAAATTATAATAAGCATTTTTATGGTTGATTGTTATGATATAATAAGCATTTTTAATGGTTTTGAAAAAATATTTTCCAGGAATCTCCCCAAGAGTGTTAAGTTTGAAAAGTGACAATATTACTTATTTAATAAAAGATATGCCAATGAAAAACAGATAATACTTTTCCATAATTCAAAGGAAATACACTGTTTAACTTTTTGATAATGTTAAATGTATAGATCGAAATGGAAATTTTTACTATAAGCAAATAAAAAACAAACCTTTGAATGTGATTCATTCTTCTCAGATTCGAGACAAAGAACAACTTTCTGTAATTCTTGCATTTCATTTTGAATTACATTACTTATATCAAAGCACACTTCTTTGCAAGAATGAAATTTGGAAGTCTAAAAAATATATAATTATTGCAACAAATAGGATTATAGTTAAAATACAATTCCAAAACAAAAGGTTTTAAATTAAAAAAAAAATATATCCCTTACATGAGAATCTGATAGTTTAGGAAGTCTACAAAATATCTCTTGAAGTTGAATAACTTTATTTTCTAAGCTTGATATGTGCTTTTCACACAAGCATTTGCAGAAATGAAGGGCATTTGGAATCTAAAAGTAATGAAAATATTATTAACTAAATAAAATGTTTTACATAAAAAAGTATTAAAATTTATATCACTGGAAACTAAGTAAGTACACTAAAAACAAAAAAGCATAATAAAAAGTATAAAATGTCATAATTATTGAAAAAAAAAGAACCTACCGAATTTGCCAGATTTTCTTCTAAAGTGCTCAAAAATTCAAAGTATCTCTCAAAATTCTTGATTTCTTTTAATTTTAATTTAACAGTTCTTACAATAATTTTTCGGGACAATGTAGCCATATCTGATTCCTAAAAGTTAAGTTAAAATTAAAAATGAATTATATAGATTTTGAACAAAATAGATTGATATTTTTTTAATATAATTCCACATACATTTAACTTTTAGTTAAAATATTTAAATAATATAGCATATTTACTGAGAAATAATTATTTGTAATAGATTTCTAAACATCCATAATCAACAAAACAAACCTTCAAAAAATTTCTTAAAACTGCAGTGTTTCATGTTAAAATGGTGCAAATGGACAAATCTTACATGCTAAAACCTAATATAACAACTGCAAATTATCGCAGTATGATTAAATTATTATTAAATCTTAGAGTCATTATCGTAAAGTATAAATTGGTAATATACCATTTCAAAATTTTAATTAAAAAGCAAAATGCATTTTTAAATAAACATTTTAATTGGAAATATTAAACTTACTTCAATTTGAATACTGTTACTTTTGAAGAACAGCTCAGTTATGAAGTTATTTAATTGCTCGACTTCCTCTCTTCTTATTTTAAGAGCAGTCATAAGAAATCTTTTGCATGAATTTGTTTTCCTTAAAATCTGAAACAAAATATTAAGTTCCAAATATAATATCTGCATGTACATTACAACAACTTATACAATTATAGATATTGTGTTATACAAACCTCTATTTTTCCATTATACTTATCTGGAATTTTCAAATAAAAATCTTCAAATGCAGGCTCATCAGGCATTCTTGGTAGTGTTCTAAAATGAGGTTGCTTTCCAATGACCGTTTCTGATTTCTTAAATAAAACAATTAAAAACAGTATTATTTTTTTCTCAATAGTTAAGTCTCATTATCAACAATTTATATACACTACTCATTAAAAAATTATGTTATAAAAATGCAGGAATTCACACATTTTTAATGTTGGTTTAAAACCTGAGTAAAAGAAAGAAAAAAACAATTAGGCTGAGAATAACAATTTAATATTAATACTGAAACTCAAAAATTCACCTAGTACAGTAATATCAACAAAGTAAAAATAAGAATCAAGTTAATTAATCGAATGGTGCATTCACAATTTATTTTTAAAAAATGCCACTCACTGCAAACTGTACATTCATTTTTTCAGACTGTTCTGACAAATTCAAATTTTCGATTTCTTTCTCTAAGTAAACTATGTCATTTTTCATATTTTCCAAATAATGATTGTTTAAAAATGACCTAATCCATTCAAAAGCTTCTTCTACCTAAATGTACATTTATATAAAATTTTAAGGTACTGTATCATACATTTCAAAAGAGTTTGACCAAGAAAAGTTTTCAGGGTAAAAATATCACTAGAAATTACATTAATAATAATTTAAATGTTGCATGTTTAAATTTAAATTTAAATGTTGCATGTTTAAATTTAAATTTAAATGTTGCATGTTTAAATTTAAATGTTGCATGTTTAAATTTAAATTTAAATGTTGCATGTTTAAATTTAAATGTTGCATGTTTACATTTAAATTTAAATGTTGCATGTTTAAATTTAAATTTAAATGTTGCATGTTGAAATTTAAATTTAAATGTTGCATGTTTAAATTTAAATTTAAATGTTGCATGTTGAAATTTAAATTTAAATGTTGCATGTTTAAATTTAAATTTGAAGGGTTGCACACGCACGCATGCAACCCTTCAAATTTAAATTTAAACACGCTTCAAATTTAAATTTAAGCACGCGCACGCGCATGCACACACACACACATATATATATTAAACTGCTAACTAATTTTTGGAGAGAGAAAATTTATGACTCTTTTTATAAAACTAAAACAAAGTAGTATATTCATTGGAATTATCAACATACATAAAAAAAGTATATAATATAAATAAATTTAGAAATTAAATGAGCTTTTAAAATTGTAGTAATATCCTGCATTTAATTTTTTTAATAATTAACTTAAAGAAAATGTTAAAATGAAATGTAGTTCTTACCGATTTATCATCCATACTAATTTCACTGAGTTCAGACATCTTTTGATTAAGAGAATCAAATTTATTTTGTCTATTATCAAGAAGATTTTTGAAATAATTCTTACGGTCACCAAGGATTTGAGATACCTAAGTATGGGAAATAAATATAAGTTCCATTATTTAATTAGAGGAATATCTTAATAAATCCAAAATGTGAAGCGAACATATTAAATACTGAGGAACAAGTTGTTAATGGTATAAGTTGAAGCAATAATTTAGAGAATTCTATTGAAACTAAAATCCAGAAAAATTTGCACTGATATAACTACTCATAACTCACAAAGAGTGTATTTGCCTAAAAATATTATTTTTTAAAAATCTAATGACCAATGAAAGGTATGAAGAGCCGTAATTTCTCTTTTTACAAACATAAAGAATATTATAATCTCTTAGCTCCAGAGGTTCACTTATGCAGACATTTGAAGAATTACTCACTTTACAACTTTAATTTACAGGTTTTTTTAATACTATCTTTTCGAATATATGTTTGAATGTTCCAGATTTTCAAAAAATACTGTCATCAAAGCAGTTGGTTTGTATTTAAAAAATGGTGTAGCAAGGGGTGAAATAGATTTTGGAGGTCTTGAAGCAACAAATCTAACAGTTAATTTGCATTTAAAATGTTTTGATTTGGCTATTATTTATAAAAAAAAATGATACAGATTGTTTGTACATTCATAGCAAAAAATATCTGTATTTTTACCACTTATAACCTGGAATTCCACTGATTCGAAGCGCTCCTCAGCAAATATTAAAAGAAAATTACAAAAAAAATTCCTAGTAAAACATATGTTTCAATATATATTTCTTTGAAAATATGTTTATCTAAAAAATACAATTATATGTGGGATTTAGCTTAGGAGTGAAATGGATAATAAGCATTTATAGATAATTTATAACCATTAAAAATAATCAATTGAAATATAGGCCTTTACTCATCACATGTCTGTACTCCTAACTGATTTAGTTGAGTTTATCTTTGGAAATGGAACTAAACAATCAATTTTTTTTTAAAAATATGATTATTTTTTTGTTAAAAATTACAGATGAAAATATTAAGAGTTACTAAGTTATTAACTTTTTAAGGTATTTTTATTTAAACTAAACAACCTATAATTAAAAAAAATAAAATTCATACTTTTACTTGATAAGGATGAAGTGCTGATCTTTTCATCTTGGAATCGTCAGGTTTGGTGTCTTCGACTTCCTAAAGAAAAATTCAATTTTTCGTATAAAAACAAGATTTTTGATTAAGTATATTTCTATCATAAAAACAAGACCAGTTAAATTAAAATCTTAAAAATTTACAAAACTTTATCTATATTGCTATTCCATGCATTGGAACAATTCGGTTATATATTTTTCTACTTGGTATGTAGCAATTAACCATCTGTATAAAAGAACTATTGATTCCTGAAATGAAAATGTGATCATAATTATTAAAAAAATATAAAGTTTTTTTAAAAAATCAGTTTCACAAAATGTTTTACTCGTCAAAACAGTGGTTCCAACAGCATACAAATTCTTCAGCTGTTATTTTATGTATTAGTTGTGAAACAATTACGTTATTTAAAAATGTTGATCAAAAGATCAAAAAAGAAATGTAACACATTTTAATTACAAAACAAGTTGAAACAAAGTACCTTTTTTCGAATTCTATGCCGTTTGTTAACTTTATCGATTTTTCGTTGAATTTCTTCATTTTCTTCAATTTTTGCAAGCTTCATTTCAACAGCAACATAATACAATTCTTGCATTTTAACACTTAAGCTATATTCCTAAAAATTACCCAAAGTGTTAAAAAGAAAGCATGTTTTTTATCTATATTTAAGTGTCATGCAATTATTAAATACATTATTTATTTGATAAATCTGGCCATTGAACACCCCTAATTGAGAGCATATAACAAATACTTAAAAATTACATTATACTTTACCAATAAGAAATGTACCGCTCAATAATTTTAAATATTATAGAATAATCGAATTAATTAAATAGAATAATCAAATAAGTAGTTTTTAATAACTAATGATAATAAAGGTCAAAAGAATACATAAAAAAACATTGTTAGAAATTTTTCCATGCCGAAACATTCGAATTTTTGGTCATAAGCTTTTAGTTTTTAAGAATATATTAGTGTGTTCCTAAATTTATATGAGATTGCTCCTAGTAGTTAAACGTTAAACAGTAGTATACTTTAAAATTAATAGTTTAAGGTTTAATTATTTTTATAAACTTATAATGTTTGTGTATTACTTTTCCCTTTGCGTTTAACATATCCCTTAATAACTAATCTAGAAGGCAGCTGTGGATACAACTTGCTTAAGGTCAGATATTAAGAACTTGAAGTAAAATTATTATTCAAAAACCTTTTATAGCAATCATACACTTGCCCTTTCATATACGTGGAGTTTCAGATGTGGACATAATAAATTAATTAAATTTAAAGTTGTATTGTGGCAGCACTGTGATATTGTGACGTTGGACAACTGTGGCGGCAATGTGATATCATTGTGACAATGGACATCCGCGCAATTGTTGGCTTATATTTAAGCAATGTGCACTGTAAATATTTTGGAGTTATTGTTTTGATTGTTATGTGTTAGTTTTATTAAAGTTTGTTATTACTAAATGACCGTTCCTTTTTAAAGCCTGATCCCAACACGACTTAGCTCTAAAAGTATGAATGCATTTGAATTTTAGTACAAAAAAAAGTGTTTTTTTACTAAGTACAGTCAGCAAAATTAGACTAATCTTAGCATTTCTATTAAAAGTGTTCCTTAATATGCACACAATAAAACCTATCAAAATTATGAATGAAAAACAATTTCATGAAACCTTTGGCTCAACTGAGGTAACAGATACATCATCTTTACATCCTTCCATCCACCAGGAAATATCTTCTACTAACTCTACTCTTTTCTTCAAAGTTGCAGGTATGTTTCGTTCCATAGTCTTTAAGTGGTGTGCCAAGTATAAAAAACCTTTTAATTCTAACAATACTTGCGATGCCTAAAAAATGTTTCATATTTAAGCTAACTTTATGAGAAGAAAAAACAGAAGAACAAGGAATTCGAAATATATAAATAAGGGATAGTATAAAAAATTGCTTAATTTTTTTTTTTGGCAAAAGAGTTTTAATGAACTATTCATTTACCTTCATGTTCAATTCTTCTTTCTTCTTTTTCATCAGTTCTCTTTCAAATGCTTTTTTCAAAACAAGCATAATTTCTGCAGACTAAATTATTAATAAAAAGGCAAAAAATTAGACTTGATACACATGGTGTGGCTATTGCTAACATATACTATATACCATAATTTCTTAATTGTAAAAATTTTAATTAATGGCACAGAAAACGATTCATGGGATTAAAACATCTAAATAAAATAATTCACGATTAAAAAGCATTTAATTCAATTTGTGTTATCATAATACATAACTTAATGATAGGTTAGCAATTCTTACACATATCTACTACAATCCAATAGACATAACACCTGAAGTTCTAACACAGTCCAAAAAAAATATAAATAATAGTGATTAGAAAAAACAATTACTACTAGTTTAATGCTCATTAACAGAACTATACTATTTTTTAATATTTCCTTTGTCATCTGCTGAAATATAATGAGAATTTGGTTCGAAAGTGCTCTTACACAGTGCAAGAGTAAGCAACTAAATCATACAAATAAGCACCTCTTACCAATTTCCATTTTAGTTTTTTTAAGACTCAAAATACTAAATAAACAAATTTTAAATTTTGATTTCAATGTATTTAGAGCAATTACAAACTAAAATAGTTTTACCTTGCATTCTGTCTTAAACCCAAACAATTGATGACCCTTTACATAGTCACCAAAAACATAACCAAAGGAGTGGGAGTCTGTATAATCTTGAGTGACATGAGATATCTTATTCAGGGGGTGGTGATGTAGTAAGTCCTAAAAATTAAAAACATAATTCATTTAAAAATCTAATAAAAAATCAGTATTTGATGAAAACAAAATTTGCTGGTAGTTATCTAAAAAGTTTGTTAATTTAGCAATATTCTAACTGACTACAGTTACATTTTTTAATAATACGTAGGAAATAAAATTTGGCAAAATACTTCCAAGCCTTTAACTTGAATCTTGATGCCAAAATGAGAAATTTCTAATGTGACATCTTGTAAAGTTTTACTTGTTTCCTAGAATGTAAATCAAAACTTTTTAGCCAAGTAACAATGAAAAACTTAAATTTCTTTATATATATAGTTAAAATTAAAATGCACATTATAAGAAAAGTACTAAATATGATATTTAAATAACAGTTCTCATGGTAGTTTACAATAAAAGATGAAAGTACCAAAAGCAATACCAGGCTTAGGTATTATTTAGTTTTAATGAAGTATAATATCATTTTGCAATTATGTATAATAATATTTTTGCTCACCAGCATTTTGGTGAGAATATTATGACAGATTTCTTCATCTGTTTCAAGTCCAAGAACATTTTCAGAACCCAGATATTTAGCAGTAAATGGTCCATTTTCATTGACTAAAACATTAAAAATAAAGTTTGAAAGCATCAATATTTAATAGAAAAAAAAATCTGTATAAAAAATTATGCTCGAGATTAACCTTGAGGAATAGTTGTAGGTGAATGCACAGGAAATGGACCCTCATCCTACAAAAGAAAAAGAATTTTTAAGTTGTCATAACTTCTGAAGACCTGAGCAAAATCCTACACATATATGTTTAATCTAAGCATACTTTTCATACAAATATATGCTAAAAATTATGTTCTTCAAAGAAATTTAAAAAAAAAAATTATGTTTAATAGTTACTTATGGACACGTCTTAAACATCTTTTTCTATCGGACCAGGTCAATTTCGGAACTAATTAATGTGTTAATTGTTTGTGGGGAGGTTTTAAAAAATGTTCCCAATGGGGGACGCCAGGTTGTAAGAGATTTCAGTTTTTTTATAATGTATCAAGTAGTCATATTTTAATGAAATCTTTGGTTCGTAGAACTAAATTATGCTGAAAAAACGTTTTAAGGGAAAAAATACACCACTTTCGCTCAAATCCGATCATTTTTTCTCTTTCGTGATGCCATCAGGCAGAAAAAATTTAAATAAAACTTTTTAGAAAACAATTGAAATTGAAAATGCTTAATTTATTTAATATTTGTTCATTGCCTTCAGAAACAAAATTAATAATTTGAAAAAAATAGTTGGATATGTTTCAAGTTACGTAATCCTACCAGTCTCCATTCTATTATTTTATTGTGTATATATGATTTTAATTATGAATTTTTTAAAAGCATAGTTAAGCTTTTACTGAATTATGTTGTTTTTTGAAGACCGTTGCACTACAGATGCATATTAGGGTTTCATGTCTTCCTTCTTTCGCCAATTACTTTGCCAAACTCGTCAAATTATTACAAAGAGCGTGCAAAAGAGCATTTTTTTTAAATAGCTGGTTGGTTGTGCGATGGTCTTTGCGCTAGAGCTGAATGAGTGTAATGGAAGCTATATATTTTCCTCACCAAATTTTTCAAACACGCCAAATGAGCTAAAATGTTTTTATTCGGGAAATTACTACGACATTATCTGTTAATTTTATAGCATTTTTTAAATTTTGAATTTTTAATGTAATATAAGTAGCGGGATTTTGTACTTTAATGACGAACGGTATCAGCAACATAAGCTTATTAAAAAGCAAATAAACTTATAAAAAATGCAAATCGTTTGCTGTTTGCTGGAGTAGCTTATTTTTAATTCTTACTGATTATTTTTTTTTTACTTAAATATGTATTCTCTTTAATTTGAGCTTCTTATCAAAGGTATTTTTGAAATCAATATTAATTATTACTATATCCAAAATGGGTAATTAAATGGAAAAAATTACTGGGTAATCTTCCTATCTTATGTAACTCAAATGAAAGAAAAAATAGTTAAATTGACTATAAAATTATTTTTTCACCTCTACCCGTGCAACGTCGGGTATAACAGCTAGTATTATATAATATTTACTAACAACCTTTAGGTTAGAGAAGCTTAAATTAGTTGTAAATGCACAATTTTATATCATTATCACTATTAGAATAAAAGTTTATCCAATGATTTGCAATTCAATAAAAACTACAGGTATTACTATCAAATATATGACAACATGAAAGCAATATAAAGCTATTTTATTTGGTTATGAAAATGGTTGGTTAGTCGATAATCTATAATTTTGAAATAAAGTAAATTACTCTAGAACATTGAAAAATGCTACATTCAACCCAATATTGTATAAAGTTATTGAAAGCATTTCACTTAAACTAGTCAGTTGTTTTAATAGATAAAGGTATTCAATTAAGTGCCGATAACTGTATAATTTTTAAACTGTGCTTTTTGATCTAGAAATATATCAAACATAAAATCATGCTTGATAGTAAAAACACAATACTTACATTTGTCTAATAATATATAAAAAGAAAGAAAGCTTTGGATAAAAGATAGAACTTCATAGATTGGATAGGAAGAATACTTTTGAAAACTTCATGCATATTATTTAATCAATTTAAAAGACAGCTAACTCCCGATTATCCGCGGAATTGGGTGGCGCGGCTTCCGCAGATATGCGAATTCGCGGATAATCCGCAAAAATGGAGAAAATGCCTATAAACGAAATTTCTTCTGGGTTTTATTAAAGTAAATTACAGTAATCGTATATACATGTACAAATTTACTTACTTCAAAATGACTATTACTGTCGTTTCTCCTATGTCATACTGCAAGCACATTTGATTTTTAGAGCATTCGTTTTCCATCTTTTTAATGAGTTGTAGTTCGTCTTGAATTGTCAAGACAACTTTTTTTAGTTTCTCACGCCAAAATCACATAAAGCAATTCAATTAAAATAGTGGGCAGTTTAATTTAGAAGTGACGCTTTTTGACAAAAACCTGGTCGTGATGAGCACCTGGCTGAACACCAAATTTTCTATAATCATTCTCATTTTAATGCGTTCGTTGTTCTTGTTAACGTATTAGTCCTTCTTTGTGTTCGTCATTCTAGGAAGAAATTTGTTGTTCTTGGAATGCATTCTTCCAAAAAGTTTTGAAACAAATAGCGGATAATCGGGAGTTTACTGTAATAGTACTTCAGAACAATAACTGTTTATAAAATTATTAACTCTCTGCAGGACTTTTTTGTTATTTTAGTAGTCTTCTATTAACTAAGTAAATAATGAAATAAATTCAATTTTTTCAAATCAATACAACTGAGCTTTATTTTTAATCAAAATACTACTTACCTGTGAAACAGCATCATGCGAAACTTGCTCAAAAACAGTTTTCATATCAATTTGGTTTTCGTGTACATTCTCCGTACTAAAAGGCAGGATAGCAGTACTTATACTTAATTGCTTTATTGGTAAATGTGTACAAAAGCCTATAAAAATTATTCAAAAAGAAAATGCAATACAGATAAAATTCAACAGTTCCAATTGATAAAAAAATAATTGTATTGGTGATAGCTTCTATTCATTATGGCAGCTCTCTATACTTAATTTTATAAATTTCAATCTCTGCCACATAACAAATTAATGATTCTAATACCAACTTTGATAAAAAAAAAATATCAACTAAAATTTTTCTTTAAATATGTAATTATGCAATTTACTATTTTTCAAAGTTTTTGAGAAAAAAATTCATTATCTAATCTTTTGCATGTGTGATATTTTGCAACTTTATTAATAATCACCTGGTCATTTCAATGAATTTTAATGTTTAGAATGTGAACAAGTGTTTGAATTATTTAAAAATTTAAAGTAGAAAAAAAATTGTGCTTGTTCAAATTGTTAGTTTACACAATAAAATATAGTATGAGAAGAAAAAATAGAATCTAGTTACCTATAGGAATTTTCCTTCCAATCAAATGAAACTCGTTGAAAAATTCTTTGACAAGTGCAGCAAACATTTCATAAATCTGTACAAATATGATTTAAAAAAATCAACAATCAGAAAAAAGCAATGCTTTTCATCCAGTTATTTGGTAATTATCTCAAACAAACATTGAAGTACATGACGAACAAAGAAAAAAAAGTAACATTTGGATAATGGTTTATGAACCTTAGTAACATAAAGCAAATGTTTTTTTAATGACAATTATAACAAGAACTTTTAAAACCAAACAAACTTTGAAAGCCAAGGCTTCCATGTTTGACATGAGACTACAAGGAAGTTATTCAACTTTTCTTCAAATTATCAAACTTCAAATTATTTAATTTTTTAAAAAATTTAGTTTCAAGATTATAAGATTGAACAAACATATGACAAAAAAAAATGTAAGGTGAAGTTTTTAAAGTATCATTTTAGGAGATCCTTCAGTTTGTTATGTATAGTTATAAAAGTCACTAGGTTTGTTCAGTTTTAATTTAATTGAAAATTGTTCACATTAAAACAGGTTTGCATGTTTCATATATGAAAATCATTTGCTTATTTATTTTCTTATATTTCACCAGATTTTTGTACCCAAAGCCATCAAGTATTGCAGAAGTCAAGATTTTTTGCAACGTTATTTTTCAGAGTGCTGAAAGATGCAGTTTGAATAAAAAAAGTTACAACTGGATTGTCATACAGTGAAAAAAATAAAAAAGTAGGCTTAGACCATTTACACACATTTTTAATCCGCAAGAATAAATCATATTATGTCAAAGTGCCAAAATATTATCTTGTAAAATTTTCCATAATTTAGCCCTGTATATACAATATTGTATAACAATAATATTAAATGGTGAAAAATGTGTAATACTTGTTTGAAAACACACTGTTTTGTAATCTAATAATGTAAATAGTAATGCATAAATATATTCCATGAAGATAATCAATTGATTTTTACTATTGCATAATTTAAATTTTAAATGTTTCCTATAAAAACAAATTTTTATATAAAAAACATAATGAGCTTACTTTCAAATATGGTTGTTTAAAAACATTGACATCAAGTTCATAGTGCTTCTTTTTTATTTCAGGTAAAGCACTAATTTTGAATCTAACTAATGTTACAGTTAGAATATTGGAATGAATACATATTGCAACATATTCTCCTTCTAAAATAAGAAAAATATCTAGTAAAATATAAACTACATACGAACAGTTAGTTATTAAGACAATGTTACACTCGGTAAATAATTACCTATTACAAACTTTAGTTCTTACTTAATTAACTTTTTGTAATAAAAATCAACATAGGCCTATCATAAATCTATGGGGGCACTTTCCCGAAATGGCCTGCTTTTCATTGTTATTAATAATATCATATTATTAATTAATAAATACATTAATATTAATCAGTGAACTTATATTAGAGTAAAGCATGATATAGATTAATACAAACTAAAAATAATTTATAAATAAAAACATGAATGAATGTCACCATGGCTGTAACCCAAAATCGAGATCCAGAATCTGCTCCTGCGTTATATATTATTTGCAATTGTAAAAAAATTACAACACACCCAACATTATTCAGCAACACCCAATCGAACTTACTAAAATGATATGAAATAAATACAAAATAATATGAAAAAAAATTAAACTTTCGTTTATGTACAGGAAGCCAGTTATTTGAAAGATAGGGCTAAGCATTTTCAGTTGAGCAGCATAGCTATTTTTGGAAAAACTGATAATCGTGCTATGTTATAATCAATGAAGCCCAATATACTTCCAATTTCTTTTCCCAATAAAATTTGATGTGCAGTAAACATTTGTTATGGGAAGTATATAATAGCATTATACTCTGCAAGAATATAGTTTAAAAATTGCTCAGACCCAGTATCAAAACACTTTTTACACATTGACAAACTACTTAAAAAATACTACACAGGTGCTGGAGCTTCTAGTTCTGTGAAGACGGTTTCTGCTGATGGGTAATAATAAAATGCTTTCAAATATTAAAAAAAACCCAATACATTGATAAACAGAAACACAAAAGGAAAGACCAATTTAGACCGTAGAAAGGAATTTCCCAAATATCTCAAATGAGTAATTCAACTGGGTATCTTGGGTGAAATAACAGTGCAATAAAATAAAAGTTAATGTGACCAAAACCATGCTTACCATGTTCTTTAAAACGTTCAGTAAGATAGGTGATAGTCATAGGCAACGAAGACTCTTCTTCGAAGTTAGACAAACTCGAGGATATTTCTTTTTGTAAAATATCCTTCATGTGAAAGATAACGTTGTCAGGGAGGATAAAAGGTTCTAAAGTTGACGCTACCTACAAATAAGAAATAAAACATAGTCAAAATTTGGTTAATTCGTGGTTTTAGAGTAATTTAAAGACAAAATAAAACTTTGAGAGGACTTATATACTTCAATAAATTTATAGAACCACAATTCTACGCATATTCAAACAAACCGCTTTCGCTTTGTTTTGATTATCCCCATGTCATAAGTACGTTCTGGTTTAGAACTGCAAAACCAGTTATTGTTTGGTTTTGTTAGCTCACTCCGTTCTCGCGCTAAGATGAGGCCCACTCGAGTGTGCAATAAACCAGTACTAAAATGGGCTTGTTTCACGTAGTACGGAAAGAAAACAAAACAACCAATCAAATCGCAGTTAAGAGAGCGTGACGTCTTAAAAACCAACGAGCTGGTTTCATATGGTACGGAAAGAAAACAAAGCAACCAATGAAATCGCAGCATGGAGAGCGTCCATCAAAAGAAATATTCCCATTGCGCTTTTTTTTAAAGCTTTTACATCATTTATAGCTAGTAGCCTTTTGAAATTTGTTTAGAAGTTGAGGGTACTTTTGTGATTTAAACACCAGGGTATTTGTTTGGATGGTTATATTTTTTATTAATTGAAAAAAATATATATATAGGGCCCTTCCACGGGTAACTGACTGACATTCGGAAGACGAAATTAAAGTGTTTTACAAAATAGCGGGACAATTATATAGTTTAACAAATTAAGTTTGGTATAATTTGAAAATTTTTTTTTAGCTGAATTCAAATATGGTTTGCGATTTTAGGTAGCTCTTATAGAAATTGTTAGAAAAATTATTGAAGTTGTGGTAACTGACTGACATGTCTGCAACCTTCATTGACACTTCCGTTATTAAATATAATTTTTTTCTGAATATAAAATAGGTGGCTTTTAAAAGTCAGGCCTATATCAAAGGGCAAGAAATGAACTATCCAGCACATCATTTTTTATATCAAAATATTGAATCCTGTAAAAACACCAGCTTTTAGAACGCCTTGGTAACTGACTGACATAATGGTAACTGACTGACATTTTAAGAGTGGGTGTAATAAATGCATCCCATTACAAGAAATTTTGCTACTTTTGATATGGGTAAATGTGTTGAATGTAAATTTATAATGTAGGGAACAATTTAATTATAATTTTCTAACTAACTTATTTGAAGTTTAGGGGAAAAAATATCTTTCGAAAGTGTAAGAATTTAACACTTAAAATTTTGGAATTTTTTACTTTTCGCTTAAAACCAATTTTTCTTCTATAAAAATATATATTCAAACAATGAATTTCAGTGTGTTAAAATAGCGATTCCAATCTTTACATCACATAAGACACGAAACAAAAATCACATAAGAGACGAAGTATTTACTTAATTTTGAAATGTTAGTACCGAGGTTGACATTTTTATGGAATTTCCCTATAGTCAAACTCAAATTTTTCTCTAAACCCTAGGATTAATTCTCCTGCTATTCAATAACTCGAATATATTTTTTAATTATGTTTTTGAAAAGGTTAATTATTGATTAAAATAAAAATTGTTTTCCGACTTTGTACTAGTTGATTATTTAACTATTAAATATAAATATTAAAAAAAGAATAATTAAAAAAATACACACTAAAATTGGGAGTTCAAATGAAAATTCAGATTAAAAATTTGATGCTACATTCATTATTATGTTTTATTACTTTAACTACTCATACAATATTTAATTACGGGCTATTTATAAGTGTTTATTAAGGAAAATTGAGTTTGAAAGAAAAAAATTCACTGAAGAAAAATAGAACTCCAAAAAACAGTACTGGTTTATGAATCACAAAGGTATAATCAACGTCTAAAAATATTATAAAACACTACTTAGTCATGGACTCGTGTATAAAAGCTCTAAAAAAAGAACCCTTCTTTTTTTTAGAACTGTTTATTCTACAGGACCTCAACATGGCTACCCCTTTTACTTTTTCTTTATTAAAGCACTCTGTATGTACTCGGGGAACCCTATATTGTCGAATTCGTTTTCGCCAACAAAATTTCGTCTAGATAGTTGCAGATAGAACAGAAATATAGGCCAATTATTCTCGAAGATAGGCCTATATCGAAAGGGCTACGAGGCCCCTTACATTTTATATGTTTGATAGACAAATAATTTATTGCGTTAAAAAAAGTTTTGCGGTCATTTTAGGAAAGTAACCTCTCATTAAGAAGCAAGCGACGTGAAAAATCTAGGACTATTTGTTTTCACTGCAACACGCAACTCTATTCTATGACTTCCAGTTTTATTTATTTCAGAAAGAATTTTTTTTTTTTTGGTCTTCTAGTGCTTGTTATTTTTGATTTTTTTTTTCATTTTGAGATATTTCTTACAATAATATCTATCCTACAGCCTTCATCTAATTAGTAATATTAAAAATAATGCTATTTAGTTAAAATGCATTATATAAATACGTTTTGTTCACATAAAAACCTTTACGTTAAATGAATATTCCATAAAAAAATATTTAATTCATTCCATATGCAAATTTATGACGTTAATTATGTAATTATTCCATTTTTCTTTTGTTAAAGTATTCTTTTACAGTATTATAATTATTCGTAGCGAAAAAAAGTATTGGTCAATAAAACAAAATGAACATCGCATTTTAAATTTGTAATTTATCAAATATTTAATCTTACCTTTTCTTTGACAAATTGATCTAAAATTTGAAGTTTCGGACAACAAATACTATTCCAAATTGTGAATTTCTCTTCCATGTTTTGCACATTTAATAAAATATAGCTTCTACCTAATAAAAATGTTTTTAGAACTCCTTTTGTCACATATTTAAAAATAATTTTTCTTATTTTAAACGTTCTAAAGTTTCCTTCCAGTAACTACTTATTATTTTATATTGAAAAAATATATAGTTGGAAACTATTTTGGCAAACGATAATTTATACAAATATTTATTTAATTACCCATTATGCAGTTATTAGCTGAATAATTTTGAATTAGTTTGTTTCAGATGACGTACTGAAACTCATTCTTAACATTCCGCAACTTTATTGGTTGTTTCGATTGCACCACGCAGGTTTTTTTCGTTTGCTGTGTTCAATTTATGGGTTCTTCAAGTGCAACTTGTTTTTATTACAGCCTTTTATTGAACTTTGTAAGTTTTATTCTATTAAATTTCAAGTATGCACCCAAACGTCAATGTTGCAAATTTTCTATATCCATGATATTTTTTCTTATGGTGAAGAAAGAAAGCGAAATTGCGGGACAGTAATTCGTAATAACGGGATTTACGAACAGAGAAAAGCTTTAGTTCTACTAGTTCTACTAAAACCAAAGTTTTTACAAGACATTCGTTTCTGTAGAAGGTAAGAAAATATTATATTGTCTAAAACAAATGTAATTCCAGGAGTAAAAGAATGAAAACAATAACGCCACTAAAGAAAACTATTTTAATTAATAAAATTTTTATTTTAAAAAATTAAATTGCTGAAATAATTTACAATAAATTCATCATTCTGCCTGTCAGAAACCGCTCTATAGCTGGAACTAAAAGAGCTACGGACTACAAATTTGATTCACAAGTTCCTAGTACAACTAAATCGCCATAATAAGAATTAAAAAAAAAAAAAACCTCGTATGTCCAAAGGGTAGCTGACATGGAACTTTTTGGGTTTTAAAGATATTGCTGGAAAACGGAAAAAGATAATGATATCAAATTTGGTATACACGATTTCCAAATACCTGTCGTCATTATGAGGTTTTCGAGAAAATCGTTCATGCACGCAAAAAACTGTCTGGTACGTACAAACGAAAATTGAGTTCTCCCAACCAAACTGTTCGGTTGCTATAGGACTGACAGGACTGTCTAGTTGCAGGAACCAAACACGTTTGGTTAGAAGCGTTCGGCTGGCGCAAACGACTAGTTCGGTTGAGAGAACTACACTGATACCGCGCAGTTTAGTTCTCTCACCGAGTTTAGTTGTCTCAACCGAACTCATTGAGGCGGTCTGGTCCCGTTGACTAAACTCATTCAATCGAACGAGTATAGTTATGGTAACTAAACTGGTAGGTTTGAAAGAAACCACCAGTTTGGCTGTGCCAATTAAACACCCTTCAAACGAACTTGGTTGAGTTGCAGGACCATCACCATTTTTTTGCGTGTGCGCAAGTTGTAGCTACCTTAGAACTTTTTAGGTATTAAATTTATCAAAAATTGCCTTATATCGGTATGTAAATACCTTAAAATGTGTTGTTTCATAGTGAATTATAATTTAAAGTCGTGTAGTTTTACATACCCTTTGTTTTTTTTAAGCGGTTTAAACTAATTCAAGACGATGTTAGAAAGTTTGCCACTAAAAAAAAGCTTTCTGCTTAAGCTTATGAAAATAAACTAAATACAAGACAAATTAAAACAATATTACGGAACATTAAATTAAGTTACATGAAAGAAAAAGCGTTAATTCGGTAATTTAATTTCCTACCACATTGATGCTGCCACTCAAGACGTGAAAACATGCTCATACAAAAACGATTGAGGCGTTAATCTTAAGATAAAGGTATTCATTGTGACAAAAATGACAAATGACAGTGAATGTGCCTTTTAGAAGGGAGAAGAGGAGCATTGAATTTATAGCCCGTTACCCTACTCTCCAGAAGTGACACAGTCACAGGAGACACACAAAGAAAGAACGACACAAACACACAGACATATAACAACATTTATTGACAAACACAAACATCCATGCCTTACTGGGATTCGAGCCCGAACCCAGAAGCTCCAAAGGCTAGCTCCCTAACCGTTGTGCTGCCAGGTCGGATAAGGTATTCATTAATGGTCGGTTTTTAATGAAGAGAATTGAAGAGACGATATTTCCGAAAACCAACTTGTTTAAACTAAAATGTGTACGCTCACTGTTGAAGAGTACTGGGGAAGAATCGCTTAATTTATTAGGAGTCGTCGCGTAATCGTATATTTTTGGCTTACATTGGCTACAGGAATCCGGTTTCTCTCTTTTTCTTCGCTTCGTCCAAGCGTCGAAATTGTGCATCGCGTGAATGTCGGTAGATAGAAATTGGTTTCCTTACACCAGTTTAGGCGACTACTCGCTGTCATTACCAAAGTGGCCTGCCGAGGAAAGCTCTCTACGAAATCAAGCAGTTTTCCCCTAGTACTCTTCAGTTACTTAAAAAAAAAACTTGTTGAAATCGTTACGCCTATGCTGAAATTTTTTGTTTATATCTTTTATGTTGAGTGTTTCTGACTAAATTAAGGATTTAAGTGTTTGAGAATGAAGTCAGGTCGATAAGTGAAATTTTTTCATCTCAAACAGACCATATCCTACTTCGATTCTATCAATTCAAAGAACATTATTTCTGAAATTACAAAATAACACGTAGACACATTCCTCCACCAGGCACTAAGTAGTAATTAAGCCATGCAATTGCCATTCAGCCATAATTTAAGACTGGATATTGTAGTAAATAAACTTATTCGCCACAAGATAAATTGTTGGAGACTTTTACAAGCATCCACTTTGTAATCCGATGTTCAGCAAGTTATTATTTTTTCAAGCATTTCTGACAAGAACATGGCACCAAGAAGGCCATAGCAAATAAATACAACACACAACAACTGACATCCGTTACATGAAACCGTTAAAATTGAGGAGCTGAAATATTTTGAAATTCTGTGAGCATATTGTCTGTAAATAATTCAGTATGGCACCCAGCATGATCTGACCGAACAAGCACTAAAGTGCATTCAAATCTGACGAATGTTAACACATGAGGGTGAATAACAAAATTGGGTGGAAATCCTTGACCAATATAAAGAGACACTTTTTTTTTTTGCACTGCTTCTCGAATTTCATATTTATTGTTATTGTTGTCGTTTTAGGCATGATCTTTAACCTGAGTTACACTGAAAGAGAACGTAACGTCTTTACCGCAGAATAAGAATATATGTAGCATCAGTTCCTAGTTTTAGTCTTTTGACTCTTCAAAACTAAATAATGGATGCCTTTTTCTTCCGTCCAATTTATGCAATTTAACAAATTGATACAAAATTGTTAATTTTAATTGGAATTTCAAATTAATGATTTTTTGCTTAAATATTTGATTTAGCAAGGTTTGGTTCAATTAACGTTACACTAGTGTTACAAACTACACTAGTGTTATTGGCTACGAGCCACTTAATTTTGAACTTTATTATGTGACGAGGCCAACACCTGAGCTTGAACTAAACTCATTCTTATAGTGCCATATACTCGGCTTCAAGACTTCAAATATTCTATTTGATTTAGTTTACCCCACATAAAAAGAAAACTTACTTTTAAAGTTTAATATAGCCAATTAAAAACCCACGTATTGCACGTGAAATACTACCAGTTCCAAAAGTTAAAGTTTTAAAATGTAGAATAGAATTAATTAAGTTATTCCAAAAAAAGTAATGCTGCATAATGGCTTAGCAGCTTAGCTCCTTAACCTTTTTTTTTTATTATTAAAGGAGAGTTATATTATTAAGCTGTATTTAATAAATATATACATTTAAATAAAAAAAAATCGTTATACTTAGTGCTTATAATAATAGGTAAGTCTTGTGTTCTCCATTTTTAGCCTACTTTTCTTTTTTTTTAATTCGAAGAATTAAAAAAAATGAAAAAGTAGGTATTGACATGCTGTCGATGTCCGTCCGTCTGTCTGACAGTCCGTACCCCCTTCCAAAATCGGTTCTATCAATCCTATACTAAAAATTCTTTTTTTATTAGAAAGGTATAACCTCATTCACACAACTTTCATACTTTTTGTCCGTCTGTCTGTACGATCGGACGGACATAAATCTACTATTGGTCGACGAATTTCCCATTGAATTAGCATTGAAATTCAATTTCGAGTCGATTAAATCGCTGTTGCAAACTACAAATGCTACGGACAAATGAGATACGTCAAAAATTCAGCGTATCGAAATGAGAATACATTGAAAATTTCAGAAAAGAATTCTAATTCTAAGTACTTCAATTATTTAAAAAACTTCAAAATTTAACGCTCATTTAAAAAGCATAGGAAGCCATTTTTATTAGAATTAAATCACCATTGCCATCGCAACAATCGCTCGAGAAACTTTAACTCTTTTAGACAATAAATTAAAATAAATTTATTTCTGCGACGTCGATCAGTTTGAATAACGTCTAATATATTTTACTACGAGATTTTTTGTATGTTGTTACGAAATGCTTTCATTCTATTTAAAAGCGAGAAAAATTACATATTTATTCTTTGAAATATAAATTTTTGCAAACGATTTAGGTAATAATTATTTAATTTTCGAAATAAAATAAATTAAACTAGCCGAATTTAGCGGGTAAATTTTTAATTTAGAGTTAATGCTGTGTTTGGTGCCTTTTTACCTGTTAAACACAACTGTTGTGTGGAAACGGGTTAAGTGACTGATTCTGTTACAAACCTACTTGTTAATTTACATTTCCTATTTTAAGTGCATTTTGGAATAGTTTTACAGTTTTTGTTCGACGAATAATTAAATATTTATTTATAACTGCAAATAAATCATACAGGCGATAAGTAATAATCGATTTGGCTTTAAGAAGTTTAAATTATAGTTGGATGCCAGGGAAGATATTAGATATTTCATTATAGAAAGTAGGAATAAGGGCTGGTTCACCAAGGTCAAGGTTTACTAGCCCTGGCTGGATGCTGTGTTTAGGGAAATTTATTCTAATGTATGTAAATTTAATGTAGAAACGAATTGGAGATGTCACTTACTGTTACGAACCTAGTTTTCCCCCGATAAGAATTTTAGTAAGTATTTAAGTAACAGGAAAGTAGGCTAATTTAGTTCTTTTAGAACTTCTTGTACTACAACAAACATTATTAAAATCTTTAAAATACATCATTCTTCAGTCTAACGATACAAAAAGAAAATATTTATTTACAGACGAGTGCATGGAGAATTTAATAAAATTTATTTGAAATGAGTGGGAGCTTTATTTAGTGCGGAAAAAAAATCACAAGTTTGATGATTCCAAAGGAGATCATTGGGAGTGAAAGTATGAAAGGGTGAATAAGAAGACTACACATTTTGTTTCGTCATCAGAATCAAATCAGAACTTCGTTGGTCAACTGAATAGCTTCGAAAATCAAAATTCTTAAATAAATAGCTAGGATTTATCAGCGTCAGTTTCTGAAGCAGCGATAGTTGCAAACTCTTCTCCTCCACATTTACATCTTTACTTATAAAGATTTTTGTTGTCGCGTAGCATATCATAAAAATATCATTACCGAATAATTCATCAGGTGCAATTTCAGCAGTGACAGAGCTTATAACACTACATGGTTTCTAAAAGTGTGCAATATTTGCAGTCATAATGGAGCCAACCAAAAACACAAGCCCGGCTTTTATTTATTTTGAGCGCCCTGCCTATTTTTCAACAACTAATGAAGCCTTGTATTTTCCACCGACATTCTCCAAATCGGTATTTTCGCCGAAGCTAGAAGAAAACAATGAAACTTCATTTTACTTGCTTTCTTTGCTATTTTATCTCTTGACGACAGCCTAAATATCAAGACCACTATGGAAATAAATGGATGTGGTTCGGCTGTTTTTTAATTATATTTATTTAATTTAAATATATATTGTATGTACACAAATAAATTCCTTCTAATGTGTTTTTTATGCATTCTATTACTTCATTTAATTTTGTTTCTTTTGAACTTTACACTGATTTCATTAATTTCATATTACTTTGTTTCAATTAAAATCTAAATTATGAGAGCAAAACCCATTTGGCTAATAATTTGGGTAAAATTTGCTGCTTTTTTTACTCAAAATTATGCAATAAACTATTTTATAATTTGAAGTAAAAAAAGCATCAAATACTTACCAAAATATTAGCCAAATATATTTTTCTCTCACAGTTTAGATTTTAATTTTAAAAATGATAGTTAACATTTTTTAGACAATAGCAATTTTTTTTTTGGTATAAAATGTGTTCAGTTTTAATTTACGTATATTTATTTATTATTTCAATTAAGTGATGTTCATGTTTTTTTTTGCAGCTTAATGGTGTTTGTGGCGATTTTTTTCTCCTAAGGTGTATAAATCTTGTAAGGAAGCGGTTCTATGTAAGCGTTACTGTTAGAATCCCACTTAATTTAAAAAACAAAACAAATTTCAGTAAGTATACAAGTAAAAGGAAAGTAGTCTATTTTATTTATGTTAGAACTTCTTGTTCTCATTACTATGATGATTATAAATCTCTTAATGATGATTGTTCATTAATACAACTTTAGATAATCCGTTAATATACGCTATTACAGCTTTTATAATACCGTTCGTAATGAAACGTGTTATGACATTGTTCAAAAGTTTAAACACTTTGTAAAATACATTGTTTAATGTATGCATTAATTGTTGAATGTATGCATTAATTGCATTAATTGTTTCAATCGGGCAGCATAACAATTAAAACTAACAATTAAATACTGTTAGCCTTAAACAATGATACTGCCAAAAAAAGAGGAATCGGTCCCATTTGATACAAATTTGCACTCGCAAAGCGCTAAAAAAGTTATTGAGAAATAAAAAAGTATATAATTCTTGATAATATCGAAACTTTGGAACAAAAATCATGCCAAAGTGTCTTACAAATATCCTTAAAAACATGTGAGTTGATATTAATATGATTTTTATAAATAATATCTTTTTTTAAAAGTCTAATGAAACTGGTTTAAGTTGATCGTATGTTAGGTTATATGGTGAAAGATTAAGACTTTTTACGCTTATTAGGTGTGCCAAAAAGGTTTATTTGCTAAGTAGCGCAAAATGATAGGCTAGCTAACCTATATTTGAAAATACTAATTTTCTATCTTCTAATTTGCATTGAAACTGATTTCGTTAGGTTTTTAACAATAAAATATCATATCACATTTCATAGCAAAATAAACTTTAGGAATATTAACTAAAAACTATCATTAATAACCATTTATTAATTTTTAATTCTAAATATGTTAATTATTGGCTTGTATAAGTGCAATAATAAGACATTAGTTTCCTAACAAAAATTTCATGTTTTTTCATATACTGATCCATAAGTGCATATAAAACAGAAATGCACTACTTGCACTCACGTAGTAAATGTGTGTTTTTTTCGTAGTACTGGGCTATACCTGGAGCTAAAATTTAATGGTGAAACGATAGTTTACCTCTTGATAAATATAACTAATATAATTAAGAATTAATTTTTCAGATTTCCATGTTTAAATAGTGGTCTGGCTGGACCATTGATTAGAGCTTCGCCAAAAAAGTATGCGGTAAGTAAATGTTTTTATAAGTACTAAGCAATTAAAATCCATAAGCTAATAATTGCTAATGTTTCTTTGTAATTAATAAACATAATTTTAACGATTACATTTGACTTATAGGGTAAAGTTTTTAGTGTTTATGTTTTTAGAAAAATGTCTAATACATTTATTTTTCTAAGTAATCAGTATATAGAAATAATATTTTTTAGAAAAGAAATTTATAAAAAAGTAATTAGTTTATCAGAAATTAAATATAAAAACATGAGAACAGTTTAATTTCGAACGAATTCAACCGTAAGTATTATTACTTTTATTTATGGATAGTTGCAACATAATTTTCAATGTAAAATCACTCTGAGGAAGTTATGGCTAGACAAAACGTAGAGTAAAATTTTGTCAACTCTCTTATATAATTAATCATATAAATTGAATGCTGAAAGAGTTAGACACTTTAGAAGCAAAAACTTTTGAAATAGCACAATTTCAAACAATCAAAAATATTTCTAAACATTTACTTATTTTTTACTATTTCACAGTATTCAAGCTTACTATTTCTTAATATTTTCAACATCAACTTTCTCTTTTTGATAAAAATGAACAAAAGCTAATGGCCAGTAAGTCAAAACTTAAACTAGTTAGCCTATGCTAATTAAGTCTTTGTTAAAGCAGTTAAAAAATAATATCTCCCTTTCTTTCAGGTTCAAATTACCATAATGGACTTCAATGTCTTAAAAAATATCACCTTTGAGGTAAGTACTTTAATTTAGTCTTACTATTTATATAGCAATTTAACACCAATAGCTGTTAATTTTGTGTTTGTTAAATTTTTATTTTTTATTAATAAAGAAAGCATTTTAAAAACATAAAAAAATTATTTCTTATTTATTCATTCATTTATTTCAGGAATTTTCTAATCCTCCCTTCAACAAGGAAAATACTCCTAATGTTGATGCCTTCAAGGACCAGCACAACTTCGTAAGTGATACATCATATATTGGTATTGCTATTACAGTTATTTCCGAATTAAATAATTCCATTCTACAATACAGTACAAAAGTCTTTTCAATATCGTTCTGATATTTTGTTATCAAGTATATGTTGAATGGTTAAAAATCTATATAGCTTTATACTGGAGACGCTGACAAGTACTCATACTTGAAATTGATTTTCACAATGACATATAAGTCACTTAATTTTGCCAATGTTAAGGGTCCAAATATGATCTGTCAAAACTCGTTAATACATGCACTTAATAGTATCAACGTGGCTCTTATTCACACAAAAACAATACCACTGCCTTAACATATCAGTTATATATTTATTTATTATTAAACAAGTAGGAAGGTAGTATATGAGATTTTTAATTGGTAAAAATCATCGCAAAATTTTCATACTTGCACAACATTTGTATTACATTAAGATGATTTTATATATAGACAAATATTTAACCCATTTACACATTTTATTTATTTAACAAATTACAATTTCTGAAGTTAAGAATTAATATAAATTAGGGTCAAATAAATAAAAAGAGTAAGAAAATTGAAAACTTTCAATTCTCTGCCTTGAAACTCTTATACATTTTAGTTAATTTAAATAATAACTTTAATTGTACATGTACACTATCAGAAATAACACTTTCATTTCTGACGATTCATTAATCCTCAAGCCTCATTTCGTTAATTTTGAGGATTATTTCGTCAAACTATCACCTGACTTTTAAGTAAACGCGAATCATCACTTTAAAAATCTTGATTTGACGATTCTGTATCTTAATTTAAGGAAACTGAATCTCATTACTGTACTCAAATGCTCAAAAATGACGAAATATTTCTTTTGATTAGACGAAATTCAAATCCTCATAAAAATGACGAATCAAATTTCCTCACTTTGAGGAAAGAAAAACTCGGAGCATATGCCAGTAAACGGCATCGTCAAAAATAAGGAAAATTTCGTCGTTTTTGAGCATTCATTTCTGAGAGTGTAACTTTAGTATATACTTTTAGTTATTAAACTATGAAGTCAACGTGTGAAATAATACGTTTCAGGTTACCTATTGGGCTGTGTCCGAAATCTTGACTTTTCAAGAGGCTAAAAATCGAGCCAAACTTATCTCGTTCTTCATCAAGTTAGCAGTCGAGCTGCGCAAAATAAACAACTTGAACTCAATGGTTGCCATCGTCGTTGCTCTAAGGACTGCTGCAATTCATAGGCTCAAACAAACATGGGAGGTAAGTGATGTTTCCCCCCCTCCATTTTTAACACTGATCGCAATGCTGTTATAAAAATAATTTAAAAACGTTTCTGCGTAAATAGTGTAATTCAGGTGCATGTAATTTTCAGAAATGTTTTAGAGATTTTCGGAAACCTCTTTCTTTAATATTTAAAAACATTTTTGAGCAATTAAAAAGCCAGTTCATATGCGGTGGTTGGGGAGTCCAAGTTGCCTTGCTTGTGGAAGGTTCCAGGTTCGGGTCCGAGCATCTCCAAAATAACTGCTGACCTATTTAAACGGTCTATGCAGCTATAAGATCCGACGAGTGAGGGGGTGTACGTTAAATATTCTCCAAACTTCTGACTCTGCGTCGCTCTTAAAGGTTGCGTTGCGTACCTGCTCGGGTGTCGGCTCGTCAATTGACGATGGTTCTAAATTACGAAGATAGTCACCAATAGTCCTTTTGTAGTTCTAGTAAGGCAAAATTCAAACTTACCTTACCAGTTCACATCGGGTTTATAGAATTACTGGAAATGCTGTAAATTATGGCGTTTTAGTTTTTAAAATTTGCAGATTTAATTGACCTTTATTTTCATTACAGCTGGTTCCAAAAGCCCTTAAGAAAAAGTTTGAAAAAATGTGCCTTCTCATAGAAAATGATTTCAATATGACGGATTTAAGACGTCTACAGGACGAGATGAAGACCCCTTGCCTCCCATACATAGGTTCGTTGAGCTTTTATTTTACTTAAAAATTGTTTTTATTTTTTAAAAAAATTTCTTCTTCTGTCTAATATTATTTTTAAAAAAGTCATTTTTTTCTGTGTTAAATAAATGTATTGGGTAATTTATTTTAATGCAGTCAAAAGTGTATGGTATTATTGCTTACATTAAATAAGGGTATGGTATTTTATTGCTTAAAAAATTGCCATTTTTGTTTGCTAATTACAGAGATATATTAAGTTGATGTAGTTATGGTTGACTAAAATTACTTTTTAGTAATTTTAGTCTATTAAAGGTCATAAATAGAATAACTAAATAAAACTATCTCGAGTGTTGTCTCTTTAAAAACTGAAATATAACTTGGGGAACATAAATAACATACGTTTTTGCTGTTAAAAATATTAGGTTATAAACAAGTAATTTATTTAATGTGTGTGTGCGAAAAATATTAGATTGTAGTTTTTTTTTAATTTACTTATATTACCTTTGCAGCTGAATATCAATCAGATGTCATTAAAGTGGAAGAAATGTTTAAGAAATTTCCCAGAGGCGAGGAGGAAAAGGCGGATATGTACCACAAGCAAATGCTCAAAATATTCCTGCCTTTTAAAAAGAGCCAAAAATCTAATTATGGTAAGTAAAATATTTTTTAAAAATATTTTTATATTTTTAGTTATATTTTTGTACGTTAGACGTCTTAGTCGTTAAATAATTGAGTCGATATCTTGTTTTTTAATTTGAAAAATTATTTTAAATTAGATATATTTAGAAAATGTACAAGATATAGATACGCCATATAAGAATTTTTAAATATTGAAATTTTAAAATTTCAATTTAATTAACGTATAGTTATAAAAATATCATGAAACTAAATCAATTATATACTGTTTTAGTAAAAAATACTTTAAAAAATTTAATATTGCAGTCTCTGTGTTTATATTCATATTTAATTATTTTTATTAATGCATTTTTAGATCACTTGAAAGAAAACTTATTGATAGAAGTATACTTTAAAGTCATTGGCGAAAAATTGGACATCTTTAAAATGACAGCACAAGAGCAAAACAATTTAGCATTTAAGTAAGTATCATTATACATATTACCATTTCACATATTTTCCCCAAAAACTTAGATTTTTTAAAATTAAAAGCAGGGTATTGACATCGTCGAAATTTACTCTGTCGAAAACCAATTTCCTTCAATTTCCGTTATAATTTTCGTATTTTCAAAATTCTTTGTTTGAAAAATATGAAATCAGATAACTACGATTCATTCTTTTTTTCTTTATCAGAATGTGTGTCTTTCTATGCGTCCATACTTCTGTAATAGTGTTTATGACTCATAAAGTAACTGGAAAGTATTCTTTTTCAGTTCTTTCGCGACTTCTTTTTGGCACAAGAACTTATCTTCACTATACAAATTAATGCTTTTTTGTTGAAGTTTAATTTTATCTATTAGAGTTAATGTGTTTTCTCCATTTTTCTTGCAGGCTGTCAAAAGATGTCGAGCCATGAACAGATTAAAAGCGACTGTGGAGGGAGAGGAGGGTAAAAACTTTCTTATGGAATATTGAAATATAGAGAAAGTTTTGAAATATATATTTTTACGTGACTAAAAGTGCTGATGTCAGCAACACCATTTGTTTGAAGTAATAACGTGTTGTACACCAGCAACAACCTATGAAAGAGACAGAATACTCACACACGCAGCATTTAGAAAAGTGTCTTTAGGGCACGGATGGCTTTGAATCTTTGAAAGAGTCAAGTAAGAGAGTCGGTTCTGGTGCTGGAGCGTCAAATTTTGGACGACTTCTAAAGAATCATCCGGTCTACATGAGTTTCTACGTGTGTCGACCTTGTACAGAAGTCTTCAGCGTCTGTGTAGAGAAGTATGGAGTCTTCAGAGCCTGTGTTCTTCACGACCGCTTTCCCTGGTGATGAAGTTCAAAGAGATCATGTCCTCCTCAAAATGGGCAACCTCTGTAGGGCCGGCAAGCAGGGAGAACACGTGACAGTGTATGTGGATTGAAAGGCTCCCGAAGAATTTCATGATTCTTACAGTCGAACAGTTGTATCTTGATCTAAAGAAAGTTGTGAAGCTCGTTGGAGCTTCAAAATCTATAAAATTGCTAAATAATCGTCCTGTCTATACATGAGGTGCGACATGTCCTGATTTATGTGGATACAAGCCGAAATATGGAGTATACAGAGACTGTGTTCATCAATGCTACTTTCCCAGATGATAAAGTTCTAAGAAAGCATCTGATGGACCTTGCAGATAGTATTGAAAATGTTAAACAAAATTCTTGAATTTTTAGGATCATATTATTGAATTTTTTCTGTAAAGCTGGTACAATTTTTTTTCATTATTCTCTAAATAAAACAGTTTTTTGACCTTGAATTGTCTCTTCTTTAATAGCACAATTTAATAAAATCTAATGTGTCTTTTATGCATTCTATTACTTCATTTATTTTTGTGTCGTTTGAACTTTTCACTGATTTCATTCATTCATTTCATATTACTTTGTTTCAATTAACCCTTTCAGTCCCAGTGATGCCATTTGGCATCATCACTTTCAATAATTTTTTCAAAATTTTTATGTCCCGTTATGAGATCCAAACACACATCATTCGATTCTTCATACTTTGTTCTATCAGACAATATTTTACATTATTCTCAATAGAAGTCAGAAAAACTATTTTTTTATTTAGAAAATAGTCAACAAGCGTTTATCCTGATTTTTGATAAGTTCACTTCAGTTCCACATATTTAAAACACAATTTAAACTATTTCGGTTAAAACAATTACTATTTTTTTTTAATAATATGGTCAGATACCTTAAAATATATAACTCGAAGTGTTTTTAGGTAATATATATTTTTATTTTGTTGTTTTCCACAGTTAAAAAATTTTGGCATTGTCTCAAAAACCATATAAAAATTTTAAATGATTTTTTTTTCTTATGGAATTCGTATATTTGACCTAAAATAAGCTTATTTTGTGAATATCAGATGTTTCTGTAGTGTAGTAAATTTTTGGGACTGAAAGGGTTAAAATCTAAGTTATGAGAGCAAAACACATTTGGATATTTTTTCTGGTAATAACTTGCTGCTTTTTTACTTAAAATTATAAAATAAACTGTTTTATAATTTTAAGTAAAAAAAAACAGCAAATACTTGCAGAAATATCAGCCAAATATGTTTTCCTCTCATAGTTTAGATTTTAATTGAAAAAAATATATTTGTCAATTTTTAGACAGTTGTTTAATTTTTTTTGGCATAAATTTTTTTCAGTTTTAATTGACAATCTTTATTAATTCAATTTTGTGATGTTTCATGTTTTTACAGCTAAATGTTGTTTGTGGCGATTTTGTTTTTCCTAAAGTGTATAAATCTTGTAAGGAAGCGGTTCTGTGTGACCGTTACTGTTAAAACCCCACTTTTTGTTTAAATACACATTTCAGTAAGTATACAAGTAAAAAGAAAGTAGGCTTTATTTTTTTTAGTTATTATTATCTCTCTAATTTTAGTTATGTTAGAACTTCTTGTTGACTTGGACATTTTGTCGTTTTGGTGTATTGAAAGGTTTATAAAACCTCTACTATTTGATGAAAGTTTTGATTTAAGAATGGAAAGTTTTTTTCACGATGCTTTCGCCTCTTTTGTATTATGGGAAAACTTTTGAAAGTGGAAGTTGCTATTTATTTTTTTATTATTATATTATATTATTATTTTTTTATTATTATATTTGCTGATAGTTTTTTTTTCTTTTCAAAAATGCACTATTTATTCTGTAACTTGTTTTGTAGATTTAGCTCGACTACAATGTGAACATCAAATCGTGTTTAAATTGTTTTAATCAAATTGTTTTTAAAAGGAATTATTTACTTTTGAAGAATTTTAATTTCATATACAAGGACGAAATGGTTCATGTAGTTTTAGTTGAAAAAAGTATTAATTTATTTTTTAGACATAAATAAACCATGTTAATGAATGTAAAGGAATAAAAATGGTAATATTTCAACTTTTAATCTTTATTTAGATGTTTCCTTAAACGCGTGCATATTTTAAAATGTTTATTTTTTAAAGCTCCAAATCTCGTGATACATATTTATGTAGTCTTAACATGTTTATTTAACAGAATAACCCTTGCAGTTTACTAAAGAAGGGTATCATGACTGATTTTTAACGCAAGCATACATAAATCTTTTTGTGAAAAGACGCATTTTGAACATTAATATTTATTATTATAAAAGATTTTGTGGATCACGTATGCCACAACTGGTTCAAGAAAAGATTACTTTTATTTCCCTTTTTTTATATGTGGCAAACCTGGATGAAATATAAATATAATGCCAGTGACATTGGTAACAGCGGTGACAATTTTCTTCTGTTTGAAAATTTGCCTTCGTGCAAAACTATAGGCTTGTTTCACGTGACGCAGATAATTCCTGCCATAATTAATAGATTTCATTCATGGTTTTGGTGATTGGTTGTACACTCTTAAAACAAAAGAGTGAAATCCACTCCAGTAGGAGAACTGTATTTTCGACACTTTAAAGGAGTGAATATTAGCTCAGAATGAGTTAAAATCACTTGTTTGGAGTGATCCTGTCGGAGGTTTAACACACAAGGGATCCACTCCTCTAGGAGAAGTGCATTTTCTAGACTACTACTTACTTTACTTAGCCCTCTGTCACTCCATCACTGGAGCATAGGGCCTCCAATTTTCTAGACTGGATTAGCGAAATTAACTCAGACTGAGTTAAAATCGCTCGTTCGTTTTAAGAGTGTATGACACGTTAAATTCCTCCCACAACATGGATTGACCAATCGAGATCTTATTTTCATTCCTGTGGAACAGTTGCCACTCACGGCGCACGACATGCATATATTAACATTATTGAAAATATTTTCAATGAAATATTCGAAAATTCAATTGGTTGGGGAGGGGGGGGGGAGGTGGCTGAGGAACCCAGTCGATTAGGCATCCGCCTGGCATGCGGAAGGTCCCTGGTTCGGATCCGGGCATCGCCAAAATTACTGCCGACCTATAAACGGCCCATGCAGCCAAAAAGAAGTCCGACGTATAATACCCCGTTTGGAGCTGAGCGCACATTAAATATCCTACAAAGTCCCCAAGCTGCGTGAGATGTCGCCCTTAACGGATGTGTTGGGTGCCTACTCAGGTGTCGGCTTTGAACTTGACTGCGATTCTTAAATATGACACCCGTCGCCAATAGCCCTCGTGTAGCTCTAGTGCGACGATATTCAAACTAAAACTATAATACAATTAGCTTGTTTCAGGCGACGTAATTCCTTCCAGCATTCCTTCCTGCTTTTCTAGAGAAAGAATTTACTTTCTTTAAGTATTTCCTGTAGCCACTGAAGACCTGAAACGCGACTATTGTTGTGTTTATTATTATTTTTTTATAGATTTTTTAATTAAAATAAATCCAATGTACGATCTAAGCTTTTTTCGATTTTTTAATTTGTAAAAATGCATTTATAATTATAATACACACATTACACAATCTAAACTATTTAACTTTGTTTGGCTCTAAAAGAATTTTTAACTATACATTTTTAGAGAATTTACAAGAATTTTAACTATACAATTCAAACTTTTTTCAACAATTACTAACATATTTAAATTAGCATTGGGCAATAGTTTTTATAAATTTGAACACTAATTAGAACGCTAAACTAGTTTAAATTAAACCTTAAAATTTGAACTTAAATTTTATTGGAACTATTAAAGATGTATTCCACAGTCCGTGTTAGTGCGGACAAAAACAGTTTTCTATATGGCTGATTGGTTAAGTCCTTAGTAAATCTACTAACCAAGTGGTTAGTAAACCAGTGTCCGTATAACAGTGCCTTTATTCTGATGTTGCACATAGATTTCTCCACTGCAGAAATAATGACCCTAAAAAACACAATTTGTCACCGTGTTATCTTAAGAGATATTTTTTGTGTCTGAACTTGGGTATTGAATCCAAATGTCTTCATTATTATGGAATCGTACACCTGCTGCATGTCTAGAAAAGCCACGTGTCCCGTGAGATTGTGTAAATTCCATCTCAAAGTACATTGTCATTTGTGTGATTCTAACACTTTTTAAGTGTTTTTGAATGAATTTAATGGGCTGAAGTTTCTAACCCATTATCTAAATATTATCCGCATCTTATTGTAACTAATTCTTTTAGCGTTTATTATTACCAAACAGCGTTTTCAAAGTTTTTGGTATCAAATATCAAACGATATTGTAGTTTTAATAGTGTAGCACATCTCGTATGCCATTAAGTGATAAATTAAGAAACTTAATTAACATAACTTTTCATTAAAAAAAACCATAAGTATAAATTCTTATTTTATTTTATTGATGTATTTCCTGTTCGCGCGCAAGCTTAAAAATTACTTTAATTGGGTACATACAATTTTATAACGTTTTTTCTTCTTTGAAATATTTTTTAAAGTGATTATTTGAAGATGATATCGATGCATTTTTTGAAAATTATAAAACATTGTTTAAAAATTAAAAAAATAAAATTAAAATGAGTTTCTTCCATTTTAATAGAGAGCAATGTTCAAATCTTTGTATCCATTCCGGCGACATTTAGGACGATTTGAAAATGTCGTTAAAGCTTAATAGCACCGACTTCTTATTCTTAAGTATTTACATACTAATCCATAAAAGCTTGACCTTTTCGAAATATTATCGGAAATTTTATAGCAACGAAAAAAACGAAACAATTATAAATATTACAAACTTTATCACCGTCCGACATCGTCGCCAAAGGCAGCCAGAAGGGACACCAGGAAATTAAAAGTCATATATTTAAAAAAAATCAACTTTCAAAGATTAAATAATTTTGTTCGAACAATAATTTCGTTTGAACATTAAATGTAGATTTTTTACTTTATAAATACTAACAACCAGGCCTTGCTCTAGGAAAACCCGGACTATTTTGGGGCCCCCTTTACGGAAAATGTTTTGTATGATTTCCAAAACGATGGTGCAATATTGATCTCTGTATAAAATTTTGCTACGGTTTTATTGACTGCCTTATAAATATCGGTAAAAAAATCCCGATAGGCCAATTTCTCATTCATAACCAAGAAAAAAACAAAGTGAAGAATCAGATTTTTTTTTTAGTTTCCTGATATTTTGGGGATTTACGGCCTTTACTAAAATAGAAACTGAAATTTGCCCCTAAAATTTGGAGGCCCTAGGCCCGGGCCTAACAGGCCTTATGGAAGAGCAGGCCCTGCATTAAATAAAGTGGTAATCTGGTAGATATGCAGTTAAAGTGTTTTAATTTGTGTGTTGTTAAACAATACAAAAATTAAAAAATCATAATTGCATATCTACCAAACTACCACTTTATTTGATAACAAAGTAATCCTACATTGTAAAAAAAATTGCGACATTGTTTTAAATATTCAACATCATTTTTTTTTTGCAGTTCAATCTCTTCTAGTGGCAGCTAGTAATTGCGTAGATAACTATACGGAAACAAAAAGTTTTCAAATGTTCCATTTTGCATCTTACGAGGCGATTTAAAATGCGAGAAAAAGACGTGTGAATCGTGATTATTGCTGCTTTAACCCCAAATTGCAACATATAAAAGTCTTCCGTTACTTCTTATCCAAACAACAATCCCACTGCAGATACATGCGATGTGTGGGGATTTGATAGTTTTGGTATATCTTCTTTTAATACTTAGCGCTTTTTTTTTGCAGTGTGTCGAGCAATTTATGAACTATTTTAATAGTCATTCAGCTTAGAACTAGTTATGATTTTCAGATTTTTGTTACGATATAATTTAGCTAGTGATATGTGTTTCATTTATTTATAAAAGTTTTTTTTTATGAAGTGAAATAGTGGATTACGATCCTCTCTCTAACTTGAATTTACCTTCAATAACCTTTCTCTATGTAAGATATTAAATCAAAATAATTTCACAACTAAAGCTTGTAGTTACAAAACTGGCATAGTCTGAAGTCTCAACAAGATAAAGGGTCAGAAGCGTTCATTAACGACTTTTAATCAGAGTAAATTTAATTGGACGAATTTGCCAATTAAACGGATGGGTCCCTATGTCTTAATTATACAGTATAAATTGGGAAATGCAAGTTTCGCAACTACAGCCTTTCAACTCTAAAGACCCGTAAACGGGGCATGTTTGACATTAAAATTAAAAAAAACCCTGGTGCAAATTTTTCTTGACAAATTTTGTACTCATTAAGTCATAGTGTAAATAACTAATTAAAAAAAAAAACTATAAAAAGTGAATAAGAGTATTTAATGAAAGTTTTTATAAAAAAAATATTGTACAGAGCTTGGATAATTTTGAATTAAAAAAATGTCCCATTTTACAGTGCTATAGCATAATCATTAAATTGTCTTTTTTTATTCTGTTTTAATATTATCTCTCCTAACAACAATTTATTAATAATTCAATCCTCCCGTCAATTCCCTCCCGTCTCCACCTGGCAGAAAAAAATTCTAAAAATACTGCTTAAAAAATTCTAAAACAAAATGTTAGTTTTTCAATTTCCTTATATTTTATAATCTGAAAAAAAAAAAGATTTTGTAGTTGATAGCACGTGTCGCAGAACGTTATTAAAAATTCTACAAGCCATTTCATTACTTTCTATGGTAGGAACGATGTTTAAACCATTCGAATGACAAGGATTTCACCTTTTGCTAGATGTCTTTCTAAGCAGGCGGTCCTTTGTTAGATTTGCTGTTCCAAATGGATGAAAACCGTGAGATTAGGTTTGTTACGGCTAAAACCGTCATTATAAAAGAAAATTGAAAGGGGTGAAAACTCGTTTAAAAATTTTACAATGGAAATTAGTATTTAATGCTTTGTGGTGGGATGTGGTAATTCGATGAAAGTTGAAACTGCTTTTGATTATCGGTTAAGAATCTTTTTGTTATTTTATTAAATTCTTGCTGATGGAAATGTGAAACTCCCTTATTAGGTACGATCATATTTAACAGTGACAGTTATTTAAAAATTAGGATAAGTCGTATTCCTCCGATTAAAAAACCAATCCTCGTAAAACATCCTAAATACTTATTCAGAGTTTTAGAGTCGGTTTAAGTAACCGGTATTTTAGACAAATTAATTTACTTCGATATCTTAACGTCCATTTTTTGTGAACCGATGCTTTTTTGGTAATCAGTAGTTATTATGCTAAAGCTCTTTTAACTCATGTTACATCTAATGGAAAAAACTTGAGAATTATAATTTCTTAGAAAAGTTTACGAATTGTTGAAAAATAAAAATAGTACGGTTTAATTTTTAGCAGCAGAAAAAAGTTCCCGTTCGCTATGACAGCATGTAAGAGATTTAAGTTTCTAAAATCGTTAATGCAATATTTCTTAGTTTAAATTCATTTCAAAATAACCTTTTAAAAAGAGTTGCACCTCAAATCCATAAGGAGTGAGGAATAATGTCGAGTAAAATAGATTTATTATAGTGTACTTATATTGTTTTAAAAATAATTTTTAAGAAAGCATGCATTCAATTTTTTATTTAAAAAATTCTTTTACTTTCTTGGAAAAATATAAATTTCTATGTAGACCAAGGTTTGTAGAAAAAAATGTTATCATGCTAATAAGCTGTGTGCATAGAATTGTAGTTGGTACAAGCTTAATTTTTAAAATGCTTAACTAAAATTCTGTATTTAAAAAAAAATAAGCAAGGAGCGGAAGAAGAAATACTGAAGGGGCATATTTGTAATTTCTTAAAAAACAAACATTAAACGTTCTAAATTATTAAACTAAAACGTTGAAACTATCTGATACACTTTAAGCAGGGTTTATTTCTTTAAAAACAACTATACGAAACATGTTTATTTTTCATTAACCTCTTAAGAGATAAGCGAATTGGCTGAAGCGTTAACTTGTTTTCCCTGCATGACACATAAAAGTTTAAAATTTGACTGCAATTTTTATTTCTTTATTTTAAAAAAAATATTATATGTCTGAAGCAGATATAATCAGAAATATCTCATCCATATTTTAAAAGTAAAATTTTTTGTAAAATTATAAAATTTAATATTTATGAATCTTTAAAATTTATGTGTTACTGAAAAATCTGTCAGGAGACGGTTTAATGTAACTGTATGCCTCAGAGGGTTTTTAAAGAACCCTTTAATGTCCATCTGAAATCAAACAAAAGGTCGAGTTCCACAGACCTCAAGCATTAATCTGCCGTGATGTATGGCCACTTCAACTTGATTCATGTGTTTCGGATACCTTGAGGTCTCAGATACATGTTTGGGTTTTAAATATACATTTTTTTACATGATTATAGCATGATATGGGAATAAACGGCAATATTTTTTTGTCTTGGTGATAACATCAAATGCAGGTGGTACCAGCAACTGAATGTATGGATATGTGCCTGATGATACTTCTTTTAGGGGACTGAAGATAGATCGTCTACTGTCCTTGAAATGTACTAAAATACTTTTTTTTAACAATAGACTACCCAAAAATGCACTATATTTTGAATTTTGTTTATACTATTCGTTACAAGATCGTTTTTCATTGTTATAAATGTTTTATGGATATTAAAAATTGTATGGCATCCGACTTTTTTTTGTATTAATACTAAGCAAGAGTTTACGTGAAGATATTAAAATATTCTAAAATGATTGATATGAAATGAATGAACTATATAGACGGTTGATTTTTTTAAAAATCTAATTATATAGGATCAGCTAATCTCTGTGAAGGACAGCGGGTATTACCATCTTAGCTCTCATGCCTTGTCTTTGCGGTCCCGGTGGCGCAATCGTTAGGATGCTAGCCTTTGGAGCTGCTGGTCGGGTACGAATCCCGGTCAGGCATGGTTGTTTGTGACCGTCAATAAATGTTGTTATTTGTCTATGTGTTTGTGTTGTCCTTTCTTTGTAAGACTCTTTCTGTGTCTGTCCCACTTGACGAAAGCTTATAAGCGGTTCTCTGAACAAGCACACAGGCTGGAATATATACGTACCATACCATACCATTCCATACCATACCATACCATACCATGCCCTATCTTTAAAGTTCGGAGATTGTTCTATTGTCTTTGATTTAGCGAACGATCTAAAGATACCGGAATAAATACCTTAAGTAAAACCTTATTATCTTATCTGATACCAAATCAAGAACCTTTCTTATGTAATATAAAAGCGATGAAGTTTTTGGAAACCAATGCCAAATTACCATAAAAAGATAATTCGTTTTGTTTTTACCGATAGCTTTTAAGGAGTGAATTTCTTGCACATTATGTGGTATTTTGACTAGTTTTTTCGATTTCTCAGAGGTGAATTTCCTTGACCGCTTTCAAGAATAACTCTTTGCAAGGTCATGGAACAGTATGAATCAGGATTCAAAGTCATGTTTTCAATGCCTTTTCAGCAGCATTTTTATCGATGACACCATTAAAATAGAGGTTTGGTTTAAAGCGCTAGGGTATATTTTTAGTATACGGGAGGGTTCATTAGACCGGACCTGTTGCAACGTATAGAGCCGACAATTACTGTAAAGAAGGCTTGCACAGGGGTGGCAATTTTGAGCGTGACGTAGTGAGAGTAGTCTTCTTTAAGGGGGTACAGTATGTTGTATATCGGTAATGTTAAATTGGCCAATTACAATGTACCTTTTCACAATAACTACTGTTCAGATCATCTTAAAATTTTCTGTGTGTGTTGTACCAACCTTATATATTAATCTGAGGTTAAAAGTTTTTTTGTAAATAACTGTTAGACTTTTTTTTAATAAAATAAGTTTTAAAGTACCCAAAAAATCATGAAATTTTTCACTTTTTTGCCCCATAATTTTTTTTTCACTTTAGTTTTATTAAAATTTATAACCTCAGATTAATCTATACTATGTATTACATCATATAAAAGAATTTTACGATGAAACATAGCATAGTTTTTGAGAAAAGGTACATCGAAGTTCAAAAAATCAAGTTCTGAGCAAAACGCGTTTGAAGTTTTTATTGTTAACTTATTTCCTTACGAAGCCATGACATTAAAATGGCTTTTAATGTCAAAAATATTTTTTCAATCGTCTTGATACTTTGTGACATTATTAATTAAACTTGTAATAGTATTTTAAGCCAATAATTTTTGTTTTGATTTTTTCACCGATTTTGGGGTACTGAACCCCCTTAAACAAACATTTTCCTAAAAAAAAACGACACCAATGCCTTTTTATTGCATTGTGCTTTCCTGATTAGTCAAGTAAAATTACCTCATTAATGAAACTATTATTGTGTGCAGAGGCCGTCTCTAAAGAATGTGTTGCTATAACTTTTATGAACAGCTCTGCATTTAAGTTATTAAATTGCAGTAAAAACAAGAAAACATTGCCATATTATTACAAAAAGGGCATATATTTAGTGACACTTATAATAGCAAGTTTTTAATTTAAAAAAAAATGCATTAAGAGTATATATCTAATTTAATTTTAATTATTTGGGATATTGCAGCTCTAAAATTTAGTTTTTAATGCATATTTTTTTGTATAAGTCTCTTTGAAAATTCAACGCATTCTTGTTTGGTATAAACATTTAAATAAAATAATCATGTTGTTTACACTTGATTGAACTTTTGAAAAAATATATATTTCAAAATTATATTTTATTGTATATAAAATAAAAATCAAGACATATAGACGAAGATAGAAAATAGATTACTAAAGTAATGAAAGTGTGTCATTTAAATAGCTTTCACATAGATGTTTTATATCTAAGCGAAAAGTATAATTTAAATATAATTATTTTTTATATTGAATACATTAAACAACAAAACTTAAGAAGCGTTCAATAAAAATACTTAAATATTTCCAGATTCTTGACTAAATCGACAAAAAGTGTAATAATAATGAATAAAATTCTTCCAGAATATTTTATTTCGACTACATTCAATGACTAGAGAGGAATCAATACCATTCCGTTGTACAATTTTGTAGTGATGAAAACCATTATTATTATTATTTTTTTTAAATATTCGACGATAATCTCATTTCTTAGAACATATTCTGGCAAGAGAAGGTTGCTTATGATAAATAAAGTTAATCGTGACTTACGAGTGTGTACGCATGTTTGCAAAACTATAATTACTATGTTACAACACAATATACACTTTTCTAGTCATGACTTACTTGCACGATATTTGATGCCTAAGGATTGAAAAAAAAAGAGTTTACAGTTTATATATCATTTCACTAAATATTTAGCACGATGAAGTTTCGTTATGAGCATTGAAATAGATTAAAATATATCAAAAGAAATCAGTTGCAGAATAAAAAGTGGTTTATACTTTATTATGAATACACTAATTATTTTGCCCAGCAAACGTAGTAAATTATTTTTAAATGTATTAAATGATCGATTCATTTTACTCTGATTCAATTCTACTTAGTTTTAAGCCTTTTTTTTCCACAGAAATTCATTTTTAATGAATGAAAACTTCAACTGGAATCTTAATTTAAAAGCTTTTTCTTTTATCTAAGGGCATAATAATATGAAAAGTAAGTAAAATAGGGAATTACAAAAATGAAAAATCTACACTCCTAAAAACAAAAGAGTGAAATCCACTCCTGTAGGAGAAGTGCATTTTCGACACTGGAAAGGAGTGAATAATGACTCAGACTGAGTTAAAATCACTCGTTTGGAGTGATCCTGTCTCAGGTTTAACATACAAAGGATCCACTCCTATAGGAGAAGTGCATTTTCGACACTGGGGTAGTGAAAATTAACTCAGAATGAGTTAAAATGGCTTGTTTGTTTTAAGGGTGTATAGATTTCGTCGGTTCATGAGCCATCCGCAGGATGTTTCGCTATGTTCAGTCAATTTTAAACAAATTTTTTCATCTGTGACTTCGAAGATGTTATCAAAATATGTTTTTGTCATGATGTTAGTGAACGAGTTTCGTAACCCAAACATTTAATTATACATTTAAAGTACGAAACTTAGTGTAAATTACAGTAATCCAAGTAGTAGTAGAAACAAGACCGACATTGAAATGACAAGTGAACTCAATAATTTAATAAAAAAAAACTTATGAATGGGCAATGCCGATTATTGTATAATAATATTTAACTTACAAGATTCAAGTAGGTATCGATTATTACCGGGTCAGAGATAAATAGTTAAATTTGTCGCTGAAATAGAACTTATTAGAGTATTTTCTTAGATAGTGATGCACAATTTCTTTAAGGCATTCATAAAAACTGCATATTGTTTCTATAATTTATAATTTTTTTAAAAACCCGTCCTCACGCAAATGAACTTAGCTTCTTTTTTGCATGGAAATGTTAAAAGAAAGTTATTAGAATGATTAAAAAACTTCGTAAATGATCGATGGGACGACATTTATGTAAAATAAGCCGTTTTTCCCCACATGAAACGTCTAATAGCAATTAACCCATTGAAACTGTTCGTTTGGTACACAGGAAAGTTCAAAATGTATTGAATATTGATTTATTGCTTACTCTTTAATGCCATCTGGTAGAAATAGCAATAGCGACTTACTTTTTGCTGTAAGTTAATTTGGAGAAAAGATAAACGACAGGTGAACTCTTGCGCATTTTCCCCCTAAATGTTTCATCATATTTACACTTTTATCCGTTTGAACAATTTTTTTGGTTTTTAAAAACCAAAACTTGAGAAATTGTTCAAACGAATACAGAAAATATAGTGAAATATTTCGCCACGCAGCCGTTGCAGCTACTAGGAACGATATTTTTGGTGAAACCAAGCTTGAAATTTTTAACAGTGTGGTTTTGGGCATAAATGTTTTGAAATTTTTTGGACGTTTATTTTTGCTGAATAACTAAATTTTTCTTTGATATTTTAAAAAAAATATTATGTTATATTCTTCTGCTAAATGCCAATATAGCATAAATTGTACGGGAAAAATTACATATTTTTTTATCAAACATCTTAGTTCATATTTTTAGAGTTTTGTGTAGAATGCTGTTGGAAATAAACAGCACATCGTATTCCTTAAAGACCACATAAGGAAGTAAGTCTAGAAAACTTAACAATTCTATTCTATTTCATTTTCCAATTTAAATAATTTTTCATTGGGAAAATAAGTGCATTTAAAAGCAGCTCCTTCTTTTAATTATGAAGAAGAAGAAAGACCCATTTCAAATTGTAATTAAAGCATTAAAAATTCTGAATGGATTAAGTTGGAACACTTACAGAGGCGATGAAAGGCTATAAATCATTAATCACCTAAGAATGAAAAAAAAATGAGCGTTTCCATCAAAATTAACTTTAATTCCCGTTTAGTTAATTCACCGCCAGTTGCGAAACATCCCCCCATCCCAAGCCTCAATTAAAACCCAAACCCGATTTTCTCACAGTTGAGTAGTGAAGAAAGTGAAAAGTGAAATTTTGAAAAAAAAATTGATTTTTTGTTCAACCAACATATTACCAACTTTACGATATAAAGTTTTTTTTTTTTTTTTTTTAAAAAATAATATATTTTTATTTTTTTTTTACGCTTTTTACTGTTTGTTTTCATCAGATCTGCAAACGAAAACGAAAAAAATTTATTTTTTTTTCGTTTTTCACTTTTTGTCACTTAGCACGTTCTTCCACTAAGCTCTTCAGTTGTGCAATTCCTTGAGAGAGCAAGTCCGTGGTCCATGTATTTGATCCAAGTGGGGACCTACATTCGGCAAAACCCGCGATGATTAGATACACATCACGCAGTTTTTGACTGGAATAAGGGATCAGAGGTTAGATTTTTCACCTTTCTCTTCGAATGTAAAAACCAAATCCCACGTCCCTGTGGCATTCGAATGTTCGGCACCAAGGCAGAATCCTTCTGCAACAAAAATGCAGCCATCATGTAACCTTGATTGATCGCAACTGCCGTGAAAAGGTAAACTGCAGTAATCGCCACAATGAGTTGCACCATTTTTGCTCTAAAAAAAAAAAGTTCCAGTATGTTTTCTTACCGGTTAAAGTAATTGAGTGCTTGCAACAAAGGTCTAAGTCACTATGGAAGATACTGCAGTTTACCTTATCACGGCAGGCAAGACCTTGGCACTTCTTTACAGCTGCCGGGGAGCTTTTATTTTCCCAACAATGCTTTTGTCGGTCCCCAACAGTAAATCCAATCACGTTCGACGAAAATATTTAAATTTATGGTTAAGCCGTTATTTCTTTTTCCATTTGCATACGTGTATATTTCAGAGAAGAGATTTAGTTGACAGTATGTTTTGATATCTTTCAGTCAGAGGATGGATTGCCTGCTTTTTTTTTTGTCTGCTTACCAAACCTGTAATTGTTAGATAAATCTAGATGGGTTAAAATTTGACATGGTAAAGCATTACTGAGAATGAAAATTATAATAATTGGTTTGTCATTGAAGAACAACAACAAGAGTTTAGTAATTATAGTGCAGTTTTAACATAATATAATTAGATTAATTCTGATGAGCAAATATTATTACTCCAATTTCATGAAATTTGAACAGCACTTAATTATTCTAATTTTTATTTATTTTATTTACTTCTATCTAATACTGAGAATGAAAATTATAATAATTGGCTTGTCATGAAAGAACAACAACAAGAGTTTAGTAATTATAGTGTAGTTTTAACATAATATAATTAGAATAATTCTAATGAGCAAATATAATTTCTACAATTTCATGAAATTTGAACAGCACTTAACCATTCTAATTTTTCGTTGGAGCATAATTTTAAATTGAAATGTACTCTGCTGACTCATAAGAAACATCGGGGTATTAATCTAAGAAAATTGGGACTCAGAAAAGCAGCTGCTAGTCTTCATTTGCATATATAGGAGATGTTGGGAAATGAAATGTTGGGGCACTGAAAATTTCAGTTTTAAGTTCTTCTCCTCAACTTAATTAAAGGCTAGAAAACCTGAAAGTTAAAGACTGAAGAGACACTTCTCTCAACGTTTATGCAACTTACCAAGTTCATAGAAACCAATACACATAATGCATTAAAAGTGAGCTGTTTCTTTAGTAACTCGGGTCTTAAAATGAACTTGTTAATTTACTAGTATATCCGTGTTGATGAGAAAAATTCCCTTTTCGTCTTTACCAAGTACTTCATCTTATTCGACCTCCTTTTATATTGGATCCCCAAATACCCAGTTATTATGAAGCTCTCTTGTTTATTCACAATGTCTATTAAAGTTTACACTGTCTATAAAAGATTAAAGACTTCATGTTTTATGTGTGGGCGTGCGTAACACTGTCTCCATTAAAAAGTTCACACTGTCTGTTAATGCAGTTCAGCAACTTATCATTAAGCAACAGGGCAAACGCTAATGGAACTCAGAAAGTAATGTTCATCCCGAGACGTTCTCTTTCATATCTCTCCTTAAAAATTATTGATGAAACGTGCGGGTTTTAGTAGCAGAACCAGTCTTCTGATGGAATTTCATACACTCGAGAATACGACTACTATACTGATTCTACAGCGTTTGTACCAGCTCTTCCTGGTGGCAGGTTAAGAAACCAAAGGTGATAAATGGAAGAAAGCTTTGTTTCCTCTTCTTCCGGGTTTATTATCTTTTTTTTCATTAGTCCAAAAGTAACTTTTGAATATTTTAGCATCGGCTCAAGTTGAAAAAAAAAAACGGGAATTAAGGGATCTTCTCTTTTTAATAGTTTTGCCTAATAAATAAGATTGTTCGGTTCTCAAACGTAATGTACGTAATCTATATTATAAACATTATTATAACATTACTCTTCTACGTAAGATAATGAATTTAAAATTGCAACTAAAACGGATTATTCGTTCGAAAATAACTAAGATTTTACTCATGCATTTTTGGTTGAGCATGAGCAAGACTATTTAAAGTTTATAGGTGCTGATGAATCTTTAAATCTTGTAATCACATTGTGCTTATACATAGAATAGCCACATGTTTTTCATGATGGAAAGTATTAAAATTGCAATCACAAAGTGGTGTACATTTACACCACTTTATGATGCAACAATATTCTGCAAAACCACTTACTGCCACCGGTTTTACAACAAATATTTTATAGTATTTGCAGCAGCCTGTCACGGAGGGGTAGGATTTAACCAACTGAAACCAAACGTCTATCAGAACTAACAAAAAACTACAAAAGTCCAATGCCAATTAAAAGGTTCCGATGTAATTACACCACGCGGACACAATCTTCAACAACTCTGTACAAAGGATGGGTGACGGAGAATGGAAGAAGACAAAAGGCAGAGCTTTCTGCTTGGCGAATTCGTACTTATTTCGCCAGATGTCTTTCACGCTGAGTTGAGAATCTTTTGTTTGTCCGACAAAATGTCAACAATGAAACTTACCTGTGTAGTGGAAAAGAAATGGCGCATGCAAATTGTTGCGTTAGTTTTAAAGAATGGTAACCCACTACGGTTTTACGTCAAAATGATCTTTGTACAATTGTACACTGCTAGAAAATCTGATATTTTACACTAAATTATTTATAATTTTTCACATAAATTAAGTATATCATAACAATTTTTTTTTACCCTTGATTAGCTTGTTTCAGGTGACATAGTTCTTTCCAGTTTAAATTCCTGACCTTTCTTCGATCGGTGCTTTTGCGATTTTTAAGCCAACATTTTAAAGTTCATGCTCCTTCGTCATTTTCAAGACGATTCTTTATTTACTCTTTATGCTTCTCTCTGTTTAACTGCTTAGAACGAGTCTTTACAGCACTCGCCTCTCGTTGAGAGTGAACAGGTTCTAACTGTGTGCCCTCCTATAAACAGATTTGTGCTGGTAATACTAATTGTAATAATAATGATAACAAATCCCAGAAACACGGGATTTCTGTGGGGTTTATTTTTCTCCGAAACAGACACAAAAGGAATATGAATATCCCTAATTCACGGATACTATCCGCGATATAAAACAAAGTAAAAAAAAAAGCAAAATACAATATTTTCAATTCACAGAAATATTAAGGCAGTAAAATTGCCAGTAATATTTCCATGAATTGAATTAATAAATTTTATTTTAAGAGTGTATCGATGTTATGTCCAACAACAGAAAATGCACAATCAAAGAAAAAAAAGAGATGGATTCAGAAGATATGCTAGTTGTATGTTTGGGAATATAAGATGGAATCACACTTACCTCAGTAACATATTCATAAGTTTTTTTTTTACTTTTCAAACCCTTATTTATTTCATAAAAAGCTCAAAATCATTCGAGTATTAGTTACAATTTTGTCAAATCAAACACATAGGGACATTTTTCTTTTTCATCGCTTACTTGTAGGTCAGTGTTAAATCGCCCCCGTATAAAGGTAATTGAGTAGAATGTTTTTGTGAAATCATTCTTTCAAAATAATGGCGAATGGTAGATTGAATGTTTTTGTCAAAGAACAAAAGCTACAATGTTCGGATATGGCGACACGTGTTAGTATGAAAGGGATATCGGTGTTTTGTTACAATTGTACTCTGTAATTCTTTTATTTCAATGAGAGATAACAATGAAAAATGATCGATTAGATTTCTACTTCATTTTTAAAAGAGCATTCACATCTAATGTGATTTTATATATAAGATAAGTATAATGTTGCATTTATGATTCTTAGGTAAAAATGGATGTCATAAATTGGGTGGTAAGATTTTATTACTCAATCCTCCAAGCTAACACTAAAGTTCAATTGTAGCCCACAGTCTACAATATAGCTAACGGAGATCTGTAATATTCAAAATACACTGAGATTTACCATATCAGAATTTTTAAAATTAAGAAATGACAACTAAATGTATAATTTGCATAGTATTTTTGTAGCCTCTATATTTAGTATCAATGAATAAGCATAAAAGTTATTCAGAAGAGGCTAAAAAATGTGGAACTAAACCCCTATAACTTTAGAAAGGTAGAACAGTTAAACGAATATTTGTGGTATGATTAGCCTAACTATCTTTTTATAATTTGGAATAATTTACATTTGTGGTTTATAAGATGGTAAGTGGCTGTTTTTTTTAACCGCAATAAATTAGGGTATTGTTAAAAATTTCATCATTTCAGTTAAAACGTAACAAAAGCTATCTTGCAAATTCCCACTCAACTCGGTTTCGAATTGTAAACAAACGGATTCTTGTGATCGAAATTCATGTATCGAGAATGAATCTCAACGGGAGATAGAAGAGTGATTGGAATATCTACTTTCTTGGAATCAGATTTTTCGTTCTTTTGGTGAAATAAAAAGGAAAAAAAGTAGTTTCCATGTTTTTTTTATTATTATTTGTCTTAGTATTATGAAACATAAAAAAAAGTTCATATAGTTTTACTTGTAAAAAGAATGAGTGTGATATAATGTTGTATAAACATGATTATACTTTATACCATTACATATCTTTAAAACTAGGAAGTTATAAGACTACCTTTAACCCTATACGTTAGAATATTATGTAAAATTATACATTAATGTCCGCATAATATATGAAAGCTTGAAAACTGATGCAAACGTTATTTGAAATTGAAAACAATCTATATATAAGTATAACTACCGAATACCGGAAGGTGCAAGAAACAAGTCACCTTAAGTCAATTTGAGGATGTGAAGATTTTTAATATAGAACAAATTTATGTATACTTAACAATAAAAACCATTATTTCATAAGTTGTTTAAAATTACTTGAAACCAGTATGTAAAAAAACTATTTCAAAAACTTTAATCATTGAAACTTTTCTCTAAATTATTTTTAATTTCTCTAAATAGTTTTAAATAATTAAATTAAGAATAAAATCTTAAATCTCTGTTATTCTTATCCTTAAAACCATTTACCGATAATAACATCAATGATAAAAACAAATAATGATAATAAAAACTATGTTGGCTCAGTAGAACACTTAAAATTAAAGTATATTAATTTTTTTTTATATCAGCAATGAAAATTTTGTTGTTACGGGGTTTATGTATAATCTGCTACAATGAATAAAAGAAGGAAAAGTAGAGTCAACCTCAAATTGAAGAGTCGGAACACCATTGTACATAAACAATGAATATATCATTTAAAAAAAATAATGAACGCATTCAGGATAAAAAGTGATAATGATTTTAAGTTATATTCTGAAACAAAAGAAAACATAAATATTAGCTTCCGAAATACTTTCCTTTAGCTGAAATAAATTAAATTTAATCGTTTTCAAGGTAGGATATATACTAAATTTTTTCAGAGATTTTCCTCTGCAAGCATTGTGCTGTAACTCTGTCCTCACTTAATTTTATTGATGATACTATAGTGAAGAAGTAATATATTATTTTAAATCAGACAATAACTCTTATTTAAATCTGACAGTAGCAATATGAGAAACCATGGTAGACATCGTTATCAACACAAGGGAATTATATATTTAGTAAGAGATAATTCGGAATTCGTAAGCAGTGTGTTAAAAAAGGCTTGAAATTTATGTTTGAAGGGAGAAAAGGTTAACTTGAAATGCGATGGTGGTAACAGTTAAATTAAATTTAAATGACAAGGACGAACTTTAAAGGAAAACGACACTCAATATATTGTGAGAAAGTAAACTTAATTGTAGGAGTGTTTTGTGTCGAAATGCTAATCACATTTTAAAACGAAATTTGTAATTCAATTATATGTTTTCTTCTGTAATTGATGTGTTGAACATGAATTTAGAATTAAGATAATTAAGCAGTTTCTTATCACAGCAACAAAAAATTTAAATATAAAGTTTCTTAAGACATAATTGTCCCCAACTATAACATATTCTGATATTGTTGAGAAGAGTGACTTGCTTGATTTTAGAGAAATGGAAACGTTTATGAAAGTTTTAAGGTATATCTACTTTTGTTTTCATGTAATTTTTTCACTCAGTCACAAAAATAATTAATCCAATAAGAACAATGTAAAATTATCAAACTATTTGTAAGCGAGTATAAGAACTAATGTTTTATTTTTAAAGTTGTAGGAAAACTAAAGATGAACACAATCAATAAAAATCCCATAAAATCCGCTTTGTTGTTCTATGGAGGTTGTCCTTTTAGACCTTTTTATATGCGTTTTATATATCGTTAATTAATCTTTTTCTGCGAATCATTTAAAAGAAGATTACTACTTCTAATTTTTTAATAGCTTTAATACAGATGCACATTAAAATGCTTCTAAAGCTATATATTATTCAACATATAATTAATTATTTTATATAATTTATAATTTTCTTCAATAATTTTAAATGAACGATTAACAAATGGATTTCGTGTATGAGACTATTTATCCTTTTGTGATAGTTTAGAAGTTATGAAATTAATATAAATGAATATATGATACTATCACATACACAAAATAAAAAAAGTTTTTACATTTATGAACTAATTTTTAGGTCATATTTTTTCTTCAAAGATTTATCACTTTAATATTTAATAATGCCAATAAAAATTTCAAATTTATAATCTAGCCAGAAATATAAACTACAAATGAGTAGAACTCAATACATTTTGTTGTAAATATTCGTATTGCTATTTAAAACCTCTTCTCATCTCAATCGCGAAAAACTTTTATACATATATATTATTAAATCCAGCACAATAACTTTTAAAAAAAACCTCTTGCAAAACATAACACAAACGTCACATCAACTTCACACTAAAGAAACGGGACGTCATTATTTTACACCTAGGAAATCTCGATCAACACCACTGCAATACAAGAGTTCAAAAAGGTTGTACATTGTACAATTCCTCAGCACAGACTGGGGCATCCATCTCAAAAAACGTGTCATTACGAAGGGTTACAGGTGTCAGGAAATGCAAAATTCCAAGTTTCTCAAGAAGATAAGAAATGTATAATTTCAACTGATAAAGTTATTTTGCAGAATGGATGGTTTTGGGTTCCAGGCGTGAGATGGGCAATTAATAATTCTAGCACCAAAAGTGGCGGTTAAGAATAAAAATAATGTTAGCAGGGTCCTGTAATGGGGTAATTATGGAGAAGGGTGACGTTTTTCAACTGTCTATTTTTTTTAAGTGTCAATTTTTTTAATCAAAGATCGAGATTCTTTAGGTCAGTTTCTGAGAAGCAGAGGCCTAAGTTGAAAAATGAAGTTATCAAAAATAATAAACCCAAAATGAAAAATATTTTAAAGAAATGTTATGCTTGAGGTTAGGTTTTAATAGTTAAATCGCATCAAATATGGGTTATGAATCTAATTTAATAGTAAAATTATTTATGAACAAAACAACTTAAATATATCTTTGGTCATTATTTTACATACGGCTCATTTAACAAACCCAATAATTTAGTACAAAGACTAAACAAGAAAATAACTATATTTTCTGACTTGACAGTTGAGATTAAGGGTATGCATAAAACATATACACCGATAATTAAAGTCGTATGCAATAGTAATTACATTTGACAGAATATATATTTCTTTAAATTTTCTTCACCAGAATTTACCTAAAAATTTATAAAAGCATTTAAATGATGTATGAAATTATTGAATATTTCATTAAATACAGGCTATATTTTGATTAATAATTACCTAAAATTCCATAACAATCTCTAAAAATTTTGCTAGAAATTAAAAACATGAATAGATTGCTTAAAATCACAAATTAGAGAATTTTTTTTTAAAGCTTAAACAAATTTTTAAACGTTTAATTAAAAGTTAGCTGCATTAACCACGAAGAATATAAAAATGATAATGGTATGGAGTGAAGAACAAAATTTCTCATTATTTTTACTTTGTTGAAATTATAATCAGCATAACCTTGCCTATAATTATTTATTTTGTAATCTTTTTATTTACTTCACGTGATAACTGTTAAGTTTATCGTAAAAAGAAATCTAAGTGACACCAATAATAACAATCATAATCACAGAACCTTACATTAATCCCAAGAGAGTTCGAGGACAAAACCTAAATAACCCCTAGCCTCAAGATTCTAAAGAAAACCACCAATTACCTCTAATCAAAACCCATTCCTCTACAATGACTTCTTTGGCAAATTACGTGCCGTTTTTACATTCTAACCAAAACAATGAAACCAGTTCGTCACTGCCCAAAGCTTCCGTGTCTCGTTTACTTTAATTAATCATCTATTAGTATCGTCTTTATTGGTAGCCAATCGGTCGTCGGTAACACACTGACCAATATTTAAGAAGACCTCTGCGACCTCGAGTTGAAGAGTTCCTTTCCTGCTGCTTCTAGAATTCATTGAAGATTCTATGCGCCTGGGGGACTGATGGACTTTTGAATGTGAGTGGGAAGCAAAAACATGCAAGAAGACACACTATTTCTTCTTGTCTTTTTGTTGAATTTGAAGGAATAATGTCTCTTGCTGTAAATGAGGAAGTTGCTGAGACAAATTTATATAATTAGTGTTTTAATTATTTTTTTAAGGAAATGAAAGTTAGGAAATTCACTTTAAGTTGAGTGCAAATACTACTTAGCATTCTTCTGAACATGTTGCATGCTACTAAATTTTATATGCCACTGGAAACAAAGTATTACTTAAATACTAAAGGAGAATTCGAAGATAATTAATTTTATACGAAGTATTTTGATAAGAACATGATTTCTTACAATTTAAGTTCATTTGAACAAATTTCTTTTATTAAAGTATGTTTAAGGCAACACATTAAACTGTGATTTTATAAATGCTAAGAAGTTTGCTGTTCCAATACAAACTGACATTCTACAAAGATTTTCAAAATATTACTTAACTATTTTCATATTAACGTAAACAAATAAGACACGACATAAAAAAGTTAAAATTGGTTACAATTAGTGAATATTAATAAAATGATAGAATTATTATGCATCAGACAACTAATTAGGATGGATCTATTTAGATTTCATCGTTATCTTATTTAATCCGGATATTCATTATTATGATAATATAAATTATGATAATCATATTGTGAAACATTTTATCGCAATGAATATCAGTATTACATAACTGTTTTTTTTTTAAACGTAGAAGATTATAAAACTGTTTCAGCATTGTCTCTTTAAACTAAGAGACATTCTTCTGCAAAATAGAATTAAACCGGAATGAAACTTCCGTACTAATCCATTGTAATTGTTGATTTAATAACAACTTAATACCACACCAAACACGAAATGATATACAAAACGTGGGTGAATCTTCCATTTCCTCTGACACCACTTCATTCAACCACAACCTCATTCCATCCAACATCAACAAACAAGCAACCCAAATCTCCTCCCGGGAAGTACATCAAAAAAGAACGTCTGAAGACCCCGTGGAATACAAAAAATGCTAATTACGTTCGAAAGGGGGAAGTGAAAGTGAAGAAGATGCGCGCGCCCTGTTCGATTATGAGTTCGAGTGACCCTCTGACCCATTCTGGCAAAAGAAAGTTTTAAGATGTTGGATGATGACCATCGCTCATATTTGTAACTTTAGAAAGTAGACATGGAGATTAGTGATGTGAAAAAATTTCACTTCCCTTTCTTAAACTAGTTTTTAAATTAAATGAGAACAGCCTGTTATTGAAATGCATTTTTTACATACATAATGTATACTGTGTGATATACATTGCATTTAAAATTTAATGTGAATGTTTTTTTTTTAAATTTTTACCATGCACTTTGCTAAGTTTTTCACAAGCTTTGATATGAAATAAGTGCTCCTAAAACGCAAATAAAATATTTCAAAATGGACTTTTTTCAACAAAATGAAAAACATTACACTGATTTAAAAGTAGGAATTTGACCCGCAGCAGTTCGGTACCTTTTTGTAAGGTTTTATGCTTCAGCCAAGTTTTACGCTAATAGTCGAAGTTGCTCACATCTTCTGTGCCCGATTTACGGTAACCTTCGGTTTCCAGTTTGATAATAAATTATTCTATTCGTTGTTAATCGGAAGTAAGACAGAATTAAACTGTCATATTTAAAAATTTAAAATTATTTGAATGCATAATTATTTTTGAAAGTTAATTAAGTATAAAAGTAATGTAAAGCTATTTCTTTCTTGTTAATTATCCTTGTTCCGAGGATATTTCTTATAACTTTTGGCGGTCAGCTCAAATACCTAATGCTAACCCTCGTGACACAATATGCCACAGTCGACTCTTATCTTTTCATTGGTGATCCGGACGTGATTCTGGAACCTCTTGCATGTTAGCTTTAAACTGATATGTCTGCGACAAAGTAATTACTTGGTCGAGAGTACGAAAAATTGGGTATTTGCGCTGACGCCACAAACCGTTACCTTAAACCAAGAATGCAAAATAAAAAAAGCTGTAAAAAGCACAGTAGCAATAACAATGGCCAACTGTATGTAAAACTTAACTTAAAAATACATGTTTGATATCTTTCGTTGTGCTTTTTAGATGATACCCGGCAAACAAGAAGTCCTGCAAAGTGTATTGAGTTTCAGTTATTCAAAGTAAGTGGTGATTAATGTTCTGAATATTATATTCATGCAAATATATTGCTTTGGAAGAAATGGATAGTTTCTTTCAAATGGGAGGTGCTCATAACAACTGTATCCAAGTCTTAATAACCGTGTTTATTTCCGTGAAAAATAACTCGATGAAACATTAGTGAATTGAATTTGCATCCGTAACCGTTCTGCTACTTGGTCATGAAAGTGAAAAATCATTTAGAAATGCAGTAGGAACTGCATAAATGATTGTTTCAACGGATTGCAACCGTAAAGGAATTTAGTTTTGGGAACTGATTAAGATAGAGTAGTAAAAATTAAGTTATAAAGGAAGGTATAATTTTTATTAAATCTTTACTTCAAGTTCATAAAACTAATGTTGTAGATATGTAGATATCATATAAAGCATTTTAAAGCAGACTTAGTTATATTAGCCATTGTATTGCGTACACTTCCTGTTTACAGATACATACTTATTAAAAACTGCCTGAAAATTGCAGAATTTTCATTTCATCAAAGTCTTAACACCTCCTAATCATCATCGAAATAAAAATGATGACTTTTTTGAACAAACAAAAGCATTTTACTATCCCAAAAAGTTATTACAGAAAATACACTTCCTCTTCCGAGTCTAGTGTAGCAAAAATGAAAAGGAGTTAAGTATCTTCCTTTCTATAACAACAAGAAAAAAAAATCTGATTAAACGACCACATTTAGGTGTGTCTCACGAACTCGAAAGAAAACAGTAGTTTCAAGAAAGCAAAGGTCTAAAAATAGGTCTGCTTGTTTCGAAGGAATTAGTTTAATAGTGAAGCAAGTCTTTGTGGAATGTTGGTATGGTATGGTATGGTATGGTATGATACATATATATTCCAGCTTGTGTGCTTGTTCAGAGAACCGCTTATAAGCTTTCGTCAAGTGGGACAGACACAGAAAGAAATTTTACAGTCACAAAGAAATGAATAACACATAGACAAATAACAACATTTTATTGACTGTCACAAACATCCATGCCTGACCGGGATTCGAACCCGACCTCAGTAGCTCCAAAGGCCAGTACACTAACCATTCAGCCACCGGGGCGGCTTGTGGAATGTTATACAAGCTATGTAGTTTAATCTTTTTGAATTCCTTTTTAGAAATAAATTCATTTTATAAATTTTTGTTCATTTATTAGTAATTATATATAAATTAAAGATATAAAAATGTCAGAAAGAGCTGTCGAATAGCAATATGATATTCAATATGCAGAACGTGTGATGTGTATTAAATATTAAAAAAATCTGTATACAATTCTTATTGACTTTAACAGTTATAAAAAATATTTGATCACTCTATAAAATATATATACCATTAATTTTTAATCTATATACCATTATTTTCAGTTTAAAATTGTATTTCTGTCAATTTCGCAATGTAGTTATGTCTTAGTACTTTAAGTTATAGGTTATTTTGCGAAATAAGTAGATCATATCATATCAATCAATATAACAATTTTTGATTTCTTGAAATTCCAAAATGTTATTATTTTTATTTTTCAATAATAACTTTTAGGTTATTAGGTGCATGATATTTATGTAAGTTATTTTTGAGTGCATTAAAAATTTCCTTTATTGTTTTTTAAAAATTGGTTTGAACTTTTTATTGTACAATATTTTAGATATGATACATAAATATAATAGATATGATACATATTGTAATAAAAGAACTGGAATCCTTTAAAGACAAATGATAAATTAGCGATCATTTTGTTTTTATTTTTTACTGATAAATAATTTGATATTTTTCAAATCATAAAATTGTCTTAAAATAGTGTTAAGTTTCTATGATGTTTTCATCACAATTTAAAAAAATGTGTTTAAAATTTAAATTAATGTATTAATCAGTGAAATTATAAAAAAAAAATACTATCTACTACAACAAATAACTAAGACCGACTACTTAAAAAAATGTTAGTTCGATATTAAGGAGACATTGCTTAGTTCGTTTTTATTCTGAACCCCTTTATGTTCGTACCAAGTTTCACTTTCTCATCCCCCCTTTCTGTAAAGATTCCGAATAATTCTGACCTCCTTTGTAGATTACACAGACTGATTGACCCTGTCTGACCTTTCCAACAAACTCTCCTTTCCGATCTTCCCATCCTACGATGGCGGAAACAAAGCCCGAAAAGGCAAAATTTTGGCTCAAACAAAAGTCTCTTTAAATCCAAGAAAACAGCTGTCTTGGTGAAATTACCTTTAAAAGTGAAGTTCCATAATGCCTCCACAAGAAATGAAGTTTCCTTGTTAACAAATATTTTGTTGTTTGTGTGAGAAAATTGTGTTTTCGTTTAATTTTTAAGGCCATTTATGTTTTCGTTTAATTTTTCCGTTTTCTTTTAACGACATTTTTTTTAAAAGTTTGTTTATTTCTTTATTGTTTTCTTCGAAGTCTGTTGTTAGGAAATGTCTTTTGTTAATTAATATTTGTTGATATTCTTGTGTAGGATAAAGTTTGTGTGGTTTATTATTAAGATGAAGGTTTTACTGTTGTTTTTTAATAAGAGAGACTAAAAAATTTCCGAATTCAAGTTATTAGGTTACTTGAGCAGTCTGTTAAATGTTTTCCTTTACGATATCAACTATTTTATTGATACATATGTATTAGGTTTTTGCTTTCCTTTGAAACAAAGATGTAATGTGCACAGTTACAAGAAAGTACGGTTAAATAACTAGCAAAGTTACCACTGTCAATATCTTTTAATTTAAAATGTTTACTAGAGTAAATATGAGGCAATAGTTTTTTTTTTGTATTAACTATTTCCAATTGTAGTATTTTCTTAAATAAACATTTTTATTAATTTTCTTCGTAATTAAAGTTACATGTATAAGTTTTAAAATAGTAATTTAATAATGAACAAAATATTTTAAAGACTTTACTGATTATAAATGCTAATTAACTCCCACAGTTGAATCAAATGGTTTTATTCGTGCTTCATTCACTACAATTCACAAGGGTCTAAGAATTGTATTGCATTATTTGAAAGTCTTACACAACTTATAATTGTCTTGAGGAGTTTAATCTCTTGTAAATCTACCGAAAATTCTGAATAAAATTAAACACATTTTGTACGAAAAGCAGGATAATCGCTCGCAATTACCTTGTTCTGAATAATCTGATGGCAAGTCCTTAAGTAATTTCCGATTGTTCACAACAGCTCTTAGGTCTAATGGGAATATTTAATATTTTACTAGGGTCGCAGAGTTTATGAGGTTTAGTTGTTTTAAAAGATGAGTTCTAGTTTTTATCTTAGAAGAATTGAGTGTGTTTATTAAGGAATAGATTGTAGATTTATTCTTGCATGGCTACACCTGTTCTGTTAAATATACGGTGTTGTGTGTGTGTTGGTTAATTAAAAAAAGGGAAGGGGATTTAAAAACAATACATTTATAAATTAGGGTGCAGTTGAATAAATAGTTTAAACCACATTATGCATTATGCATCCCTAATATGCATTTGAGGGAATTATCGCTTTAATTCTATTTTAAATTCCAGTATTATTAATAAGAATATCTTCCACTATGCCACATTACATTAATGACCCTTCTATATTTTTGGAATTTTCTACTAGTTAAATGATTACATTTAATTTTAGCTTCCGAATTTCGTATGAGAAAGCTATTTAAAGGTGCTGTTTGAATGTCTCTCCATATCTCAGTTACGAACTTATTTTGAATGGCCGATTAAAAATTTAACAGATAAGTGTGATGCTTAAATATTATATTAAAACTAGGGGGCAAAGCCCCCTGCTCGCTACCGCTCGCCAACCCCCGAGAATTGCTACACAATTCCTCTTTGTTTGCTCCGCAACCAAACATGCAAGATTAAGATATTTTGTGAAAAGATTCCGACCAGTGGGGAGAGTGCGCAAGACGAAAAAGGGAAGATGCAAGGCTGAAGATGAAGGGCTGTTTTTACGATGAGTGGCCGGAAACTCCAGACCTATGCCAACAGTTGAAAAATAAGCTAGTTTCCGTGGGACTGCCCCAGGGCATTACATAGCTCTAGCGCTAAGCAACGATATCTACCGAAGCCACGGGAAGCAACCTGAAGCAGCGCCGGCACAAAACAAGCACCTCACTTACTTTCAGCGTTTCTGATTAGCTGAAGCCGTGTAAGTCACGCATCATCTTTCAAGCGTACGACAATTACAATTTTATATTATATAGAGACATATAGTTTTGTTCATTTTCAGTAATTTAAATATAAGAAATAAAAATAATTTTCAAAGAAATATAAACATATAAATGAAGAAATTTAAGCCTTCCGCAGAATTGGTTTCAAGTGTTAAATATATTTTAACGAATATCCTATAACTTTCAGGCGTCACGTTTTATTAAAAGTATATATACTTACTTGTTTTCCAAAGTTAAGATAATCGAAGTTTAAATAGAAACCACAAACAAAATTAAAACAAAAATACTACCTATGAGGCTAAAAACTAGATGCTGTTTACTTCTTTCTCTAAAAAACCTTTCCCCCCGCATAACTTATATGATTATGCATATTTGTGAAGTAAGATTTCTTAACTGTATGTCACCATATACCTAGGTAAGATGTTAATCATTTAAAAATATATACTAAATCAAAAGCGATAACCTATGAAGTTCAAATCGTTAAAAATTTTTATATATAAATCATATTTGTTGACCTACGTGGTTTCGATCCTTGCGAAATATAAATCATAGGTTTTAAAACATAAAAAAAAATGCAGAGTCTACCATACATGAAGTTAAGAAAAACCATGGGTAATGTTTCCTCTTCGTTTAAAATGCTTTGTCACGACAAGAAGTCTTCACCCCATGAAGAAGAGAAAGAAAAAATTGTTTAAATTACTTTCGTCCTACTTTCGGCTAAGAACTTTCTATTTCGTTGATACGCAAATTAGGATTTTTCATCTTTTGATCTCTCTCGGTGTATTCTTGGGCAAAAATGCAGAAATTATGGAAAATTAGTAACTGTCATCACGATCGTTATATACTTACTGAATATCTAATGATGATAAAAGAGGAAGTGTAAAAATATATTTTGTGCTTGCAGAATTTTTTTGACTCTTATGCCGAGGAAATCTAAATAAGGACTAAATTATTTGAAGAGATTAAAATTTTTAAACTTACGGACATGCATAATTGCATAAGGAACCTTCTTTGAAATTTTGAGATTTATTTTTAATTATGAACTTAATAATTATAGTTAGTACTTCTTAGAATATACTAGTAACCTCCCACAAAACTTTGGAAACAATTCCATATAAAGTCAGTAACTTCTTAGAAAATGTCAAAATTTGTCGTATAGATACAAATGTTTTTCATTGGATGGCGTCAAATATTTTAAACAAACTTTTTATCTACTCTGGTTTCTCAGAGTGGAATCTACAGGATTTAATCCATCGAACCTCAGGGCCAACTACGTGAACCATTTCCTATCTTCGGAGCATGTTGCAGCCATGGTATTATGTTGATATAACTTAACTATGCATTATATTTAATTATTAAATCTAATATATGGTATGATAGTATGGTATGGTATGATACATATATAAGAAAGAATTTTACAGTTACAAAGAAATGAATAACACATAGACAAATAACAACATTTATTGACTGTCACAAACATCCATGCCTGACCGGGATTCGAATCCGACCCCAGCAGCTCCAAAGGCTAGTACACTAACCATTCAGCCACCGGGGCGGCTGGTGGAATCTAATCTTTTAATCCAATCCAACGAAGGGGCCAACCGTGACTGAACCATTTCCTATTTCGGAGCATGTGTGCATGGGTATTTTGCTGATATATATAAATAATATTATATTTTATTATTAAATCTAATATATACATAATTTATTTTATATTATTCCATAAATTATATTTTGCTCATTAAAGAGGAATGCAAAGAAAAATTTATTTTTACACCTTTTTGACTAAACAAAAAAAGGTTAGCTTAAATAGCACAACTTTCAAAAAAAAATTTCCAAAAAATTTTACAAACAATAAAATGCTTACAGAATTTAACAAAATTGAAAAAGTATTTCCATCAATAACAAAATGATAAGAAATAAAGTTAGCTAAGCATAGTATATGAAATTCGTACGTGGTAACAAAAACGTGAACAAGGCAAGGAAGCAAAAGATATAACCGCCAATTTCCTATCAGTTAGGAAGCAAATGGATATCATTAAACGTCATTAAATGACTATTAGTATCCTAATACGAGCGATACGTAAGACAGTAGCGTTATTAATGGAGATCTTCACAACAATGAAGGGCGACTTGGGTTATCAAGTTTCCTGAGTTTAATAAATAATTTCGCCTTGTTACGAGTGATTGAATTCGTGTAAAAACTTGTTTCAAGCTTGTATTGTGATAAAAATTCTATAAAAGATGTATCAAAAAGCATTGTTCTACTTAGTGTTTCGAAATGTTTCGTTGTTGATAGTTCGTCTGAATTGCTTCTACTGTTTCGTGATTTTTATGGCTTTCGAAAACATAAAAACCTATTTGCATTTTTCTTTTTGCTTTTTTAAACGTGTAGGGACAGAGTTTTTACTTTTAGAAAAACATTTTATTAGTAGGTGTACTTATACGAGAATTTATATTTTTTTGTGTGTGCCGAGTATTACCCTTAAAGGGATCAGACACCCCCATTCCCTGTCCTACCTCGATCGGGCTGGCTAATGGGGAAAAATGGTTTTTGTTCCAAAAAAAGCAAAGAAATTATAGGAATATTTTGATGCGTTTTTTTCATAAAACTCCAATAAAGGTGTGCTTTTAGAGGTTATTTTTTAAAAACGTTATTTACTTTTTTTTAATCGAAAAAATTTAGATTTTAAAAAAAGTAAATAGTGATTTTAAAATAATAACCTCTAAAAGCACACCTTTATTGGAGTTTTATGAATTTAAAAAAAAACCGCATCAAAATATTCCTATAATTTCTTTGCTTTTTTTTTTTGAGCAAAAACCATTTTTCCCCATAGACTTAGCATTAGCCAGTCCGATCGAGGTAGGACAGGGAATTGGGGTGTCCGATCCCCTCAAAGCTCAAAGTTGCTAAAGATAACTATTGTTTTACATGTATTTTTATTCATATTATATTTAAATAAATCTGTAAACAAAAGATTGTTATTCTGGTAGAAGCAGAATGTCATAAATTTTAATATGTTTATTTTCTTAAAATGCCTATTAATATTGCCCGAAGCTAGAAAGTTTAGATTCATAAAAACTGTTATACAAAACTCCATTAATAAACACTGAATTAATCCAAATTTTAATTTTTCAAACAAATTCTATAAAGCAATTGTTTAGTAGTTGCCTGATGTTTAATTTTTAGAGTTTTAAAAAAAGCATTTAAAAGTGCTTTCAGTTTACATTAAACATTTCAGTATTTAAAGAAAAAAGGCAATTTCCTTTTCTCAACTTATATTTTAATAATATAGAAAGCATTTTAAAGTAACAAAAAACATTCAAGTGCCTTAACTAAGATCATTAACTATTTATTTATTTGTTTCAGATGCACATAACAGAAAAAATCCAATTACAATGCACATCATGACAGGCAATGCAAGCAACAAGAACACACAAAAAGAAGACATTAAAATGACAGACATGTTAAAAAAGACAGTGTTACAAAGAGAATAACTTCCGACAATTAGCTTTAAAAACATTAAAAGGCATGAAAAATATATCCAGTTCCTCAGACACACCGTTATAAGTTTTATAAAATTTATACAGACAAAAATTTTGAATACAGTTATTCCCATTTGAATTCAAATAAAAACACAACGATTACGTGTAACTCTAGAAGGCACGTTAAATTTTATAGTACTAGTAATGTAATTAGCATCAAACATATTATGAAGAACTTTATAAAAAAACAAAAGCCAATAAACTTGACCTCTAGACTTAAGGGTACAGATGTTGAACTATGTAAACATTATTTAGATTTTAGCGAATTTTTTTTAAAAAAATTATTGGTATTTTATGTTTAAAAAATAACCTCCCCTTAAAGACTTGTTTACGATTTTAAAGTTAGTAGTATTTAAAAAATATTTTACCATTTGAATCATGTCAAAATAGCAAAAAATTATTAAATGAAACATAAAGTACGTACTGCAAATGGGAAAAAAGGAAACATAAAGTACTTAAGGGTTTTTAATAAAAAAATAAATTGCTCTCATGAAAACTTAAACAATTATATTTAGTTAACCATAAAGTAATTAATTTTTACTTAAAAAATAATTACTTTATGGTTGCCCAATGTATGCAAATTCTATGAATTTTACGTAAAATTAATTAAAAAAGCTATTTCTGGGATAATGGTAAATATAATTTGATAAACTTTATTATCAATCCTGAAATAAAACAGGCTTTTAAGGTAGGCGAATACCCAAAATTCCCCCAAATTCTAAAATTTTTACTATTGCTTTAATCTTTTCCAAATTTGGCATACTGATTTCAAATATAATGAATAATACTATTTAGGCATTTTTTAAAATTTAAATATAATTTATATATTTTAAACGGTGTTTTTCTACTAAAAAGAAGGTTTACGCTAACAAGTCTACCACATTAAATTTTCATCCTATGAACATTTATTATGTGTTAAATTCTTCGTTTTGAACTGATACATGCAATGACTCTCTAGAGTTACATACAAATTACAAGAAAAAAGTTATTAAGAAAAATGTTATAAATTAACCACAAAAAAGGATTTTTTTCGATTAACTTACACTTGGACACTTTTTTATAAAAAAAACTTGTATATTTGCACCAGATGTTAGAGGTTCATGGCACATATATATATTGAAATAGCATCTGTGAAAAATTTCAGGTAAATTAATGTAAAACTTTTTATGCTAGAAGTGTTGGCGTAAACCCCTTTTTTTAGTTACAAAACACCATTTAAAATAAATCAATTATATTTAAATAAAAAAAATTGCATGAAAAGCACTGCTCATTATATTTCAAATCACTATGCCAAATTTGGAAAAGATTAAAGTAATAGTAAAAATTTTAGAATTTTGGGTATTCGATTACCTTAAGATGTAGAGATAACATGTTAGAGACACGCTATGAGATCTGGACATACCTTTTTTTCAATTAGTATCTACAAAGTAACACAACTCTTATCTTAGAATTTTTATTACATTCTATACAACCATTCCTATTATCCTCTTCATTGAATACACGAATTATTCCTAAAGAACAATGGAAGATCAAAGTGAAATCGGTAACTGTAGCGTTTTCGTGAGTAGTTTCGCTGTGGGTCAACGAATAGAAGATATATATATAGCAAATAAAATTTCTATTTCTGTCTCCAACAGAAAGCTGTAGGTATAAGAACATGGATTTCTACATCTTAGTGTATCAAAAAGATCTGTGTTTTAATAGATTTTTATCAAGTTTATTACGTCCATTGATTGTTGTGTGTGCATGATGAACTGAAGATAAATGGAGAAATCGTTGTCTTGTACGTATCTTGTTAGATAAATCGATATTATTTCAACTTTATAATTGTTTCCATTGTGTATTGATATTTATCAGGATTTTGATGTAAACAGACCATAATTGTATCTACGTTTTAAATTTGTAAATAAATAAATGATAATATAATTTTAATGACTTTGTGATGTATCTTTTTTCTTTTTACATGAATCAAATATATAGAATTTTTCTTATAATCAGCGTTCGAATGTGGAATCAATATGGGGCAATAAAGTAATGTTACACTATCCGTACCTCACGTAGGCCCATTTATAATTTTTTCCCACTTATAAATATCTTTAAAAAATTAACTAAAATATGAAAACATAAGAAAAATGCTTTTAAAATGAGGATGACACATACTTTTATAATGAAATCATAATAAATCTATCAAAATAATAATTAATACTGTGTACGAGATGACTGCTTTCACTTACATCATATGTGAATGCTCCATAATAATCTTTATAGTTTGAGCATCCCCAAAAGGTTGAACTAGATATAGAATTTTTTAAAAATTAAATAAAACCGTGTAGATCAGCATGGGACAGTGTGGACAAAAGATTACTTTTAAATTTTCAGATTAACTACCTTGACGATTTGTTAATACTATCCCTTAATATAATGAAAAGACTAATACTCTAGGATAATATATCGTATTTTGGGTTTTGCAGGCTTTGTTACAGTTACACTTAAAAAATGTTTAGCTTTTAAACCAAAACTCTTTCAAACTTAACCCTTTCGCTACGAAGGATTTTTGCTTCCTCGTAATATTTGATAGGAATAACATTATCGAATCCTTAGTTGATCGAACGTTTTGGGGCTATTCAGTAAGGAAAGGGTTAAACTATTCTACTGATTTAAAGTTGATGGTCACTCATTAAAAATATTTTCGTTATCAACAACGCCATTAAAACAGCAACCCCATTCAACTCAATCCTGCAAATTTATAACTTAAAATCACACACGAGGACAACTAAGTCTCGAATTTCAACAAAAGGTCCCTTATTCAACCCACACCACTGAAGGGGGGCTGTGAGGCACCCTGTGGTCAGAGTAGCGATCTACGGATCGGAAGGTCCCGCGATCGAAACCTGGTCGCTGAAAACTCACCGAGTATATGCGGAGTACGTGCTAGTTAAATCTGTTGGGTCCGAAAGTCCTGTGGGTGGTCATTGCGCAGTTTCCCACGGGTACAGGTTCCTGGAGACTATTTCCCTCCCCTTCAGGGACATGTCTAAATTGTGGAGGTGGCGCGTGATAGATGGAAGCATCTGTCACGTATGTGTGCATGTGAGTGATAGTGTGTGTGTGTATGTATTGTAACTGTCTTACTTGACGAAGGTTTATAAGCGGCTCTCTGAGCAAGCACACAAGCCTGAAAATATATGTGTATCAACCAACCAACCAACCACTGAAGGACGATGATCAGATACACTTTTGTTTCCAAACAAAAGCCAATGCACAGAAGTTTCGAGATAAACTTAGTTGTTCAAAGATCGATCAGGGCAATTCTTTAGAGTTGTCAGTCGCATTGTCCCACACGCGGGTCCAAACAAAGAGATTAACCACACTTTTGTGATTGAGGCTTAGTTTCCATCTTATTACGAAGTTGCCTCTTTTGGTTCCCATGACAGTTGTTGGGATGTGGTGTTTATGTTTTGTTCAGATAACGGTTCTGTTTCGGTTTGGTTTTGCTCAATCATTTTTTATATATGTTCATACTATAAATTTGTCATCCATAATCCCTCTATGCATTTATTTTATTATATAAGGATACATTTGTTGTTGGTAAAAAAACATATTTTTAGTTTAAAAAAAACCACACTTGCAACTCTATAAAAACTTATGAGAACTTATGTAGTGTTTTTTTGGAGAGGGGGGGGGGGGGGAAAGAATAAATAAATATATATATTTATCAATATAATTCGTTGTTCGATTAAAGAAGTTACTTTCAGTGAAGGGAACTAAGTATTTGATTTTGACAATTAAATAATTTACTTAATTAAAAGTTAAAAAATCTTGAAAAGAGATAATTTCAAATGAAAGTACTAGTACAAAATATAAAATAAACTACAATTTAAAACAGATATACACTCTCAAAGAATTATGTAAACGAACTTAAAAAAGTGATGTATCAAACCGATTTATTATTCATATAGAAAATATGATATGCAAGTTAATTAGTTATTGGGTTGGATACTTTACTTAGCGAATAATAAATTATAGTGCATTCAATAATAATTTTTTGACAATAAAGGAAACTTTGATTTTCGTAGGGAATCTTACACAAACAAAAACATAATTTTACCTTTTGAAAAGAATGTTTGTGTTCACTTAATATTCAATTCAAAGAGTATGTGGAAACCAGATGTTATTCTTTCTTTCATATCCCTTACCTAGAGGATGTTTCGTGCATTTGTTCGTTTACAGAAAAGGACGATACATTTTACTACATTGTAATCAATTGGGGATGCGCATCGTTAACTATGTTATAAATTCACCAAAGAGATAATCCTTATCATTGTTTTTCGCAATCTTATTTGAATTATGGGGTAATGAAAGTATCCTATTTCGTTTCAAGCAATGCTGTTTAGTTTCCTGAGTTAAAATCACTTTCCTAATCATCTTCTTTGTTTGTACTAAGACAAAAATAAGGTAGATGTGTACATATATATTCCGGCTAATGTGCTTCATCAGAGACCCGCTTGTAAACCTTCCCTGTCAAGTAATACAGACACCGAAAGAACTTTTACTGATACAGAGAAAGGAAGCTCACCCAGGGCTGCCCGGGAATCGAGCCAGCACCCGTTACAGCCGGAAAACTGCTAGTGTAATGGTCAGTGATCCAAACCACTTGGTCATCCGGGCCCCAACACAAAAGTAAAAAAAAAACCTTTTAAAGAAATCCATTTTTGTGCACCTTTAAGATTAGTTTTGTCAGCAGTATTTTTAAAACATAGTGGTAGAAAGGAGTTTTTGAACTTACCCAAACATTCAATGTTAACGAGTTAAAAAAAAAAGAATGGTAATAAATTAACTACTTTTTTGCAAAAAAACAAATGGAAGATTTGTTACGAAGGGGGATGATTTACACAAATAACATATAAACACATTAAAAACGGCTTTATAAAATTGATGATTGCTAAAATTCGCTGTTGTCAAAAAGCATAAAAAAACCTTGTTTACCAAAAGTAAGTAAAGTGATCTTTCTTAAGGAGAGAAATAGGGGCCCAAACGAAGTGTTCTCGCTGTGTTAATTCTATGTAAAAAAATCTAATCCGAATTACTCAGGATTCAATGAAATTTTTTTTTACTCCTTTTTGAAATTGGTTCGAATGGTTTTTTTCCCTTTTCAATAAATAATTTTACATCAAAATGCATGAAAACAAGAAGTTCTTAAAGAACTAAAATAGCCTACTTTCCTGTTACTTAAATACTTACGGAAATTCTAATAGGAAAACAACTAGATTCCTAACAGTAAATATCATCAACAACTGTTTCTACTCTACATTTATACACATTCGAAAAAAATCGCTAAACACAGCATCCATCTACAGTTTAAACTTCTACAAGCCAAAATCAGCTATTTTGCTTACTATTCGTTTGCAAATTAAATTAATATTATTAATCGTCTGCTCGATTTATTTGTATTTCGAAAAATAATTAAATATTTATTAATAACAAAAAACATGTGAAACTACTCCAAACTGTATTAAAGAAAAATAAGAAATGCAAACTAAAACTAAGCATAATTGTATGCAAACAAGAAGTTCTAAAAGAGCAAAATAGCCCACTTTTCTGTTACTTAAATACTGACTAAAATTCTTACCGGGATTGATGGAGTATCACCAATAACTTGCCTGTCCCCTGACTGTGAAGTGAACTCTCCTAAGTATCCCTCCGCAAAACTGAACTGTGCTTCGTTCGAAGCGAACAGTCTTACTCTTTTGAATCCTGCTCTCTAAGAGTAGCCACGCTAGTAACCTATCCCTAATGGCGGGACCGTTGGTCCAGTAAATCGCCCTTAACTTCTTTATTAATTCCATAACTTAAATTGATTGTTCTAATGATGTTAAATAAAAGTCTTTCTCAATCTACACGTTGCTATCTGCTACTAAATCCCATCAGGGATTTTACACATTAGGAATAAATTTCACTAAACACAGCATCCATCTATAATCTAAACTTCTTTAAGCAAAAATCAATTATTTTCGTTAATTTTCTATTGCAAATAAAATAAACATTACTTATCGTCTGCATGATTTATTCGCAGTTATAAATAAATATTTAATTATTAGTAGAACAAAAACCATATAACTACTCCAAGATGCACTTAAAATAGGAAATGTAAATTAAAACTAATCAGGATTATACGCAAAAAAATATGCCTTGCCACTTACTTAGCAAACAAATAATAAAAAATTAAATAATAAACTTTCCCGACGTCATACTAAATTGGTTTATAACCAAAATAAATTCTGCTTTAAATAATATTATTTTTTAATGAATAAAGTTTCTCATGCCATTGTTGGGTTGGCAACAGCCATTTAAATGACTTCGAAATTGAATTTAAATGCTAATCCAATGGGAAATTCATCGATAAATAGTAGATTTATATCCGTCCCATCGTACAGACAGACGGACAAAATGTATGAAAGTTGGGTTTCTGAGGTCATACCTTTCCAATAAAAAAAGAATTTTTAAGATGCAATAGATAGGACCGATTTAAATGACTCGAAATTGAATTTCAATGCTAATCCAATGGGAAATTCGTCTAAAATAGTAGATTTGTATCCGTTCTGTCGTACAAACAGACAGACAAAAAGTATGAAAGTTGGGTTTCTGAGGTCCTACCTTTCTAATAAAAAAGAATTTTTAAGGTCGGATTGATAGAACCGATTTTGGAAGGTGGTACGGACAGACAGACAGACGGACGGACGGACATCGACAGCATGTCAATACCTACTTCATCATTTTTTAAAAATTCTTTCGAATTAAAAAAAAGTAGGCTAAAAATCAGCTATACCTGACCTTTTGTATGATAAAACGCCTTTATTCACTGGACCAAAAAAATGTAATTTGAAAGCACTCAAAAATCTATCATGAGCAGTGTCATTCATAGATATTTTTTTTAATAATATCTCGGAAATATTCAAACGCAAAAACTATTTTAAGTTCATGGGTAAAATAATATATTTGCCCGTGATATTAAAAAGTAATATTACTTTCAGGATATAGTGATGGCATCTTTATTCAGACCAATAAAATTCAAATTTTATTCCTCGTGCAAAACGTGCTTGTATCGTGAAGTAATAAGTGAATTTAAAGATCGCAAATTCTTTCCATCATCATTTCTTTTTTATTTCGTTTAAAATTGCGATCAAAAATATTTCTTTAAACCGCTTCTATTCAAAAGTTCTTTCCGCAAAATTGCTAAAATGAATCATCTTGCTAAAACTTTTAAATATGCAAAACCTAATCAAGCTCCTGGACAATTGTCGACTTTCGTTGGATTTTCCCCTGGCCTTGGAGGAAGTTCAAGTGGCTTGATGGACATCGATGGAAAGAGTTTCTTGAAAACCGTTGGACAAAAACTTCTTGCAGCCAACTACGATGTCAAAGGACATGCTGGACAGAAACGGAGCAGTTCCAAGAAGTCCCAAACCAACAAGTCGGCCTCGGCTACAAGGAAGTCTAAGTCTGCTGGAACAAAGACGGCTGCAAAGAAGACATCCAAGCCGAGAAAAAATTCTGCTAAGAAGTCGCCAAAACCAAAAAAGAATTCTTCTGGAGCCAGGAAGGCATCGGCATCAAAAGCGGGGAAGAATTCCACCGATAAGAAAAAACCTAAACCGAAGAAGCCTTCCAAAGAAGCTAGAGCTGATACTCAGCAGCACAGTTGAATTCGAATAGGTAGGAATGTATTATCCGGTAATCCTTCATTAAGAAGCAGTCATTTTTGATAACCAGCTATACAAGACTTAAAAATTTCAAAGTATTTATTAGTTCAATCAATTTAAACATATCAAATTTCAAAATGTTCTGAAAAATTTAATTGGAATATATTTTGTAGCCTTTTTTGTTCTTAAAGCTATAAAAAAGAAATTAAAATGAACCGGATGATACATTCTATCAATCAGTTTATTCCCAAAGGTGGATGAATATTAAAAAGCAATTACAAACTCTAAAAAAATATTTGCTACAGTATCATACTTCCTGAATAAAACTCAAGATTGCTAAAATCGTATAAAGTGTGTAGTTTTCTTTGAATAGGATAACATTAAAAGTTCAATAACTGGGAATTGTGTATAGTAATTCAACTTTGACGAACATGTCTTAAATGTTTTTAGTTACTTGATTTAATATTGAATCCCTTAGGAGCCAACGACAATTATAGACGCCATTTATTATGCATAATTATTGCATTTTTTTTAAAAATCGTTTTGAGATTCAATTAAGATCCATAATAGATAAAATTTCGCAGATTTGCAAGAAACTCCCCAACTTTTCAATTTTTTTAATAAATATATATTTTTAAAAAAATATTAACTCTTGAAATATTAACTTAAATTATTCCGGATGCATAATTTCAACTAAGTAAAGTTCAAAATATAATTATCACAAATACTTTATTAAAAATACCACATTTTTTGCTGTTTATCGATAAATCCGTTATGAAAGTTAAAATACTTGTTCTAAATTAATTTTTTTTTCGCTGGAATTAGTTATAGAAAGAAAAGCTATTGGAACACCGACAAAAATTTTAAATTTAAAACGAAATTGTTTGGCAACCAAATAAATATTTCTAATACAAAATTTTAATTTTAAAATTGCAGCTATACAAAAAAGGATTTAATTTAAAATCGAAACTTCATTAAATAATTATTTTAATACTTAATATTTTTAGTATAATAGTTAGAGAACTATTAGCTGATAATATCAAACTCGCAAACTTATAAAAGAATGATTAGTAAAAAAAAATTAGTGAAATTGTGTATTTGGCGTTAGTTATGTGGATTAAATGTATCACACAAGCATTAGAAATATTGAAATTAATGATCTAGTAAAATATTGCTACAGGTTCATTCTTAAATTATTAGCAAATTGAATATTATTAAGTTACTTAAATTGTCAGCAAAACATTAAAGTATTTTGAAAAGTAACATTTAAAAAAATTCAAATTTTTTAAACTTTTGAAGGAACTTCTTTGATATAATTTCCGGTCTTGATTTTTGGGATTTGCGTTAGGTTTCTAAGCAACGAAAATGCCCAAATGTGGTAGACATTCCACTTCATATTGCATACTCTAATTTAAATTTTCAGATTCGTCAAACGTCGCCAATTAACAGAATGGACAATCATAGCTGCACCCTTTCCGAAAGCATTAAATAAATATTATAAATCATATCTATTAATTAAAAAAATAATAATGAAAGTAGTATAACTAACAAAACTAATATAGTAAAACTTAAATTAAAAACAAATTAAGAACAATTTAATTTTAGCTACATCTTCTATAATTATATTTTAACACATCGTTGATCTACAAGCATTATACAATGTTAATCAGCGTTATTTCAAGCTGGTGAGATCCAATAGCAGTACTTCTTTCAGGTCATAGCTTTTAAGATCCGAATGATAGAACCGATTTTGGAAAGGGGGTACGGACAGACGGGGGGGGGGGGGGACATCGACCGCATGTCCATGCCTACTTTTTCACTTAATTGTAATTCTTTCTAATTAAAAATAAAAAAACGGTAGGCTAAAAAGCTTTAATAAAACTATTCATTGAATCACGGTTTGGAGACCCGGCTACCGCTCCCATTACCCCTAAAAATATATGGCAAATGTTGCCCCGCAATCGTTAGGATGCTAGCCTTTGGAGCTGCTGGGGTCGGTTTCGAATCCCGGTCAGGCATGGATGTTTGTGACCGTCAATAAATGTTGTTATTTGTCTATGTGTTTGTGTTGTCCTTTCTTTTTGCGTCTCTTGTGCTTGCAAAATCTCTTTATGTGTCTGTCCCACTTGACGAAAGCTTATAAGCGGTTCTCTGAAGAAGCACGCAAGCTGGAATATATATACCTACCATACCATACCATGAGTAAAATGCAACACACCCAATGTTCTAGAGGTGTCAATGGCCGATTGTATTTCTCATCAATATTGCTATCAGAATTGCGACGGTGAAAGTTGACGCAAGCCAAACATTGCAGGAAGTTACTTTGCCTTCTTCCATATTTGACATTGACAATCTTATCTAAAAGTTATTGAAGATCCACTATAAGAGGAAAATATTGGTAATTCAATCTGAATCATGGAACATTTTTCCACAATTTCTCAAGAGTTCGAAATTAGTGAAGAAATAAGACTGTGTGGGAATTTCAATTTTATTTTTCAAAAGATCGGGAATATTTCCAATAACGTTGCCCGTGAGGGGTAATTCGATAAGATTGTCGGTGACGGATATTTCTTCCTTATAGAGTTGTTAGCCTTGATCATGGCATGCAATGTTAAAAGAAATTGAGAGGCATAGTTAGGAAGATAAAGTTCGCGATTTCTTTTAATTGATAATCTTGTATCGTTAGTATCGATGCTTTTAAAAATATTTAATGTTTTCCTAACGATTTGTTACTAAACCATTAAATATTTTTAAAAGTACACTTTTACAAGAAATTTTGGTCTTTCAATTTTATTACCTGACAAAAAATGCTATAAAATCTCAATTTTAAAGTTAAAGGTTAAGTGAAGGTCATTTGAAGAACGATGGAGAAATATATTTTTAAAGTAAATGATGGTGTGTTCAATAATTTTATAAAAAAAAAAATCAAAATGTTACCATTAAAGAAATGCACACATAAAATAAATGACACAGAAATAAATAACTCAGAGCTATCTAAAGGAAAATTGGTATTTAACTTACATGTATTACATATTTGAAACCAATAAATCAAATATTTTGGCTAAATGAACTAAAATATTATTTGCAGTCAATGCGTATTCATAAAAGAAACACAAATTGGAAGTTTTTTTTCACTGTTATGAATTATAGTTATATTAGTCAAAAACACTGTTAAGTATTAAAATGTAATGTTTCTCCATCTTTTATTTGATAAAATATTCACGCGCATTAATTAAGCTCTTAAATTACTTTTTTTTTCGTTTCCTACTCCCTAGGCAATGTTCCAAATTCTTCATTAACACACACAGTTTTAAAATTTATGTGTTTTCGTGGATATAGGTGCTTTTGCTTAAGATACAATATGTTTGACATTTTCCCCCTCTTCTACTGTATTTGCATACGATTTGGCTGATAGGTCATAACTACAAATTATCTTTTCCACTTAAAGTGTGCAGTTGATTTTTTTAAAAGATGTTTTGAATTTTAATGAGATCAAGCGTGTGTGCGCTTAAAAAATACTTCCTTTTAAAATTATTTAATAATCATGTAAGCTGAAAGCAAATGTTTTTCATTAATTATTCAAATAGAGTCGAAATTTGCATCCATTTGGGATTTTTAATTTTTTAGAATTTTTAAATATACCCTAAATTGATGAGAGCAAAATTTGTAATATCAATGCATGAAGTAAAAATATCAGTTCGCGTATTCAATGTCCCGGAAAGCTGAAAACTATACAATGTGCATAATCTAATCAATCACTTTCGAATGCAACGATAACCGCCCTATGATTTCAGTAGTAATAGTTAAAACTAAATTTTACTAGTTTTAGTAACAGTTACATCTGAAAAATTTAAAAGCCTAAAAATCTAAGACCACAAAGTCTTTTGTACCCCTTAAAATGTAATAAAAAGTCTGGCAAAGCAGGCAACTTAAAAAAAATATAATATATATTTCTTTTTACAAAAATATTACATATATTTCTTTATAAAAACAATATAATAATGTTTCTTTATAAATTTCAATAAAACTCACCTACAAATCTCAATGTCAATCCAAATTATCTGAATTTTACGATCATTAATTTTCATTATAAAGTGCCTCCTACTTAGACTACCCTATAAATCAAACTAATTTAAGATTCACCTCATGCATTAATGCTTCTAAGCCCAACCTTTCACCCAAGTGTACAGGAACCAACACCCTGAATTAATTCAGCATTACCCATTAAAATCCTTCTTCAAGTGACCTCTGATCTTATATTTAAATTGTCTAAGATATATGAAATCTTAATTTACAGTATATACCACTAGTTAAACGTTAGAAAAAATATATAGAAATTAAAGCGTTACTTATAAGTATCAAGAATATTTTCACCCTGAATGCAAATAACTAATTACTTCGCTCGGTGCACAGCATAACGGATATAAACTTTTCTTTTGTTTATTTTTACTACCTATCGAAATAAAGATTTGACATAAGCATTTAAATGTCAAAATTTAACCTTTAATATGTTAATAATTGTTATTAAGAGCTTTTTTCCTCTTATAAATATATTTTATAAAATCTTTTATTTAGGTCTGCTCTATCATGATTGACATGGTTCGTAACATTCATTAGCAGGTATAAGTATATCAACTGAATTTCTGTAGAAAATTAATTATTAAAATATTTCGTTTTGTATCTTTAATTTAAGTTATAATGTACATAGAATTTTGAAAATTAAATAGTTTAATGCAGTAATTTGGTAAATTACTTTAATTTTATTTAAGTTTAAAAATATCTTTAAAAACTCGTCCAGAGTCAATTAAGAAATAATTTAAAATAAATTCCATGTGTCAGTACTTTCACCCTGATGTAATTAGCTAAGCACACCTCAATATGTACCAATAGTAATAAAATCCTTTCATTCCCTACCCATGAGCAATATATATTCTTAATATATCATTAAAATCAACTAACAATTTGAAAAGTATTCAAAGTTTCAATCATATGAAACGGAACTAAACGTCACCTTTTCAAAGTATTATTGTAATTGCATATCAAGAATACTATTGAAAGCACCCAAGTTTCAAGGAATTGTTACTGCAATTTGTTGCTACTTAAAGAACTTTTCTTGTTTCTGAATTTACAACGACCTATGCTTCTTGACTAGCCTTAAAACACACCTATCTTCTTTTCAAGGTCAGTCTCAAATGCCTGGTTTTTACCCACATTAATTTCCTTTTCTTTGAAAAGCCACCCTGTAATGCACCATAAATTTAGCCAACTTAGAGATTCAACTCATGTACGAATGCCGCTCATCATTGGCTTATCGGAATTTGCACTTTTCTTTTAACATGGCCAACCCCATCCATGGAACTTGCTCCAGGGGATCCCATTAAAAAGTCCACCCAAGTCACGCCTTGCGATCTTATCACATCCAACGAAAGGGAACGTCACAAACCCCTTTTCTCAGAAAAAAATGGCCGTATTTCAAGAGAGAGATGGAACCATGGATGTAGGAATTAGATGGATATGCTTGGCGTGAAAAAAAATTGAAGTCGCATGAAAGTCGCCAAAATCTATCTTATGAGCCGAAAAAAGTCACACTCTTATTTTAATAAGATTTTTTCCTTTGAAAGTATCAATAATTAAAACTAAGAAGTGGGGGAATACGTTAATTTTCTGAATTAACATACGGTTCTATATTATGTTCATGCGTATGTAATATTATAGGTATTAGTTAGAGATGGTAAATTACCGATTCTGCTACAGTTGAACTCCAATTATCTGTAGTTTGGTTATTCGAAATCTAATGGTATCATTCTGCTTGATCTATTCATCCATTCGTATTCCTAGCATGTAAAAGTGTGGCATTCCTTGAATCGGTTTTCTGTTTAGTGCTCTATTCCCACGGGACATTTATCCCTTAATCCAGGCTAAATAAAGAATTCATTTTCATTCAGCATTTCTGTTGATTTCCCTTAATTATTTAAATTATGCAATTTTATGGAGAAAATTCGATTATGTGAGAGATTTTCGTATTGGTACTGATCTCAACTGACGGAAAATGGAAGTTCTTCTGTACCTACAACCCTCCCCTCCCCTCCTTAAATAGTTAGGAAATCATCATTTTAACGTTGATTTGGGCTTATTACTGAAGCATTCAATACCTTCCCTCGTAAAACATTTTTTGCAATGTCTTTCGACCAGACAGCATCTCCATATTAAATTTTTGGATAGAGGAGCATAGAGGATATAATAATAGTTAGCCAATCATCCTTTTTGAGTTGCTTTGGGCCTTTTCCTAAAGCATTTAATACTTTTGCCTGTCAAAACCCCTTGCATTGGGTTTCGACCAGATATCATGCGCATCTCAACTCTTTGGACTGAGGAACACCAAGAAGAATAAAATAATAGTTAGCCAATTACGCTTTCAGCGTTGGTTTGGGCCTATTTCTGAAGTAAATTGTACCTTCACTGGTAAAGCTTCTCTTGCATTGGTGGTTCGTCCAGGCAACTCATCGCCCTAGACGGAAGAACACCAAGAAAAATAAAATTGCAGTTTTGCCAATCCTTCTTTCAGCGTTGGTTTGGGCCTACTTCTGAAATAATCAGTACCTTCATTTGCCAAACCTTCTTTCGCGTTGGTTTTCGACTAGGTATACCATCCTCACCTTACCAACCAGAGGAACACTAAGAGGAATAAGATAGTAGTTGGCCAATCATTCTTTACTGGTTAATTTGGGCCTATTTCTGAAACAATCAATGCCTTCATTTGCCAAACCTTATTTCTCAGTGGTTCTCGACCAGGCACCATCTTCGCCTTCCCAGCTCCAACAAGACGAAAGAAAGCAAAAGGGGGAAAGTAAAAAAGCCGAGCTGATGACCCATTTCCCCGCGATAGGCCACCTCCTCAGGGAAAGATGACCTGTTCCTTGTACTCACCTATGACCCTTTACCTTAAGTATTAAAAGCCGTCCCCTCGCGTGTGGACCAGCTAAAAACAATTTCCATACGCCTCCGATCAACTTGTTGTGTCCTCCTGTCACTGGATTTCTTCTTCTGCTGTTATTTCTGTCATTGTCTGCCTGTCTGTGTTCCTTCCTGATAAGTGTCGCTGCTCTGGACTTTTGGGACATGGATCACCAGTCTTAGTTGTTGCCGGTCATTTTTTTGATATTCTGGGCGGACGAGAGACGGTGTGGTAGCCATGAATGTGAGTTTTTGGTTCAATTTAGTATTTTAAGCATATTTATGCAAATATTTCAAAATATTAATGAAAAATTATGATTTCCAATATGATACAATATATTAACAATGTAGAAGACTAATGTCATTTATACTACGAAACGTTTAACAATTATTATTATTAACCCCCAAATAACCTTTTTTCTGCTTGAAAATTTTTATTATTATAATTGATTTACCAGTTTTAATGAATAATTAGATGAATTATATCAGCCTTGGTCCTAATGATGCAGTAACACTTAAAGCAGTTGCGTTACACTTATGGCAGTTTTGGATTTACATTTATTTTTTGTAATAAAAATACATGTACAGCACTTTACATTTTTGTAATAAAAATAAAAAATTAACGAATTTAATAAAATATGAAGCATATTTGGTTATGGTTTATAATATTAATAAACTTTAACGAGTAAAAATTTGAGAGCAATTGAAAAAAAACATGACTAATTCATTTCAATTTTCAAATAAAGTTTGACCCCCTTTGGGGCTTAAGAAATTTACGAACCGAAAAATATTTAACTAAATTTCTTATTATTTATATTATAGCTATGACAACATATAACATTTTTAAAATAGAAAAATTTAATGCAATATTATAAAAATATATTACATTTATAAAAATTTTTTACAAACGAAAAAAATATATAAATAATTTTTTTTAAATTTAAATTTGGTCATCCTTCTAACTTGGGCAGTTGGGGTTCTGGGTTTTGTTTTTATCGTGCAAGACTAACCTAACAGACTCCCTAATTTTTTAATACAAGTTTCTTAAACTATAGTGAATACTGTTTTTAACTAAGCAGTTTTCCAATGAGTGTTATGTAATTCAAGAAATTTTATATACCAATGCTTTTAGAAATGCAAAGGTTGCATATTATTTATCGTATAATTTCTTGCTATACACAAGCACAGAAAAAAATCACATTTAACTACAATACCTAGACATGGTTTCTTTAATTGTGAGTCGGAACTCAGAGAGGGTAATTATGCGATGTGGGGGGGGGGGGGGGGCGAGTGGTGTTAGTCATATTCGATAATTTGCGAGCACATGTAGTTAACAAATTATTCGTATTTTTCTCAACAAAATTTTTTACCTACGATGTCGATAAAGGGTATCCCAAAAACATTGTTGAAGCAAAAATACAAAACTTACCCTTATAAAGTTCTTAAAAACTAGTTAACGTTCCTCATATAGTTTTAGTTTCAGGCTTTTCTTTCTTCCTATAGTGAATTTACACAATATGCTTTTTGATTTGAAAATTGATGCGTATTCACGTTTTTCTGATGATTGTAATTGTTTTTAAATAAAAAATGAAGTAAAAGATATATTATTAGCTTTTCGAAATTTAAGTATTTAAACAATGATCTTCTTCGCTTTAGGTTCCAGTTTCTTTAAACGAGAGCTGATTTTCCCCGGTCAGGCCTGTTTTAGGCAAAAATAAAAGCACAAAAAATTCTGATAAAATAGAGTGATCTTGTGCCAATACCGTTAAGGGTAGACAAAAAATAAATCAGGCCCACCTAATGTTTTTTTTCCAAGAGAACTCTTTCAATACTTAAGTTTTGTTTTATCCATTAACATTGTTTTCAATATAACTATTTCACGCAAAAAAGCCTTAAATATCTCTTATTAGAGCTAAGAGATTTTTCGTATCCGCGTTTATCACGCTAAATTTATTCAATGAGCTTCATAGTTAAAAATATTGGCAATTTTAATGAAAAATGACTACCTCAATTGGCTTATTGAAATTTACATGCAGATATAAGTTATGTCGAAATTAGAGACTTCCACAAATTACAAGCACACAAAAAGATAAATTAAATACATACAATTGACGTAAAATATTAAACATTAAAACGAATAGGAACAATAGTGTCAAAACTGAATCAGGCTAATTTTATAGTCAAAGTCAAAAGCAGTATCACCAAAAATATCACCATTAATTGAAAACAAATGATTATATAGTCTACACAATTTAAAGAGTGATTGAAAAACTGTGAGAAACATTTGATCTGCGTGATCTACCTAAAAGTACTCTAGATAACTACTGTGAAAGGGAAAAAATACAATTTTCACTTAAAAGAAATAAAAAAAAATCCTATACAAAGTAATAAAAAAGTGTACTCGTGAGAAGTAACGAAAAATGTTTCACTGTAACATTCAATTTTAAATGTGTGAAAGTTAAAGCGAATAACTGTTCTATAAAATGTAAAATTAACCATTTGAGATTTTAAGGTTTATTAATTTTCCAAATTATCTTTTACTTATTTTTTCTCCCTTCTAACTACATTAATCCCCGGACTATAAGGGGACAGATATATTCACCAAGAAAATATGAGTTTTTCTAATTTAGCACATTATTTAATAATATATATAATTTTCATAACTCCATTGGCATTAAAATTTAAAGTTTCGTGCATCATCTTAAAATCATTTTCTATTGAAAAAGACGTTTACAAGTAAAACTGTCAAATTATATGATAAAAACTCACGTTTTAACATATTTAAATTGCCTTTAATCTCCACACTCGCATCACAAATTCAATGCACGCTTTCAATTATATGGAACATCTTAAGTTGTGAAGCATTGAAATGCAGTTTGCGCTTTCGGTCCTTCTCCTTTTTATTACTTTAAAAGGCTTAAATTTTTGTTAATGCATCCATTTATGTGTATACTACGATAAAAAAAAATTTAAAGTAATAACTTTATATCTTCTTACACTCTTAAAACAAACGAGAGGTTTTAACTCAGTCTGTGTTAATTTTCACTTCTCCAGTGTCGAATATGCACTTCTCCTATATGAGTGGATCCCTTGTTTGTTAATCTTCCGACCGGATCACTCCAGACGAGTGATTTTAACTCAGTCTGAGTTAATATTTAATCCTTTCCAGTGTCGAAAATGCACTTCTCTTACAGGAGTGAATTTCACTCTTTTGTTTTTAAGAGTGTATCTTTTCAAAAAAATTCTGGACGTCTCCTATATCTGTCCAACCCCCCTAACTCACTCGGTGAAGTCACAGTTTACGACGACTTTTTGTTTACAAAACGCTAAATTATTAATCAATTTATATATATTTTGTAACAGAATTCCATTGTATTTTCAAAGGTTTGCTGTGATTCTGGCTGAATGTATAAGTTATTATTCAGCAACATTCAAGAATTTGATAGAATTTCACATTCAACTTCATCGTTTATTGATCACCCATAATGATCGGATCCGCAAAAATTGGTCCAAAGTTATTTCAATCTACCTTAAATGCTTTCGATCTGCCTTTTATGCTTAAACCTATACTAAATAAGACTTGTAACACTGTTAATAAATTTGCGTTTGGTTTCACCATAATAATTAAGCCAATTTTTTCTCCGTTTAGCGGGAGCAAATTTCGTTTCATATAACTCACGGCATTCAGGGTAGGGTAGGGATGGTAGGTCCATATATACTCCGGCTTGTGTGCTTGATCAGACACACGCTTATATAAGCCTTCGTCAATTAAGACTTACACAGAATTTTTTTTACCGTCACAGAAAAAAAATTACACTCTGGGCGAAGCGGGAATCGAATCCTCACCCTTTTCACCTCGTAGACAGCTGGCGTAATGGTCTAAACCACTCGGCCATCCGCGCCCCTTCAGTGAAACGGCTATGCGATTAAATGTTTCATCATATTGTCGGTATTAGATTGCAGCATTTCTCCGATTAAAGAAACAAACACCTGAGAAATGGTAACTAATACCGAACATATAGAGATATATTTCTCCACACAATCATTGCAGCTACTAGGAACCGTATTTTCGTTGAAACCAACAGTCAAATTTTTAACAGTGTAGACAATATCGAAATTGAAATTTACACTGCATGTTTGATTTACATTTTTGGAAACACATTGTATTATTTAAAGTTTCAAATATGAAAAATAATGATCACATAACGTGATACAGAATAATGACGAATAAAATGGTAAAGAACAACATGGAGTCCACAGATCCCTGGATAAACACCTGACGAGTACTTCTCTTTTTGAAATCATCAAAACGTTTGCTTTATAACCAGTTCCTTAAGCCAACAGAAAATAGTTTAAATAATAAAGCTCTTCCCTACATCTCCATAACTATAAATAAGTTCCATTTCCTCGCATCCCGCACTCAGGCGGAACCAAGAAGAAAACCCGCACGCGTGACATAAATAATAGTTGAGAATAAATGTAAAAAAGTAGAATTATTTGTTTTGATCTAAAGAAACGTTTAAGATACCATCTTTGCACGTGTGAGCTTTCACAGCACGTATGAATGGGGATGAATACGCCGTCTTTTGAGCTTTGTATAAGGTTTTCAATTACATAAGTCACCGTACCCATTGTTATTTAAATTGGGAAGTTTAAGATGTTCCTTATAAGTGAATGCGTGAGTAGAATTTGTGAAGCGGGTGCTATCGGGAAGGGAGATACAAAATAGTATAAAGTGATTAAAGAGTGTCAGAGTTAAATGAAACAAAAAAAATTAAATTTAAATGATAAAATATAGTTTTTTTTAAAAGAAATGTGAGCAAGTAGTAAAGATATTTTGGATAGTCTTTAACCAACAAAATTAATATACAAGGCTAAACTAAGTTAATAAATCACTAAATTAATGCCATCCGATCCAAAAGTCCGTATATTAAAAAGGTATTTTTTTTAACCCTCTAATGCATGAGTTTTTATTTTCATCCCCAAAAAATATATATGTATCTCTAATGCTCACACATTATGGGAAAAATATTAAAAAAATTTAACTGCATTAAAATTTTAATAATTTCAATTTAAAAAAAAAATTTCCATATGACAAAAACCAACTGCAAAATTCCAATTTTGATAATAATGACTGAAAAACTACTAAAAATATTTCAAAATAACCCTTTTAAACTATGATGAATTTTTCAAAACACTTTATTAGTATTTAGTACTAATATTATTATTCTTTGAATATTGCCAAAAACGTAATTTCACAAAAGTTAATAACCTCACTCTTTAATTTTGAATACACATTTACTACTGTCATCTATGAGGTTTATTAGTAACTAAAATTTTTAAATGAAATGTAATATATGAAAAAAACACATATTCGTCTAGGAGGAGCTCTAATTTAATAGAATAAAGTGGATTTTGTTACTTGTTACCAAACGGTAACAGTATGCATTAGAGGGTTAATCAGATGTCGAACTCGTGTCTTAAGCATGTATAACATTACAAAGAGTATATAATATTGCTTAGTTTATGATTTAGCATTTTAACTATACGTTTGTATATAATATGCTATTCGAAGAATGGGGTGGACCTTATATCTTATATACGTTTTACAATATTTGTCAAGATTGCACAGTAATCCTGGAACTTTCAAACAGCCACCACTATTTTTAGTATTGATTTACAACTTTTTGGGGGTGCATAAAAGATATCTTTTAACCACAAAATTGGTAAAATCACGCTCTAAATAGTAGTGGCAGCTAAAAAGCCCTAGAATTCCCCCTCTGCAATCTAACACGAAAAGTTTTAACAGTGTAATTGTACTTTAGAGCATGTAATTTTTACAACTATACACTTAATGTGTTCAATAAATAATACCTACTTCCTCATTAAACGGGAAAATATATTAAGTATTATTGAACATATTATAGATTTGTATAAACTATGTTGACCTTGAAATTGGTTAATTTATACGGACATATAATGAGGAAACAATAGAACAAATGTGCGATGAGCATTTAGAAGAAAATTTCTATTTGAATTTTCTTTTTTAAAAATTTGAAATTTAACTTCTATTTGAATTTTATTGTTTGTTTTTTTCGGTTTAACGTGTTCTTTTTACTTATTAAAATAAATAAAATTCTTTAAAAACTACATCCGTTGATAATACAGTATAAATCTTTATCGAATGGTATTCTTTCTAGTACATTTTTTTAAAACCTTTAACTAAAAAAATCTATTTTTTAATCAAATTTTATCCCCTAAAAATATTTATGTTTTATTTTAGTAATGGTTTGTTCATCGCACAAGTAATGAATTTATATACAGTTAAAATCCATTAAAAAATATAAATGTAAAAGTGATTAAATTGAATTTTAAAAATGTAATAAATCTATGTTTTACAAATTGTATCATTGAAAAACTCATAATTGCAATCAATTTAAAACTCACTTATGGTTTAAGCTTAATTGAATTATATTCCTTCGGTTTTAAGCAAGAAAATATTATAGCACCTTTTCTCGTGATTCTACATTTAGATCATACATTTTATTATATTTGTTGCAATACATTTAAAATCACAAACAAATGTTTAAATAACATATAAAAAATGATTTAAAACATTTAGCAGCTATTATAAACCAACATATGTATAGAATTTAAAACATACGATGATGTTTTAAATTTTAAATGTGAAACAAGTGTAAAGTATGAACATTACCAAACATAAAATCGGCAACTAAAGTAACTCAAATACTTTTGGTAGTTATTTATTACCATCATTTCTATTTTGAAGTTCTTTTTCGACCTTACTTTTTTTTGGACCTTACCGTCATTTTCATTCTTAAGCTTTTTTTGGACCTTAGCACCTAAACTTAGTACCGATTGATCCTTGTTAGAAAACACTTAGATCATCACAAATAGGCCAAGGTCGACAAGTTTAAAAAAATTTTTTATCCCATTTTTATAATCATCAACCCGTGATGTGGTGTGGCGAAACGGCAAGTAGTCAATTAATCACGATTTTAACTATAATGATCTCCAGACAACCCCTCGAGACATAAAGTTCTGTTACATGATTTGTTTTGCTTGATATGCGTAGGTGTATTTAAGTGACCGTTACCTAAAGGTAAAGGATAGCGTCTTCTTGCACAAAGTTTCAAAATTATAAAACGCGTATAATTTGTTTATCCAATTTCTATATTAGATGAGTTTAGATATAGCTTATGATGTTATTAAACATCATCATCAACCCAAAGGCATTCCATATCCTTGTAAATATATGATGATTTCCTCATGTTTGCTTCATGAATGCTTTGCAATTAAATAATTTATATATTTTATATTTGTATTTCTTTGCTTTTAAATCCTTTTGCACTTGCAATTTCTTATTATTTTGTTGTCAAAAATGCCAATACCAAAATAACACATGAAAACCTGTAAGTATTTTTTTTAAAGGTTTGGAAAAAATTAACTACATTCCCAAGCCAATTTTTTTCCCCATTTGGTGGGTGCAAATATCGTCAAACGGAATCCTTGGCAACAAACAAAATTTTCTGGCTACTAAACACGATATACACAGTTAAAGGATCACAGTATGCACAGTTAAAGGACCACAGTATGCGCAGTTAAAGGACCACAATATACACAGATAAAGACAACAGTAGACACAGATAAAGGACCACAGTATACACAGATAAAGGATCACAGTATGCTCAGTTAAAGGACCGCAGTATACGCAGTTAAAAGACCACAGTATACACATTCAAAGGACCACAGATAAAGGACTACAGTATACACAGTTAAAGAATCACAGTATACGCAGTTAAAGGACCAAAGTATTCACAGTTAAAGAACCACAGTATATGCAGTTAAAGGACCACAACATACACAGTTAAATTTTAATTTGGAAACACTCCTTTGGGCGACTGCGAAATGGAAAGGTACCCATTTTCTTTCCCAGAGAGGTTTATGACGCACAACAAACTTTTTTCTTTACTCTTTACACATTTTTTTTAAAAATGCTATCATGTCTGAAAAAATGTGTTCGCATATCAAATATATTTTTAATGTATCTCTATTTTGTTCTCTCTCACTTTTTTTTTTAAAATATGTGCAAATATTCTTGATAATCGTGTTAATTGTTCGGTGATGTTTAAAATTAAAATACTGTATCAGAGTAACTTTTATTCAAAATTTAACCTAAAATTTGCTCTGGTATGCTGGCACATAATTTGTGTTTTGTCAAATGCAGCTCTGTCACCGATGCATGAACTAATCGTTTAACGAACTTTGATTGTGTTTAGGTCCCACATTGAGCCCACACATTTTAGTATCATTTTGAGTTATTTGACTCACAAATTTTAGATATATTTTATTTGCTTTTATTGAATGTAATTTTAATAAAGTTCTTAACGTATACTTAAGAACAGTTACATAGTCAACGAATAATTTATTTAAATTAACTTCACAGAATGAACAGACATTTCATTAAAGTATCTTAAATCCTACAGATTTGACTGTCTCACAATCCTTATTTTACTATATAGAATCCCCAAAACCCAATTAAAAATTTTAAAATTACTTTAAAAAAACAAAAAAGCTGTTTCCCCTAAATTTTATTTTTAACTCGATATTTTTTAAAGTTAAGTTAATTTAATTTTCTTTATTCTCATTTCAAACAATAACTTTTGCGGATTTAATCCTTTCTATTTGAAATTTCCTGGTTATCACGGTCACTAACGGTAATTATGCCGTTACCATGAACTTCTTGATCTTTGTTCAAAACATGATGCTCGTAACATAACTTCTTTTTGTTGTTCTGTTACCTTCATTGTTAAAAGCTACTTTTCATTCTCACCTGATCTGGTTTTGATTGAAAATAGTGCGCTTCATTTACTGGGACGTCAATCTTTCAAGTAGTAAAAAATTTCAAGGGAAACAAGGATTGTTTAAGGGAAAAAAATACATTTACTCATTATAAATTGTGTTCATAATTTAAAAATGGTAAATTAAGGATACTCTTTATTTAATACATATAATGTATGGGCTGGATTATTATAAATTATTAATTGAATATTGAATTTTATAGTTGAAAGTTTTTATAGTTTAGTTTTGAATTATCGTTGCACTAGAGCTACACGAGGGCTATTGGCGACGAGCGTCGTATTTTAGAACCACAGTCAAGTGACGGAAAGTGTTTTACAATAATCAATTTTATTATATGAATACAGCAGAATTAAATTATCTATATTACTCTGAAGACTTCCTTAAAATGAATCTAAAATAACTACCCCCCCCCCCCCAATTAACCAAATAACTTTTTTCAAATATATTTTCAAATTTCATATAACCGTGAACGTGTGCATTTGTTGAAAAATTTATTAAACGTTAAAGCTCCGATATTCAAGTACAGTTTAACTAACGTTTTTCAAAACTTATTTGATCCAAAATATTTCCTGCAGTGAAAGTAATAGACAGAAACCTTTATTAATGCATTGTTACACAAATAAAGATAGTGGTTTTTAATTGACAATCGTTGTCACCATAGTCAATGACAGAAACTTTGTATTTTCTAAATACAAGAGAATAGTTGGTTTGCAAATTAAAAATGTGTGGCATTTTCACATTTAAAATAGTTACATGCAACCCACATTAAACTCGGATTAAAACAACTTAATTATTTGAATTTTTTCTGGCACATTTTGTGACTTTATTTATTATTTATTGTTCTATTTCCTCCTTCAGGCCTGGAATTTAGCAGTTTTGCTAGTCACCGTCATATGCTGCTCAACACTAGTTCATGGCACAGAAATTGAACGAGAAAAAAGGGCTGTGAAAGGCGGACGGAAAACTGGATCGGGATCCAATATAAACACAAACCAAGTCGGCAACGACTCGGGAGAATGGTGGAAAGAATGGTGGTTAAAATACATAGGCGAAGTAACGGACCCGACAGCGCGGCCCATTTATTTCCCAACCGATGAGTATGGGAACAGAAAACCGTGCCCGTGTCTTTTGCCGGGTACTACACAAATCCCCCCTGCAACTCGAGGAACCCCGCCGCCAAGGCCCCCTCCAACAAGAGGAACTCCGCCTCCTAGACCCCCACCAACAAGAGGTACTCCCCCTCCCTTCCCGCCTCCTACCCGAGCAACACCACCACCTAGACCCCCACCTACCCGAGGTACACCTCCACCTAGACCCCCTCCAACACGAGGTACTCCCCCACCATTCCCACCACCAACAAGAGCAACGCCTCCACCTAGGCCTCCAACAAGACCCCCTTCCATAAAAACACCCCCACCCAGACCTCCACCCACAAGACCACCACCCACTTTTCCACCAGCCACTAGAGCGACTCCTCCCCCCAGGCCACCACCCACTTTTCCCCCAGCCACTAGAGCAACTCCTCCCCCAAGACCACCACCCACACGAGGAACTCCCCCTCCGAGACCACCACCCACTCGTGGAACACCCCCTCCCCGTCCACCAACAAGGGGTACTCCACCACCCTTACCCCCTACACGCCCACCCGGTATTAAAACTCCCCCACCTAGACCACCAACTCGTGGAACACCACCCCCACTACCACCTACTAGGGCAACACCCCCACCTAGACCACCAACACGACCTACACAACCACCTAGACCCCCTACTCGTGGTACACCACCACCTCTACCACCAACACGCCCACCTGGAATAAAGACTCCACCTCCTCGTCCCCCAACGAGACCTACACCCCCACCGACACGTGCAACTCCACCACCAAGGCCTCCAACTCGAGTTACACAACCACCAAGGCCCCCGACTAGACCAACACCTCCACCCTTACCACCAACTCGACCGCCAGGAATAAAAACACCACCCCCAAGACCTCCACCTACTCTACCGCCAGCTACACGAGCAACTCCACCACCAAGACCTCCACCCACTCGAGCAACACCACCTCCAAGACCACCCCCCACAAGACCACCGCCTACTTTCCCACCACCAACTAGAGCAACTCCTCCTCCTAGACCACCTCCTACTCGAGGAACTCCCCCTCCAAGACCACCACCCACTCGTGGAACTCCACCTCCAAGACCTCCACCCACAAGACCACCACCCACTCGTGGTACTCCCCCTCCAAGACCTCCACCCACAAGACCACCTCCCACTTTTCCACCAGCCACTAGAGCAACTCCCCCTCCTAGACCCCCTCCTACTCGAGGAACTCCCCCTCCAAGACCTCCCCCCACAAGACCACCGCCCACTTTTCCACCAGCCACTAGAGCAACTCCCCCTCCAAGACCACCCCCTACTCGTGGTACTCCACCTCCTAGACCACCCCCCACAAGACCACCGCCCACTTTTCCACCACCAACTAGAGCAACTCCCCCTCCAAGACCACCACCCACTCGTGGTACTCCACCTCCAAGACCTCCACCCACTAGACCACCTCCCACTCTTCCACCAGCCACTAGAGCAACTCCCCCTCCAAGACCACCCCTACTCGAGGAACTCCTCCTCCAAGACCTCCACCCACAAGACCACCACCCACTCTTCCACCGGCCACTCGAGGTACTCCACCCCCAAGACCACCCCCTACTCGTGGAACTCCCCCTCCAAGACCTCCAACAAGAGGAACTCCTCCTCCATCTAGACCGCCGATACAAGAAGAGGAAGACTGTGAAGAAGTTGGACCACCCCAAAAAGTGCCTAGGCCAGATAGACCGAAACCTGATGGTTCCATGCCAGCGTGTGCCCTGAGTGGCAAAAACTTCTGCATTTTAACAGATGACTACCCAGAGTAAGTATTAGCTCAATGTATTGTCTGAGAAATTTAAACTAAATTGCAAAGGCAGTCTTTTATATGTTGGTCACAATCACAATAGTATTCGAATGTAACGATAAGTTATTTATTATGTGAGTCTTTGTGCAGTGGTATCTGGGGTATCGCAGCAATAAAAAAGTTAATTAAGAAAAAGCTAAAAGTTTCTTCCTCCTAATACCATTTTTAAATTCACATTAAAAAATTTATATTTTTGTTGCTGAAAGAACTCTTGCTTGAAAATAACATTTAGGAGTGATAATTTCTCTCCAGTCTCCATAAACTCTTAATAATTCAGATTAATCTAGTCTCCGAAAAATCCGAAGTATCCGAAAAATATAAAGGATAAACAAGAAAATTATACTTTTAAAACACAAATAATACATGCAGCATTTGAATCGCTGAGTGCAGAAACAACGTCAGTCACAAATTTCAAATTTTTCAGGAGGGAGACCAAAACGTAATAACTCCTCCTCTCTTTCTGCACTCAACACTCGAAACAAACGTCCTGTATTTACGGAACTACTCAACAGACTAACGTAGTTTTTGCACCCCACGCATCTTGCCTTTCTACGCTTATTTTCATTGAAAACGAGTTTTCGGATTTTTTTGACTGAATTGGTTTCTGCACTCACCGATTCATTTGCTATCTAAATACAGTAGACGCGGCTTAATGTGATCACATCGGGACGAACGCGATTTAATAACAATAACCGATTGATTACAATACACGAAAAAAAAAGTTTAAATTAAAAAATGATTTTTTTTACATATGTATTAAAATAAAAATTTATTTTAAATTAGGGGTTGTTGCCGTAAAACTCCATAGCATTTAATAGAAATTAATTAACACCAAAGAAAAATAATTACTAGTTTTATATTACATACTTAATGATGAACTGCAGAAAACAATACAAAATACAAAAGGTTAATTATTAACTGAAAAAGAAATCATCAATTGTCGATTGTTTAGCATACTTCTGAAGCAAGTCATTTACAAATCGCTCATAATCGTAATGTTTATGAAAGTGTTTGGCGTCGGCTTTGTTTTGCACACCTAGACGTAAGATTCGAAGTGCCTCCCTCACCTGAGAAGGCGTCGGCATTTTGTCCTCGATAGCACTTTTGGGTTCATCATCGGCATCAGAATCTTGTGACGAAGCCTTATCTTTGACACATACGGCTTCGCAAATGTCTTCATCAGTTAAAGGAGTAGAAGTCGCAACCTTCTCGTCGATCTCCATCCATGCTTCAAAATCCCCAGCATTCATATCGGGCCGGGGATTGAAAACGCCTTCCATTTCTTTCATCACTCACACTAAACTGATAACAATAAACGAACATTTGATTACAATAAACGATGATTTTTTTAATGTATTTTAATACAAGCGGACGGGACTAAGCGATTTTGATAACATTAAACGATTGATAACATTAACCGTGATCACATTAAGCGACTTCTACTGTAAAACTAAATACGAAACCATCATTGTCCTTTTCCAGAGATTTCGTGAACCGTGTGGTGGATAAGAGCATGACCAAAGTCCGCATCATGTACGAGGAACTGCAGACTGTGGCCGATCCCGAACTGTTCAAGAACCAATACGGCAACAGCGCGGCGGCCAGGGGCAGTTTCGCCTGCGAGACGGAGGCCAACGTCATGAGGCCTGGATGGGCACAGGAGAGCGTGTCCGGAGATTGGATGGTCATCATAAACACAGATCTCTTCCCGCAGAAAGTCAGGACAGAGAGTTGCTCGTGAGTATCTCATGAAACTTTGAATTTTCATTTATTTTGTTACTAGCAGTATGGTCCAGCCTTATTAGGAACAAGTTAACTTCGCATTGCTTCCAGTTAGAGGCATGCTTACTTGTGAAAATACACTCAAAATCAAAACAAAATTAAATTCGTGTTGGCGCATGCGCACTTAAAATACTAATAGAGGATGAAGCAGTATCTCAACCAAACTCAATCAATCAAACTAATAGAGGATGGCGTCGAGCCCCCGTTTCGACCCGGTCCATGTATTTTCAAGCCCTGTTATGGTCCCGCAATCCCACGTGGATGACGTTTTTTTAAACTAATTATATTAATTAAAAATCACAATCAAATATGAAAAAACTAAACCTCAGGTGCACACGTAGGTATTAAAAGGAATCTATATTAAAAATTTCGAATTTTTTAGAGCAGTCTAAGTAGGTCTTTTGCGATCCACAGACATACACACAGACAGACAGACTCTTTCTTTTATTATTATATATTCGTACTTAATATACAGGGTGATGCAAATAAAAGTGGCCCCAACGTAGAGATAGGAATACGACAGAAATGTTGCCAAGTCAAAAACCAATACCAAAACAGGTTTGCTTACTGAAGCTATTGATCGCTTCAATATTAAGCCCAAAGAAACACTTGGCGAGTCATTTGACGGCAACTACGCTATGGTTTGAGAAGCTAGTTGAAATGAAATATAAACAGGGTTTGTAGAGCTTATAAAATAAGTTCCCACTAGTGATTATTTTGGCGTCATTCCTAGAGAATCGGAACTTTTTGTTAATACAAAACATTCTAAATCGATTGCACGACGCAAAATTTGCATTATGGGACGTCTTCATACCACTACGAACTAAAATCTGAACTCGCCACTTGTCTATAAGTAGCTCTAATGTGAAGGTAATACGCCCCAACCAATGCAAAAATAGGTTTCAGGCGGCTTCAAGAGTTTTTCTCGCCAAGCATTTCAGCGTATTCCTCTATATAGACCGGGGCCACTTTTATTTGCCTCCCCTGTATGTTTTAAAAGTCTAAACTAAATTTGGAAGAACTACTTTAAAAAAAATAAGACTAGCGGAGGTGAAATTTTTCCGAAATATTTATTAACGATTAAACTGTTGCATATATTTAAACTTGAGTAAGATATCGACTGGGTGGGAAAGTCTCTTAAATCAAATCGTATAATAGTAAAGTGGTGGGCAACCATTGAATTAACGTTTCATACAAATACATATGCACTTCGTAAGACAAATTTTCCACCCTTATTTACTAGTTATGACATTTAAAAAGAATGAAATATTTATTCCTTTGGCTATATGTACGGTCTTACCATGAGTCTCTTACGTAAAATCTGGAACATATTCCCAATTTGCGATTCACATGTGAACTGCCCCCCCCCCCTTTTTTTAAACTATGGAATGTCTTTGTGTAATTGGTGCATATAACTTACGTCCACATAGTCAATAAAAGTACGAATATTAGAAAGTTTAGTTAAGTAAGATTAGCGTAGCACTGTGCTGCCGTAAACAGGTTAACTTCCGAATTTACTAAACTACGAAAAATGAACCTACCAAAATGACTTGAACAAGTGTTATAAACATTCAATAATGCAAACAGTATAAAAGTATAATAAAGATTGATTATTGCAGCACAAAAATGATCCATGATATTTTGTACATACGCCAGCGCACTAAAGTATATACTCTGTTAAAAAGTTTGGTGCAAGATTGCATGGAATCACAGACTTTTCCAGCTGCCACCACCATTTGAAGCATTAATTCACCACTTGTGCGGTGTATCAAAGATATGGATTTACCACAAAATCGGTAAATTCACGCTCCAAGGAGTAGTGGCAGCTAGAAAGCACCAGGATACCTGAGCAATCTTGCACCAAATTTTTTAACTGTTTGGTTATATATGGAATATTGAATATTAGGAAAGCAGAAACCATAATGAATGATTTTGACCTATCTATTTATTTCAGACGACCCAACGAGCCCTGCTCTTTCATCTCTCCCTACTACGACTCCACCTGTCAGCAGAGATACAGTCTCCATCGTCTGCTCGCTGTGTACCCGCACGATCCCAACCGCAGCCCTGTGGTGGCTCTATTCAAGTTCCCTGCGGGTTGCTCGTGCAGGGTGGACCCGATCCGCAGGAACGACAACGGACTCGAGCAGATTAAGATCAGGAAATAGAACACTGTAAAAAGTACGGTGTAGCGGTATTCCTGCTTGGTGGAGTAATTTATGGTGCAACGTTACACAAATAAAGCAAATAAGAGGTTTTCTTGTAAAAGTGGTGGCAACAAAAAATTTACGGAGTAACTTTATACAAATTAATGAAATAACGTACGCCAATTTTCAAAGTAAAGTCATACCAGTTTATGGATTAACGTTTCACCAGTTCATGGAGTAACGTTTCCCCAGTTTATGGAGTAACGTTTCACCAGTTTATGGAGTAACGTTGCACACTTTTGTGGAGTAATTTTGCATCAAATTTATGGAGTAAAGTTACACTGCAAAGTAGGAGTAACCCCCTTTATTTGTCTACCGTTTTTCTATAAAAATCAGTATAATGATACTTTGAAAAGATGGAGACAGCAAGCATCCACCAGTTTTAAGGAGTAACGTTACACAACACATTTTACAGTGAAGAGAGGACTCGGATGGAAAGTTTTTTGTAAACGTCTTTACGCTACTTCAAATGGTTGAAGAATATGTGATTTTCAGAACTTGTCCGGTGGCTGTGTCTTGGTTAGCTTGCAGCACAATCAGCGATTTTTCCTGTATATGTGGTGGTTTTATACTAAGTGGTCTGCTTTGGCTGTGTAAACAGTGGAGACTTGTAAATACGATGGTCGCTTTTTGAACAAAAAAGCTTACACGAAAAACCGTTGAGTGTGCAAATCACTTTTTCCGAAGTATATTTAAGATATAGTGTGTAGTCCGCTCATTTTGGCGACATTTGATGATCGTAAAATCAATTGGACGGAGTCGCCAATGAATGGATCGGGTCCTTATATCTTAGTTATACTTCGGAGAAAGTGAGTTTTGCAACAAGATCCTTCATTTATTGCATTTCAAAATAATATTTTAAGACAAATCTAAAAAAAAAAAATATTTAATAGTGTTTAACCAATGCATGTGCCTTAATGTGCAAGTGTTCATTTTTACGATCGAAAGCATAAGATTCATTACCACATTCTTTTTTTGCAAGGCCAGTTAGTTATAGTATTGTATAGATGTTTTAAAACGAGTAAATTCGTAATCTTGCCAAACAGTGAACTTAGCATAATGGACACACAGCATATTTATGCTTACTATGTCCCCTATACTGAGTTTCGCTTCTGGGAAAAATCGCTCGGTACTTTGTAATGTAGATAGACGATGCACATTTTTTCTTTGTAATTAATTGATTCATTTAAGTTGATTTTTTGCTGTGATTTTGATATTTTGTGTATTTTAGTGCTGCCCCAATTGCACTGCCAAATGTTAACGAAATTTCATGTTCGTACTGTAATATTTAAACATTGTGTTATTAAAGAATGATTGTGTTTACCATTCATTTAAATAAAATTTTTGGCATGAATAAAAATTGTATTTTGTTGTGTTTCATTTTATTTTAAATCAAAGTAAGCAGCTAATCTGTGGTGACATCTGTAAAAAAATAAGTGTAAGTCTTTTTATTTTCATTTGAGTTACAATGTGCAAATACTGATGATCAACAATTTCCTATTGTATAAAGAACTATGTTTTTGCTGCAGAATTAAAAATAATTTTAGCATAATTGATTATTTTAAGATTGAACAAATTATACTGAAGCGTAATAACTTTATATGATAATACTAAAATATTTGTATGTTTTCACCTTAAAATTTATAATGCCTAATTTAAATATCTATATCGTGAATTTGAATCTTGCCTTTTTCATGAACTTAAGGGGAGAATTTATATATTCTTAAATTTTTTTTAAAATCTACTTTTATCGATCATGTTGTTAAAAATAATTCTAGCTACTATGGATTTTATTTATGAAAAATCTATGAGTTATGTATTTATTATTTTTAAAAACACAACTTCTTATCAAATTTTTTTTTGTTCTCTAGATGTAAAATGGGTTACAAATTACTGTAAACCAACTCAAACGCACCAAATTACAAAATAACGTTATCAATTGTACTTTAATTGTACAAAAAGCAATTCTAAAAGTTTAAAATATAAAATAGAATATGTTTCAAACAAATAATTTTAAATTGCAATTTTCTACGTAGAATGTTAATGTAAACAAAAAAATGTAGCATTACTACGTGATTGTTTCTAATACTTAATTACACATTTTATTAGTTTTACAATTTCATTTTGATTAATTTATAATGCTTTTTAAAATCCAATCATGAATGAATAGCGATTTTAAACTTATTTACTCATAATTGTATGTATTTTCAGGCGGTAATAATTGTCCTCCGCTATAACTTTTAAACATACTTAAAAATTGTAAGCTGCACATGTAATAGTTTTTTTCCTCAATGTATTGAAAATCAAAACAATGTAATTTTGACGAATTATCTATTTTAAAACTTTATAATCATTGAATTAAAAAAAATTTTGTAATGAAGTATTGTAATTTATGACTTAACTGTATAATAGACTTGGACATTATATGCAAATGTGTAAGAAAGTAAGCAATTAATATTTGGAATAACTTAACTTGAAAGGTGAAACTTACTACTTTAAATAAAAACATCAGTTATAATTTTTTCAGTATTTACTAAGTATATTCAAATAATTTTTCTATCATAATAATTTAAAATGAGCAGTAGATTAAAAAAAACTGTGTGGATACAAAACAAAGTAGTGGATAAAGAACAACGTTGAGATTGTTGCAATTAGTGAGTCATATTGAAAAATTTCTTATTCATCTAAAAAAGAAAAAAAAGTTAATGTAAGAAAAAATTCTTAAATATTTTTTTAAATTTTAAATCGATGTTTAAGTAATTAATTTAGTGAAAGGAAAAAAAAATATTTTGGGATAACTTTTTCAAATGGTTTCAACTCCTATTACAAAATTTCTTATGTAAAACGCATTAATAATAAAACTTGAGTACATACAGTAGATTAACTTTTAAACAAAAAGAGGCATAAACCATTATTTTGGATATTTTTTCTAAACATAACTATTAGTCATTATTTCCTTAAAAAATCATTTTAAAACAATTAAGAAAGATTAAAAGTAATCATAAAGTCATTATTAGTAGGAATAATGTTTACCTAACTACTAGTTTAGTAATTGAGTTTATAAATCCAGACTTAAGCAGATTAGGCTATATTAAATAACGAAAACAAACACGGAATGTAGGCAATTTTAAAATTTATTTGTATTCAGCTTAAACAAGTTTGGTGATCTGAACGCATATTTTTGATGTATTAAAATTTTTACAAATTATAGTAATTTATTGTAATTTTAAAACACTAAATTTAATTAAAAAAAGCCTTATAGTCTCATTTTGTAATAATGAAGTGATTTTTTTATAAAAATAGTCCATACAAAAAAATTATAAAGAATTACTTGTCCAATAAAATTATGCATTTTTCATTTTAAAGGGAATTCTCTTCAGGGATATCCCTAACATTTATAGGATTACTATCAAATATTATCGATTAATGGTGAAGGATATCTAAATATAATGCGCGTTGGCTTCCTCTATGATAGTTAAGTTGAAATGTACACATTCGTTACTTGTATGGCTCCAAGTAAAAAACATACGCTTAATTCCTAAATTTCTCTATTTTAAAAAATTCGTCAAAACCTTTAACTAGATGTCTTGATAAACTGAAAACCTAAATGTATTTACGTTTTAATGACTCTGTAATATAAAATTATCGTTGAAATATGTTGTCGATAGGCATATTTAGTTTGAGATGCTTAAATTTAAGCGTCTCACCAATGCTATTCTAAATTACAATTTCATTCTCCTGAATAAAATATAATGGAAAAGATAAATTTGAACAATTTACTAGAAAAATGATGATGTATATGGTAGAAATACTTTTACTAACGAAATCAAAAAATTTACTAGATATTACTTGATTTTTACTTTCAATTCCTCCATACGAAATATAATTTAATGATAGTATTGCTATTTGGTCGAAATTTTGAAAAGGAGATTGTGTGTTTCCTACACATTTTTGAAGGTGTAGATTCTAGAAAAATGGAATTTAAACATTGGCCCGTCGGTGTATCTGTTTGAAATCCCTCGACGGCACTAATTAAAAGAGCTACAAACTTGAAATTTGTTACACGAGTTCGTATTACCTACCGAACGTCATAATAAATTTTGATAGAAAATTGCACTCGCTCACAGATTAGCTGCCTTAGAATTTTTGGATTTTTAAAAGAAATGTTGAAAAACTGACATCGGAAACCTTTTTGTGCAAATCTATAACCGAATTCCTGTGTATGAAATATACATCAAAAAGTGATGATTGAAAGTAGTGTTGTGTTTTACAACTCTAGTGTAAAAATAGAAGACACGATTTTTATTTCCTAGATAAATAATATTAATAACTTCCTACACAATAAGTATCACGTTATTATTAAAAAAACCGCACACAATAAGAAAAGCAAAGGAGAAAGTAAAGCACAACGGAAATGTTTCCACTTTCGTGAAGGAAAACGTAAAAGGGTCAATTCTATGCATTAAAAATAAGAGCTTAGCCGGTTAGGTCAGCGTGTCCAAACAATGAAAATAATCAGGTATATAGTGAACTATAAATAAAAGGATTATGACAGTTTATGTTTAAAAAGAAGAGAGCTGTTGTGTCAGTTCTGTAACTTCCTGAGTAGGTAATTTTTCGGGTATGAGAATTTTCTCAACGAGGATTTTGAGAATAATAGTTAAAACACGATGCTGCAAAGAGTTAAAAATAAAGTTAAGATTCCTTGCGAGTGGCCTCTGTGGTGAAGAACGACTTTTCTTAGAAAACGCGTCGTAATTTAGAGAATCGGTTAAGTGACGAGATCGAGCTAGCTCCGATGAATCCCCCCAAGCGGCATTCTTAGCTATCATCTTCGAAACTTCTCAGATTTAAAATAGAAAGTTTGCCGTTTGATTGGCTGGCCCGCCGGCGCAATTGTTAGAGTACTAGCCTTTGGAGCTGCTGGGCTCGTGTTCGAATCCCGGTGAAGGCATGGTTGTTTGTGTTCGTCAATAAATGTTGTTATGCGTTTGTAGCGTCCTTCTTTGTGTGTCTCTTGTGACTGTCTCTTCTGGCGGGCGGGGTAATGGGCTAAAAAGCCTACACTCTCCCCTTCTAGAGGGCGCAACCACTGTCATTTTGCCATTTGATTGTCAAAATTCCATTAGAAGGGTCAAGAAAGCTTTGTAAAAATTCCTCATATTTATATGGTTATTGGGTTGTTTCACGTTGTGGATACCAAGAGCTCCAACTGTTTGTTGTCATTTGTTTACTGGAATTACTTTTGTTTTGGTATTCGAAGATGAGTTTTTAAAGAATATTTTACTTTTTAAATTTTTAGATGCCAACTTCTTGCTGTGTTGTTGGTTGTTCAAAACATTTGTTAAAGAACGCTTTTATAGAAAGAAATTCTTTTCATCTATATTGGTTATTTTGAGAGTGAAATCGCAATACGTGGAACCAGAGCAAATAATGAAATCTGGTACGGATACAAAAGCAAACAAGAGCGTTACATCTTCTGAAACATTCCCATGGTCGCACATAGTGCGAACGTTGTTTTATTAATTAGAGGTTATCCTTGACCTGAGTTCAATTTTATGGAAAATAATTTCTTGATATTTTGCACAATTGAAATTGTTACCCCATACTTATTATAAAAAAGTTATAATTCTGGTTATCATTAATAATTATCGGTTATTTTTAATTATCAATTATCATTAATAATTATTGTTGTATTTAATAATTAATGTTTGTGATTAATAATTATCCGTTATTATTAATAATTACCGGTTGTTCTTAAAAATAGCCAATTAATCACTTGGACACATACACTTATTCTCTGGTTACTTTTTAGTTATACAAAATGCCGTTAGATGGCGACGCCAACAGTATGCCTAAACCCAAGCTTCAGAATACTGCCGAGATAACAGGGAAAATTTCATCTTGGTATACTTTGATATAGCTATCATTATTTTTTTACTATTAACAATATTATTGTTAGTAGTAGTAGTATTACCATTATTATTATAGCTATAACTATTATTATTAACTATTACTATTAACATTATTTTAACTATTTATATTAATATTACCATTATTACAATAATTATTATTTTCTTCAAAGTTTCCACTAAAGATCAGTCTTAAAAACAAGGAGATAAAGGCAAAAGTTGGAAGAATTATATTTATCAGATAAAACAGGAACATCCACGAGGAAGTTGCGTGAGCGTGACTATATTTAAAACGATATGAATCTAATGAGTGGCCTGCTAAATAAAAATTACGTATGTACTAGTTATGACAAAATACTGATAAAAAATTGATTAAATATTGCTAAATAAAAATAAAATCTGTAGTAGTTTCGAAAATACTTTAGAATTTAGACAATAATGATAATTATGATTTGGTAGTTTGCCGGAAAAAATGGTTAGTTACTAGAGTTTAAAAAATGGAAAAATTACTAGACATTTCTGCTTCTTATGCACCAAATATCACTCTAAAACACATTGTGTACATTTTTTTCTTTCCTTTTAGGTTGTATAAAAAAACACGAATAAATGGCACTACACGACGTAGCACCAGACATATTTGACAACATAATGTATCAAAACAAAATAAATAAAAAAAAAAGCAGCAATCAATAATTTGACTATATCGCTATGTCAGACTGCACAAAAAGTAGTTGATAAAGGGATTTACCTCAGTGTTTATCAAATTTCAACGACTGTTTTCGTTATTTTATCAACAGAAAATAATATTTTTGGTTTTGTCGATATTCAATGACAATCCTTATCAACTTAAGGTAGATGATGCTTTAGGACTGCAGATTACCACTGATAAACATAGAGAAGTTACTGGAAAAATGACATGTAATATTAAGGGCCAATAAACTTGCATTGTAATTAAAAATATTAAATTATAATTAAAACACCAAAATATCAAGATGAAGAAACTTACTTGGAATTGCTGGTTTTTATGTCTTGGAATAATTTGTAAAGGAAGCATTTCTTCTGCCAAGCCTCTACCAGGGAGTAAGTACTATTTTAATAACGCATGCTACCCTACTACAAAGCTCGCAGTGGTGATTAAAAAAAACTCGACGAAGTGTTATTTTTCAAAATATAGGAAAAATAGCAGACGAAAACTAGAATATTTTCCATAGTAATATTTCCATAGTATTACGTCAGCTCAACTAACCGGATACAATTGTCCTACAGTTTTGATCAGTAAAACTTAAGGGTGAATTAGCCCTATCTACCGCAGTTCTCCAAACTAAAGTGCATTAATTCAATAGAAAAAATTATTCTCTAAGCCACATTTCTCCGGCTGTATTGAATATATTAAAAAAAAAAAATTATATGATAAATTTAGCTTACTTAAAAGCCTCTATGATACCCTTTTTTGAAATTAGTTCTAATATTTTGTGTAAAATTATGCATTGAAAATTTAAAAAAAAAATACTCGAGCTCATTTCAAAAAGTGGGATTATAGAGACCTTCAAAGCAGCTACATTTAAAGCAGCATCACATAAAAAAAAAACTTCGTTAAAATATTCAGTAAAGCTGGAGAAATATGGCTTAGAATATATTTTTAGAATGGAATCTCACAGAGGCATTTTAGTTTGGAAACCCTCGGTAAATCGTGCACATTTGCCTTTTAGTCAGATTAGGTTAGGTTTGAATTATCGTCACATCAGAGCTACACGAGGGATATTGGCGACGGGCGTCGTGTTTTAGAACCACTGTCAAGTGACGAGCCGACACTTGAATAGGCACCCAACGCAAACGTTAAGGGCGACATCGTACTCAGCGTTAGGACTTTGATGGATATTTAACGTGCACTCCCTAACACGGGGTATTATTATTCGTCGGACATTTTTGGCTGCACGTTTGGGGCCGTTTATAGGTTGGCAGTTATTTTGGCGATGCCCGGACCCGTAAAGACTTCAACTTGTTTAACTAAGGTGAAGCAAGTTGCCCAGATAAGTAAGCATATTAGCCCAACTCTTCGCTACAATACGGCGAAAAACGTATTAGTGATTTTAAATTATAGGACCATTTTACAAGTTATATGACTCTCTTCTAGCAACTAATTTTTGATTTCAATAAGAGCACAGAGCTAAATTTTAAATAATAACCAATTGAAAAAGTGATTTAGAACTGATAAAAATTATTTATTTTTTACTCTTTTTTACGATCAGTTTTAATGGAAGGAGACATCATGTTTAATGCCCATGAGGATCCATGGGTAAGTCCATTATACTTTTTCATCTATATTTGCCACAACAAAAAAGTCATGCCCTTGTAACTATTTTAATATTTGTTTAGAAAACTGTTAAATATTTAAGATTAATTACTTGATTCATTAATTTATTAATGAATTTATTATTAAGGCAATTTTCCTATTTGTTTTTATTTATTTTAAGTTACGTCTCATCCTAGGTGGAAATGCAACGACATTGCAGTTAAAATAAATTATATAATGAAAAAATTGAATTTTTGCTGATACCAAAATTTTTAGCATAATGTGTGCTTGCACTGTTAAAAAAAACCTGAATTTTACGTGCATATTTCTGTGATTATTTTCGGGAATTTACGGAAAGATTGCGTTTCTTCAACAAGCAGACGGTTTGTCCGAAATAAACAGCTTATTTCCGTTTTCCTTAAACGCTTGACAAGCGAAAACGGAAAAACACCGTTTTTCAGCGTGCAGCACTCAAGACCCGTATTAACGTAGATTCTCCATATAACCTCGCACCCAACTGCTTTTAGCCTCGACACATCCGCCGACCGACTCAGCCACCATATTTTTTGTTTGTTTGTTTTGACCACATCTGAAGCAAGAAAGATAAATATACAGGTATGTTTATTAATTTTAATAAAATAAGATTTTATTTAAAGATTATATTTTATATCTTTCTTTTATATATATAGAATCCAGTTCTTGTCTCTTTCGTATTTGTTTCTGTAATCTCTAAAGTCCTATAATTGACCGTGGGAAGATTCCTGAAATTAATAATTCCGTTTGTTTACCAACACGCTTAACTGAGTAAATTTAATTTAAAGGTTTGAAAAAGCTGTCAAATGTATGAAATAAACAATGTTCACCTACAAACAAGTGCACATTATTAAAAAAATAATGAAATGATTTGAAATTATTACATTTAAATTCGATTGAAAAGCAATTGCCCTCGTGTAGCTCTAGTGCGACGATAATTCAAAACCTAACCCAACCTCGATTGAAAAGCACGGTTACGCTATCGCTATTAGCATAGCATGGTTTATTTTAAAAACTATGCAAGTATACATAAAGTAAACTTTCTCTTTAATAAATAATACTCTTTTGTTGATTTTAATGAATCAATTAGTGATTACGGATGTATGCAGATCACATGCTTTGATTCGATTCAGATGTTACATACACTATTATCAGTACTCTTTGTTTTGAAAAATCTGCACTAAGAAAAACACAATTTCCAATTAAATGCAAATTTTCTAACGAATTCAAAATTTAAGAATTGGAAGTGTCCGCAGAAAGCTATTTTAGTGTTCATTTAGATATAGCTGCTAAGTGATATCTCATGTTCGGCTCACCGTCTACAACAACAGCAATAGTTATTAGCTTTTACTAGAATACTAATTATAAGATTGTATTTTATTACTAAATACTATTAAATTACATTTAAATTATTATTTTATACTAAATACTATTATAAAATAATGTATTTTTAATTTTGATATACATTATTCAAGAACACTTCTGTTTCTACCCCCCTCCAATTAAAAAATAGTTTCAGTGTTCCAATTATCAAAACTGTATTGTAAGATATGGATAAATCAATTAATTAAAGGTACTCTAACATTCATGACTTGTCAGCCCCATCCCCCCTTTTCACAAAAAAAGAGAAAAAGCGTCTTTAACTCTGATATTAAATTATTACGGTGCAGATACTATGGAAGACTTGCTCGAAAAAAAGCCTAAAATTGAAAAATTATTTAATTTTAGAAGTCTTAAGAGGATTTTGTCTGGTTAATGCCTGATTAGCACTTGCTTCTTTACATTAGATCTATTTATTCAAAATTGGATTTGTATACATAAATATATTATTTTTTAGGTGCTTGTTTATCATAAATCTCCAAAGAGGATCGAAAGTTCAGAAAAGGAAGAAAACTAAATCTGTAGTTCCTGCACAATTTTTTTAATTAGTTGAGGATTTTAAATAACATAAGAGTCTTTTTCAATTATAAAAGAAAAATAAAACATGATTATATTCTGTATTTCTTTTGTTATTCACATATTATTAAATTGTATCAGTGGTGTATCCAGGATGCGGGGATAATAGCTCTCGTCCCCATATACTAACAAAAAATTTGTTTTTTTACTATCAGCGACTATACAAATTCATGTATGTATTGCACAAATGCAGACACTTAAAAATTTATTGTTTTTGACTACAAAGGTTACTGTCTTTAAGAGTCCCTCTGTTAAGGGGTGTTCAACCCCTAAGACACCCGACTCATAATCCCCTACCCATGGTTTTGCCCTGGATATGCTAACTGTAAAGTACAATACCATTTAGCCACTGAACAATACTAAATATATACACTGTAAAAAAATATCACAGAAAAATGATCAAAATTAGAAAAATTCTTAAAATTTTTTCTGCCATATTAAAATTGTTTTAAATATATGAAGAGTGGTTATTTTTAAATTTCAAAAATGTGAACAATGTCCTTTTTATTCAGATAATATACCAAATATGGTTAAAAATTTTCAAAGGATTATAATGTATTAGTTTTGAATATATTTAGGGTTAAAGGATTAGATTGCATTAGTTTTGAATAGATTTAAGGTTAAAATATGAAGACATTATTTGCTTTACGTTTTATATAACAAACAGGATGAATGTTTAATTTCCCTGTTTCTCCTGTTAAATTTTCCTATGCTAATATTCATAACACCATATATAAATGGATGTATTTAGAATGATTGAGGGTTAAATAGTATATAGAAACAAAATTGCCTAGAAAAAAGCAAAAATGTCTTGAAATTAACTAGAAAATATACTATGTAAGTTTTCTGAATTTAGAGAGAAATGCAAATTAGAAATTCATGAAATTAACAAGAAACAGCTAAATAAAAATTCCTGAAATTAACAGAAAATTTATAAAACGGTAAATCCTGAAATTAACGGAGAAATTCCGAAATGGAAGATCCTGAAATTAACGGAGAAATTCCGAAATGGAAGATTCTGAAATTAACGGAAAAACTCCGAAATGGAAGTTCCTGAAAATAACGAAAAAATTCCAAAACGGAAGATCCTGAAATTAACGGAAAAATCCCGGCAACTTGCTGCCAGTAGTTTTTCCGTTAATTCAAGGAATTTTTTTTAACAGTGTGGCTCTTAATCTTAAACCATTAGAAAAATACAATAATTGAATAAATATGAATAAATCTGTATCAATAAATTGTTTTTGATCTTTTTTATTTGTATTTTACTAATGGTTGTCTGTGAATAAATATCGTAGTATTTTGTAAAATACTATGTTTTCTATTAACTTTATAGGATCGCCAGCTTGTCCGATTTTTGAACATGGGAATAAATAGGTGGCCCTCAGCAGTAGTGCCTTTTGATGTTAATAAAACAGCTTACTGTAAGTTTGTTTGTGTGGTATTAAATAAAAAATGCACTTAAAATAATAATAATAACAACGTAAAAACAGTTTTATTAATATAAAAATCCATATTTTTACGTTTAAATATTCGAAAATTTCATAACACAGTTGATTTAAACTTGTACTATGTTTAGTTTAAAGTATTTTTGAAACATTATAAATAAATTACCAAAATAAAATCTGTTTGAATGTGAAAATCAAATTTGCATTCAGAAAATTGCCTATTTATATTAATTTTATTTTAATATGTGTTCTCACTTTTTTGCACTGATTTTTTAGTATATCTGAAGTGTGCATTACTTCACCGAAAAATCTTAAACTTTATTATTTATTAAATAGATTCGTGGGACTTGCAAGTACTAGAAGCAGCAATCAAAGAAATAGAAAAATATACTTGCATTAAATTTGTAGAAAGAACACATGAACAAGACTATATATTTATTACACCCTTTGAAGGGTAAGTATATTTAATAATATAAAATGTTACTACCAAATTGTATTCTACATTTATCATATAAAAGAGCTGCTTGAGAATGTATTCAATACAGCCGCAGTAACGTGGCTTATAAAATTACTTTTTACATTGGATTAGCACAGAGGCACTTCGCGTCTATTCATCCTTAAGTGTATAGATTGATATATATTTAATAATATAGGGCAATAACATGTTATCTTATTCTTATCTTAATTACTTTTTACATTGGATTAACACAGAGGCACTTCGCGTCTATTCATCCTTAAGTGTATAGATTAATATATAGATTTAATAATATAGGGCAATAACATGTTATCTTATTTTTTAGAATGTACAGTTAAATGCATTGAAATGATAAGTTTTTTTGTTATCAAAAGCGTAGCTGCTGGTCCTTCATTGGCAGGCAAGGCTCTGAGCAAATTTTGTCGCTGGCTACTCCTCACTGCATCAACAAAGGCAAAATCATCCACGAAATGCTGCATGCTCTAGGACTGTGGCATGAGCACTCACGCTCCGACAGAGACCAATACATAGACATCCTGTGGGATAACGTCATGGATGAAGGTAAATATCGTCAAAAATATGATGTGAATGCAAAATCTTCTGCAGTCTGTTTAAGTTAATATTATTTTTGTTTTTCAAATGGGGCTGCAACATTGGCGGTCAAGCCTTTGCAGACTCAGCATATTCCCCAGAACTGAGAGTCATTTTTTTGTGGCACCGTCTAGGCGACTCTCGCTACCAATTTTTGACGCCCAGGTTACAATGAATCTGAGCTCTCTGTGGATGTCAAAGTATGCCGAGATTTAATTTTACCGAGAGAACACAAGCCAAATGGGCCCTCCAGGGATCTTTTACATGCCACATAATCATATGACATGCGTGCCCAAGATTTTCCCATCAAGAAAAGTTAAGTTAATATTTTATGAGGAAATAAATTTAATGTTTTATTTGATGGCAATGACATTTTTTGGGCACATTCCATAACATGTCAAACAATTTTAAACAGCGTCAAAATATGTCAATATCAAAATATGTAATTCAGATATAGACTTCCGAATGGAGGTAAGCTGCAGTAACTACAGGAATGAATTGGACCTTTTTTGTTTTGAAATATTCAGTTATTTAGAATACTTTCCTGTATTAGGTTAAGGTTACTGAGTTAATTACTACAATGGTCTGTCATTAGTCTATATACTATAATTTACCCGCCCACGGCAGTAAACCAATTCTTAAAATGATTTAATAAATAAATAAATTAATTAATTAATTAATTAATTAATAATCTGCGTCAGATACTTGTCTGGTTTTTGTATGAAACATTTCTTAGATTAAAGACTATGACCTGTGCAACTTGCTACTTTTTGTGCTTCACTTAATTTAACTTCAAAATTATTTTTTATTTATATCGCATTGCGTTCGAAAATATGATTTTTTTCTTAAAGGTTAGATTACATTAGAAGAAGCATTACTTTCTGGGAAACAATGAGCTTTAGGGACCCCAAATCTCATTATATCCAGGAAAGTATCTAAGACTATGAGGGTCCAAGAAATAGCTTTGCTATAAACACTTTTTTTTACATTACAACTGACTGTTTAGTCTCATTTAATAGAATTAACTGGAGATAAATTGTTTTAAAATTTTGTGTTAGTAACTATTACTTTAAAAAAGCATAAAGTTTAATTATTTTAAAAAGAGGAATGACTACTATTGTCCTCAATTCATATGCATGTCTATTCGTTACACTTCATTTTTCAATTGACAGCTTTTTTTTTATATTCATGGACTTTTGCTCTAGCCTGTACTACTATATTCTAAGTCACTTCTCTTCTTTTCTTTCTTTCTGCTAGAAAACAAGCAAATTTCGCCAAGCATCTTCAGAAGGAAAATAACTTTATGTCGTTTCCCTACGACTACCAGTCTGTGATGCATTATGATGCTTTCGCGTTCTCCAAGTCACCCCTGTTGCCCACACTGAAGCCGAAGAAGCCGATGATTCAGCTCGAAGATTTGGGACGAGCGAAAAGAATCGGCACCTTGACGGACACAGATAAGCGGAAAATTAATACATTATACGAATGCAAGTGATCCGAAATCAAAATAGATGTTTGATATATTTGTTAGTGAATATTTGTATTGTTGTGGTTGTTTGATATCTTTGTTAGTGTATATTTGTATTGTTGTAGATGTTTGATATATTTGTTAGTGTATATTTGTATTTTTGGCGTATGTACATTTGACGTAAACCAATTTTTAGTTTAACATCGACCTTTCCTGCAACAAAGGTTGACTTTTAAATATTTTTTGGTAAGTTATTATTAAAAGTGTTTTCATTTTAAGTACGTCCCTAAAAACAAAAAAAAATTGTATGTGAAACGGGGTGATAACGGATAAAACAAGAATATTGCAAAGAATTGAGAAAGCATTAAAGACAAAATTGTTATGTTTGCAAAATTGGTTTACGTCAATTGAGTTTGGACACAAATTGCAAATGAGTTTTGACACAAATAAAATTTTATGCGGCGTTACGTAATCTACAGCGGTGGTGATATGATTGACACTGCACAAAGCCATCTTGTTAATGCTGATGGGTTAACAAAAGAATGCTTCTTGACTGCCTAGTTTTTGATGAAATGACCATCTGGCAGGCTTTTTTTTAACATGTAAATGTAACTTACTTCTGATCAATAAAAAAATCTCATTCAATTTTTGTTATTCAAGAGTACTTTTAATAATTAAAATGCAAAAATATAATAATAATAATGTCCAGTTAAATTATCACCGACACAAAACATACAATTCCAACTACATAACCAAACAACGACATGCTTATTTCGACGGACATTTATAAAACTTGTTGATCTTTTGTATATCCAATGCTGTCAAGTATCCTTTATGTTGGCCTTCGCCGAGTTCTCTAATGGGCACCTGATTGTCACGGGCCTTCAATGTCGGTTTAGTCCTGTCTGCTGCAAACATCCAGGCCCCGTAGTGCATTACCGAGTGATAATCATAACCTAGTCCTAGCAGATCAATGTCTGCCGGGAACAGCTTTTCGAAATTTGGTTCCATTCCTGTAACAAACAAGAACAATGAGTTCAAGCTAGTCAGGCAGATAATTGCACAAATTATCTTGCGCCGAATTCAGTGGTTAAAGGAGCGAGTGTGGAAAGCGCATTCAATTTAAAAAAAAAAACGACACACCCGTCAGAGGGCGCTGGTCATCAAGGTCGTTTGTACTAAATGTACTACAAATGTTGTATTAGTTTGTGTTTTTTTTTAATATATTTAAAATACTCATATATGGCAACACATTACATAATTTAATATTCTTTTTAATTTAATTCTATCTTACAATAAATACCAAAATAACAAAGAATCGCTATTTACAAAAAATGTGGCAAAATAATATTAAGTTGATATGAATAAAATAGCCAAAGTTACCATCTCACCTTCAGCGATGTTGTTCCAGACAATGGTAACGTAGTCATCTCTGTCAGTTCTGGAGTGTTCATGGTAAAATCCCAAGGAGTGCATCATTTCATGCAAAATGACGCCTTTTTTCATGCATGTGGGTGACTCCAGTGACAGAGACTGGGCGCCGGCCACTCGCCCCAGTTCAGACCAGCAACTGATTAGACAGTTTTAAATTATAATAAGCGAAGTCCAGTTTTGAAAAAATGCCGCTTAATTAAGAAAAAAATGCGGCTGTTTTAACTACAGTAGAACCTCGATTATCCGTCCCTCGTTTATCCGGAACTCTGTGTAAACCGACCATCCTAAGTGTGAACATCAAAAATTTCTCCCAACTGTTGTTCACGAAAAAAACTTGTCTTTGAAATCAACGGCGATTCTAAGGTGAGAAATCTCCGGCAATACTAAAATTGGCAAACTTCTGTTATTTAATTATCGGTAATCTCCGGCGGTTCTGAAATGGAAATTCTCTATTATCCGGAATTTTCGATTATCCGACCTACCTCTGGACCAAAATAGACCGGATAATCGAAGCCCTTGTGTAATTTCAAACTTTACATTGGTATAGTACTGTTAGTTCATGAATTCAAATTAATCGCAAATAGGTATCCAAATAATACAAGCATTTTTATGCAATATATATAATATATTAAAACGTGCCAGCGAAAGTAAAGTAATAGAATCATTTTAAATTATTTAATCATGTTCGAGTATGCAATGTCTGGGACTTGGCAAAGGTTTTAGGAAATAACTTCAAATGAAAAATGTTTTTAAAAAACACACAAAGATTTTCGAAAAAAATTCAACAAAACGAAACAACTTGAAATGTAGGTCTTCCTTTCTTCACCCTTTTAATAGTTGAAGGTTCAGATTCCACTTTGGAAAAGTGGATTTACAGTCGTTGCATTTAAAGGCTCATTAAAAAATGCAGAAAGGAACTGATTGAACAATAATGTGCGTTCGAATTCAACGATAATTTAAATATCAGTTACTGATAGTATTTACCCATTTTCAACCAAAATTTCGACATAAGAATATTCATCTGTTCTTTCAACCCATTTTATGCAAGTTTCTTTTTCAAATTCAGCCATTGCAGAACGAATTATTTCTTTATCTTGTTCAGCTAAAACAGTCAAACAATCATAAACGTCATTGCTTCCCATAAACCTTAAAAATATAGAGCATTTTATAGTTTATCATCATAACTTTCATTATTAATATGATTAAGAGACAATAAAATAGTAACAGAGCAAACCAATGTTTTTATGATTATTTACGATTCAGCATAATGGGCTTGTTTCAACACTTTGTCAAAGAAAACAAGACAGAAAAATAGCAGTTCGGAGCGTGTGAAGCTATAAAAAAACCAATGAGCTTGTTTCAACACTTTGTCAAAGTAAATGAAACAACCAATGAATATAAAGAGAACGACGTCATAAGAAATATTTCCATTGAAGAGCTTAGTGAAAGAACGTGCTACATTTTGGAAAAATTGAGAGTTGTGCATTGGCAAAAAATCTCAATTTTTTTCACAAATGTGTTCCAACTTTTAAAGATTGAACATATTATTCCCTATTTTAAAGATAAAAGATTCCACCTTTTTTTAAACTTTAAGTATATTATCTTTTGTAAGTGCCTTTTTAACGTATCTAAATGCAAACGACAAACTTTAAAGCTCCACTTGCACCTATTGTCACTTAGCACATTCTTCCACTAAGCTTTTCAATTAACTTGTACCTCCATTTGTCACGATTAAGGGGACGCATTACCCAAAATATTATTTCTAGAAATAATGACATAAGCTTGTAAATTATATTGGCTTTGTATAATGTTCACTCTAAATAAAAAATTTCTAGCAATGAAAATGAATATTTACAAGTAGTTTTTCATTTATTCAAAAAAAAAGTCAAAATTTTGAACTTTTTTTAAACCCTACTCCTTCTTCAATTTTAAGAATAACTTCACCAAACTTTTACGGTTTCTTTTTAGTACTATTTGTTCAAGAACTGTGCATGGATTTTAAAATGTGAGCGACAGTTGAAGAGTAATATGCATTTACAGTGAAAATCACAAAAAAATACACAAAAAATACAAATTATTGAATTCAACATTTAAAAAAATAATAACTATACATAGAAGAGCTTATTCCATGCACAATTTTGTGCATAATATATATAAGAACACAGGTTAAAAATTTCAAAATTCTAACTTAATTAGCAAAAAAGCCTTGGGGATATATTAAACACAAGAATTGAAAACGTGAAACAGAGAAAAAAAGGTTGAAAGCAGACGAAATAAGTATTCAAACTTATAGGAATGACTCCAGAAAATATTTAATAACTTTTTTCCTACAGAAGATATCATTATGAAACTTTCAGTAAATGTTCAGAAAGATATTGTAAACAATAAGAAGTAAAAACTGAAAAGTTAACATTTTGACCAATTTTTGGGTACTGCGTCCCAGCAGACGAAATACGTATTCAAACGTATAGGAATGACCTCAGGAAATATTTAATAACTTTTTTTCTACACAAGATATCATTATGAAACTTTCAGTAAATGTTTAGAATAATATTGTAAATAATAAAAAGTGAAAACTGAAAATTCGACATTTTGACCAATTTTTGGGTAATGCGTCCCCTTAAAACAAAACACAAAATATTTTTAACTTACAGTATATTTCATCAAAAACGTAGGGTACAATCCCATTTGGCCATCTAGCTGATTGGCGAGTGGTGGCGAATCTATCCTAATAAAAAGTATTAAAGGTGGAAAACATAAAAAAACAATCTGCATATAAGTTTGTTGGTGCTTGACACATCAGTCAATTTCACTGAAAACCCATATTATAATACACATTTACACTCCTTGCCAACCTGACTTGGGTAAAAACAGAGTAAAAAGAAAGAGCGAAAAGCGCAGTTGGTCCGTTAGTTGGAAACTCTTGTAAGGTAATATTCGCATACAAAATGAACTGAATACAATTTAACCAAAATACACTTTTCATTCTGATAAAAGTGCCAAATTTTCTCAAATAATATTCAAATCTGTTAGACCTTAAACGAAATAAAGTGTTAAACATGTTTTCTGGAGGGATTCATAAATAATTTATGGAACTTTTGACATGCGCGGAAGGATCTTCTCCATAGCATATTTCTATTTACCCAACTTAGGTTGGCAAGGAGTGTATCTTGAAATGACATCGTGCACAATTTTAATTTGATGATAAAAGAAATAACAACCTTTGCAACCATATTAGTAAAAGTAAATTTTTGACGTCTAATTATAATTTCATAAAGTGTGCCCAAACCTGTTACTATGATAACTTTACATTTGTTCACTTTAAAAATTATATATCACAGCTATCTATAAAAAATTCTATAAAAAAAATTGGAGAAAAAGAGAAAATGAATAGAAACAAGTTGGTTTGTTACAGAATCTGTCACTTACACCGCTTCCACACAACACGCTCAACAGGAAACACACTAACACCTCAAAAAGAAATTCGCCAAACAGGGCCTTTGGCCAGTTCTAATTCAAACTTTTATAAGCAAAAACTAATAATGTTCTTTAATCTTCTTTTGCAGATTTGATAATTAATCTTTATCGTTTGCTAATTTTTTTGAACTTAGAAGAATAGTGATGAATTTTTTTTAATAAACATCTTTTTGCAGTCACAAGTTTACATATCGAAAAATAAATTAGTAAAATTGTTGCTTTAAAAATAAAAGCGAAAATTTGCATATTTTTTATGCAATTTTCGAATTTTTTATGCATCTTTCTTCCCAAAAATATAACGAGCCATCAAAATAACTTTATTGTGCTATTACAACAATCCAAATTGAATTACTACACAAAAATAAATGTTTTCAAGAATTTTATTTTTATTTTCAATAAAGTTTCTCGTGCGTTTGATGTCATGGCAACAGTGAAAATATTGAACAAAAATGGAATTCGCATGTTATTTCAATGTAGATTAAATTTTTAGTTATTTAAATTTTAAATAAACTTCTAATTTAAATTTTTTAATGAAATTTGGAATGTAGCCTAAACTGATTTTTCGCTTCAAAATGACATATTCCACTTGTTTGTAAGACTTGCGGTTCGTTCTGTGAAAGTGGGTGACGGACAGACAGACGGACAGACGGACAGACAGACAGAACGATTATAAAACCTTCCACTTTTTACGTTATAAACGTAGTGTGGAAGCTAAAAAAGGGAGAAAATTAATTTTTAAATTGAATTTTATTCAATCTGAAACTTTAACAATAACATTAGATCATACTAACAACCCATAGTTCATTTAAAAATAATGAAAGCAATTGACCCTATGTTAGTGAATTAAAGTGGGAAAAAATAAAATTAATTATTGGACATTTTAATATCTTATTTGCAAATATATTAAGCCAAAATAAATATTTTCTTGCAATTTTTTTTATAGATTGATGTTTTAGATTATCGTATGCAAAAGTACACTCGAAAAAAAAAATGTATGTCGGACAAACAAATTTCCCATACCTTCGAAAATGTTCCATTTCGAAAAAATATATCGCCATGAAAGAAATCTCCATCTATAAAAAAACAATATTTTTAGCCTACTTTTCTTTTTTTTTAATTCGAAGAATTAAAAAAAATAAAAAAGTAGGTATTGACATGCGGTCGATGTCCGTCCGTCCGTCCGTCTGTCTGTCCGTCCGTCTGTCCGTACCCCCCTTCCAAAATCGATTCTATCCATCCGATCTTAAAAATTCTTTTTTTGTTAGAAAGCTATGACCTCAGAGACCCGACTTTCATACTTTTTGTCCGTCTGTCTGTACGAACGGACGGACATAAATCTACTATTTGTCGACGAATTTCCCATTGAATTAGCATTGAAATTCAATTTCGAGTCATTTAAATCGCTGAATTTAACTACAAATGCTACGGAAAAGTGATATACGTCAAAAAATTCAGCGTATCGAAATGAGAATACATTGAAAATTTCAGAAAAGAATTCGAATTCTAAGTACTTCAATTACTTAAAAAACTTTAGCATTTAATGCTCATTTAAAAAGCATAGGAAGCCATTTTATTAGAAATAAATCACCATTGCCATGGCAACAATCGCTTGAGAAACTTTAATTCTTTTAGACAATGAATTAAAATAAATTTATTTTTGCGACATCGATCAGTTTGAAATGACGTCAAATATATTTCACTTCAAGATTCTGTATGTAGGTAAGCAATGTTTTCATTCTATTCAAAAGAGAAAAATATTACATATTTATTCTTTGAAATATACTTTTTTGCAAACGATTTAAGTAATAATTATTTAATTCTCGAAATAAAATAAATGAAACTAGCTGAATTTAGCTGGTAAATGTTTAATATAGAATTAATGCTGTGTTTGGCGCCTTTTTACCTGTTTAACACAACTGTTGTTTGGAAGCAAGTTAAGTGACAGATTCTGTTACAAACCTACTTGTTTATTTACATTTATTATTTTAAGTGCATTTTGGAATAGTTTTATGGGTTTTTTTCTACGAAAAATTAAATATTTATTTATAACTGCAAATAAATCATGCGGACGATAAGTAATATTTATTTTATTGGTGATAGAAAATAAATGAAAATAATGGCTTTACGAAGTTGAAATTATAGCTAGATGCTGTGGTTAGTGAAATTTATTCTTTTGTATATAAATTTAATGTAGAAACGGTTGTTGATGTCACTTACTGTAACGATCCTAGTTTTTTCAAGATAAGAATTTTAGTAAGTATTTAAGTAACAGGAAAGTAGGCTATTTTAGTTCTTTTAGAACTTCTTGTTTTTTTCAAAGTTCGCTGTAAAAGTATGAAAATGTATCCTTGGTAGGGTAATAAATGTCAAACATATTTATTAAACAATGATTAGTATATTAAAATTCCAAAAGTTTACTAAATTTGAAATTCAATTTTTTCTAAATGATGCGTAAGCTGACCTGACACATTATTATTAGTTTTAGACATTACGCATATTATTTTTAACCAAATGAGAGATAACGTCAAAACATAAATTACTTATACAAGTTTGATATAATGTTTAAAGTTCTGTAATCTTAATCAAGAGATACCGTTTTAACAAGTTTTTTTGATCTTAAAATGGAATTTAATTTTTAATTTTAAAAAAGGAGGTAAGAAGTATGCAGCATACTAATTTTACTTTTTATAAAACTTAATAGTTAATAATGCTAAATAAATCAAACACTACTTATTCTATTGAAATTTGATTTTACTGAAGTACATCGTATTAAGGTAGGCAAAAACACAAAATTCTAAAATTTTTGCTATTTCTTTTAATCTTTTCCAAATTTGGCATAGTGATTTCAAATATAATGAACAATGCTATTTAAGCAATTTTTTTTATTTAAATATAATTGATTTATTTAAAACGGTCTTTGTTAACTAAAAAAAAGGGGGTTTACGCTAACACTTTTTGTATAAAAAGTTTCGCATTAATTTACATGAAATTTTTTACAGATGCTATTTCAATATATATCTGTGCTACAAGCCTCTGACATCTGGTGTAAATATAGTGTTTTTTTTTCAATGTCCAAGTGTGAAGTAATTGAAAAAATCTATTTTTTATTTAGTTAATTCCTACCATTTTTCTTAATAACTTCTTTTCTAGTAATTTGTATGTAACTCTAGAGGTTCATTGCTTGTATCAGTTCAAAACGAAGAATTTAACACATAATTAATGTTTATAGGGTGGGCTATAAAGCCTACACTCTCCCTTCTAGAGGGCGCAATCACTGTCATTTGTCATTGTCAATGTTTATAGGGGACACTTCAATGTGGTAGACTTGTTAGCGAAACCTAATTTTTTAGTTGAAACACATCGTTTAAAATAAATAAATTATATTTAAATAAAAAAATGCCTAAAAAGCATTGCTCATTATATTTGAAATCACTATGAAAAATTTGGAAAAGATTAAAGTAACAGTAAAAATTTTAGAATTTTGGGTATTCGCCTACCTTAAAAAACCGACCGGAATGTTTGCTAAATGTTCACCATTGCCCCACTTTAAACTCAGAGTCCAAAGCAGGTAGCCTCGAATTCCGAAATGGGTACCGTAGGCCTTGTCCCCCTATTTCCTGCCGCGTAAATGAGTTAAGAGTTTATATCATATTCAGTCTATAATAATAAAAAAAATATTTACAAAATTCTCAAAAGTCACACTTACACTTTTCGTTCGGATAAAATGGATGATATTCCGCATCGGCTGCCGAGCACAACAGCCCGAAGACGATGCATAACATTAAACTAAAGAGTTGCATCGTTATGTTATGCATTGAACTAAGTGTAAAGAAAATAAAAATGTGGAGTTCCTCAATTATTCCGATTTGGTTTTTATCATGTCTATCTCGCTTACGGACTATTGTGAGATTAAAGACACCTGTTTAGTTTCATATTTATCTACATTGCACTGTAATAAATTAAGTGTTTATAGCCTTTTCAAATACATTTCAACACTTCTTGACAGTAGTACTGGAAGTCCGATGTTACATCCGTGAAAATATATATATATATATTTTGCTTAAGGTTTAAAAACATTAAAAAATAACTTTTTAACTTTTCTCGATCTTAGGAGAAGTTGCAAAGAGTTAAGTTTGTTTCATTTTGTAAAGAGTTGGTAACATATATTGATTTTTTCATTAAATTACAATTCGCTTATTAATGCAATAGATTCAACTACACAAAGTGTAAACTTTTAAAACAAATTATTGTTAATAAAAATTTGATTAATAATATTGCTAAAAAAATTCATGTCAAAATGTAATACCGAATTCGATTATGCCTCACATCTGTAAAATTTTCCCCAGTATAGTTTATTAAATTTGATTATAATTTTTTCAGACGTTTTAATTCATTATACGAATGCAAGTGATCCTAAATTGAAGTAGATTATTTGTTTTAAATATTTGCGCATATTAGTATTTTTATGGCGTGTCCATTTAACGTAAATGAATTTTTAGCTTAGCATCGACATTTTTTACAACAAAGGTTGACTTTTATGGATTTTAAGTAAGTTTTTATATAAATATTTCAGCTTTCCCTATCAAACAACCATCCTAAACCTCAACAACTGTCCATAAACCTATAGAGAAATAAAGTATCTGAATCAGGAGACAATTTGGAACAAGATGAATACTGTAAAGAGCTTAGAGCAGAATTAAAGACAAAATGTACTCAAATAAATTTTTAGGTTGCGTTCAGGAGGCCAATAAAATTCTAATGCCATTTTTTATTCAACAGTAGTTTTTAATAATTAAAAAGTGCAAAAAAATATAATGATGAAGTCTACTTAAATTATCACAGAACACACAAGTCTTACTGAATACATAACCAAACAAAGACATCCTTATCTCGCCGGACATTGGTAAAACTTGTTTATCTTTTGTATATCCAATGCAGTCAAGTATCCTTTACGTTGGCCTTCGCCGAGTTCTCTGATGGGCACCTGATTGTCACTGGGCATCAATGTCGGTTTAGTCCTGTCTGCTGCAAACATCCAGGCCCCGTAGTGCATCACCGAGTGATAATCATAACCTAGCCCTAGCAGATCTATGTCTGCTGGGAACAGCTTTTCGAAATGTTGTTCCGTTCCTGTACAAAAGAAGTATAATGAGTTAAAGCCAGTCAGGCAAATACATGCACATTTTATCTTGAACCAATAACATCAATGTCTTGAGACTTCAATGTCATTTAGATTTCTTCAAATAACTATTTAAAAATTGTCTGTTGGAGTTTAGTCGACAACAAAATGTGCTACTATCTTCGTATTTGTTCTACATTAATTATATTTTAAAAATATGTCCGGCACGGGCTCGTTATGAATACATAATGTTCGGGTGCCGGACAGAACTTATGACAGCTGAAACCCGACAAGCCAGGAACCGGACAACCAAAATCTCGACAGGACGTAAAGCCGACAAAGAAACAATGCCGACAGGAACGAATTACCGACATGGTCGAATACCCAACGAATCAATAAAGTTTAGTCGTTATGCTTACTTAAGGGCAATTCAATTAATATTTTTGCATTAGTATTTTTGCATTTTTTTTTGCCGTCGGCATTATGGCCCTAGGTATTTCGGCTGTCGGGTTGAGGGCCCACATCAATAACGGGCAACATATAACGCAATTAAAAGATTTGCTATAAATTTAGTTTCATTTTGCAACAAGTATCAGAAGAAACTCTCATTACAAAAAAAATGCGGCAAAATAATATTTATTTGATACGAAATAGCTTAAGGGGGAATGGGCGTGCAGGACCGGGGGTCTCCAAACTCAAGTGCCTCAATGTTAATCCAATGGGAAAAAATTATTTTCTTTGCCACATTTCTCCGGCTGTATTGAATATTTTTACAAGCGGATTTTTTTCTGTGATAAATGTAGCTGACTTACAGGTCTCTTATCTTCCCACTTTTTGAAATTAGCACGAATATTTTTTTTAATATTCAATATATTATTTTACACACAATATTCGAAGCAATTTCAAAAAGTGGGAAGGTAGAGACCTGTAAGTCAGCTACATTTATCACAGAAAAAAATCCGCCTGTAAAAATATTCAATACAGCCGGAGAAACGTGGCAAAGAAAATAATTTTTTCCCATTGGATTAACATTGAGGCACTTGAGTTTGGAGACCCCCGGTCCCGCACGCCCATTCCCCCTTAAGTTACTAACTTACCTTCCTCGATGTTGTCCCAGACAACGGTAACGTAGTCATCTCTGTCAGTCCTGGAGTGTTCGTGGTAAAATCCCAAGGCGTGCATCATTTCGTGCAAGATGACGCCCTTTTTCATGCATTTGGGTGACTCCAGAGACAGGGACTGGACGCCGCCCATTAGCCCAATATCAGACCAGCAACTGATTAGACAAATACAAATTACATTAAGGACAATATGGTAGTGGTGTGGTATAATACATATATATTCCAGCTTGTGTGCTTGTTCAGAGAACCGCTTATAAGCTTTCGTCAAGTGGGACAGACACAGAAAGAAATTTTACAGTCACAAAGAAATGAATAACACATAGACAAATAACAACATTTATTGACTGTCACAAACATCCATGCCTGACCGGGATTCGTACCCGACCCCAGCAGCTCCAAAGGCTAGTACACTAACCATTCAGCCACCGAGGCGGCAGGACAATATTTGATAGTAAGTTAGTCAGGTATTAAAAAATGCGTTTAATTAAGACTAGGGTGGCCAGACCTGCCTATCGCAGTACAGTTTAGATTGCTATTCAACTATTTAGCCGTAAAATAGTCCATTAATTGTCCACCTAAAGTTTGCACCATTAAAATGTTCTACGCAGATTAAGCGCGCTCGAACAAACGGAATTTTGCCTCTCTGATTGGTCGCTCCTACGCGATACGCCCGCCCTGTTACGTCAAAATCGAAAGAGAAAATAATTAATATTACACTCTAACTGAACAATAACAAATAAAAATAATAAAAATATGTCTTGAAGTAACGAATAAAGGGAATTATTGAATGTGAAAAACCTTTTTTTATTCGATTCTCGCACTCGGAAATTAGAACTATTTACCCTTTTTCCCGTAGAAAATTTGTATACTGCATACTTAAACTGTGGTGAGGTTTAGTCTCCGGTTATTTTTTATAGTTTACAAACAAAAAGATAGTAAATAAAATATTATTTACAAAAACGTAATTATGATTTCATAGTCGTAACGTTAATCACTTAAACAAATCTGGTCAGGCTTATTAAGACACAAACGTGACTTTTTAATTTTCTCCTAACTTCAAACTTTATGTTAAGATAGTATTATTCGTTTATAATTCAATTTACTCACATTTAGGTATGCAAATAATACTGACGTTTTTTTATGCATTATATACATATTTGAAAAAGTATCAGCGAAATCAAAGTTTTTGAGTCATTTTAAATTATTTGAGCGTGTTCTAGTATGCAATGGTTGGACATGGTGAAGGTTTTTTTAGGGAAGAACTTTCCAAGAAGAATGTTAAAAGAAACACAAATTTTTAGAAAAATGATGAGGGCGAAACAAATCGTGCACATCTTTTTTTTAAAATCAATATCTAAGAAGTTTAGTGAGGAAGTGGATATAATCAGGAATCAAAAGGTTCATGAAAAAAAAAAACTGTCCGAAAAGTAGAAAAAAAGATAAGATGAAACAAGAAATAAGTAATTTCGATTTTAAATTTAAAGACTAATGCTTTATAAACTGCTATTTGTTTTACCACATTTTATAAGTAAAAATACAAAGTTCGATTTAACTAGTTATTAAGATATCAGAACGTAAGTCTTTTTTTTTTTTACCCTTAACAGTTGAAGGTTTGGCAGGAAAACATTCTTATATGTTCTGCCTTTTTTCAGCTTAAAGAGCCAATTTTGAATTATGTATAATTTTGCTATTTAAAAGAAATAATTCAAAATCAATAAAAAAAATTAGAGGTATTGTATTTAGATTTACCCATTTTCAACCAAAATGTCAACATAAATATCTTCATCTGTTCTTTCAACCCATTTTATGCAAGTTTCTTTTTGGAATTCATCCATTGAAGACCGAATTATCGCCTTATCTTCGTCAGCTAAAACAGTAAAAATCAGTAAACGCCATTGTTTCTCATAAACCTTAAAAATATTGAGCATTTTATAAGATAGTCATAATATAGGCTAATTCCATTCGTGACAGACATGATATAAGACAACTTTCTTGGCTCTTAAAAAGTACTAAATGTTAATTGACCGTTAAAAACTTGCTATGGGGTGATGCAAATAAGCGTCTTGATTATAAAAAACACTGAAATTTTCATTCAAGAGAAAATACTTAAAATTAATTGGGTTAAAACATGCCGTGACGGACATGATAAAATTAAGACACAGATTTTGAGTGACCTTATATTATTACCATTTGCTCTTAACTGGTATGCATTTCAAGTCCAGAATTTTTTGGTAATCAATAAAAGATTTTGATGTGCCAACCAGAAAGAAAAAAATTAAGAAATTTATAAATAGCAAAATATTATAAAATATTTATTAGCGTGACGGACATGACAAATGTGACAGACATGACAAACTTTGATGTTCTATATTTCACTCAAATTCTAAATTTAATTTTAGAATTTCTTACGAACTGTTTATTTTGAGGTATAAAAAGAGAAAATAAAGTGTCAAGAATTTTTGCCGAGCAGATTTGTTTAAAATAAAAAAGTTGAAATTTAAAAAATGATGTCTATATGACGCATTTTCGTGAAATCAACCAATAACGTTTATAATTAGTACCTATATCATAAAGCGAAAATAAAATGGTAACTGAAGAACTATTGTTTTGATAATCATTTACTATTCAGTATAATTATTATGAACCTGTATTCATCAAGATTTAATCAAAATATATATACTTATAACTTACAGTATATGGGATCAAGAACGTAGGGCACGACTCCATTCGGCCATCTTGCTGATTCTCGAATAGTAGCAGATCTGTCCTAATAAAGAGTATCAACGTGAAAAACATTTTTAAAAAAATAATATTTGCTTACATTTGTTGTTGCTCACACTTTTAAACATAATGGGCAAGTCTCACGTATTGAGTTAATTTCGTTCAAAACATATACTACGCATGTTATTATATATTGATATGATATCTTTAACAATTTTAGTTTTGTGATATAAGAAATGACAACCTTTGTAACCATAAGTAAAAGTAATTTTTTGATGTATAATAATAATAATTCCATTAAGTTTCAAAATCATAGATTCAACCAATCATTAAAAGCCTTTTAAAAAAATTCTATTTGTGTGTGAAGAGAAATAAGGGAGAAAATGATTCCTCAAATTGAATTTTAATCAATTTGAATATTAGCTGAGCTTTTAAATATATCATTTGATTATATATAAATAGATATTTTTAGAAAAAATTTAAATTAAAAAAAATTATAGATGGATGCGTTGGAATATCTTGCGTAAAAGTATACTCTAAATTAAATTTGTTGTCTGACAAACAAATCTTTAAAACGCTAAGAAAAGAAAACGCTCATTGCTCATACCTTAAAGGTTCCATTTCGAAAACATATATCGCCATGAAAGAAATTTCCATCTATAAAAAATCATAAATTTTCTTAAAAATAAGAAAATTTCTTTATTATAGAAGCAGTGAAATGTTTTCCCGGCAAAGCAATAAATGCTTAACACATTTATTAAACATTGATTTTTGCATTAAAGTTGTAAAAGTTTACTGATATTTGAATTGAAGTTCAGTTTTTCGAAATAAGTCTTTTTCGACTGACCACCTGGCACTATATTAGTTTTAAATATTTTGAGTCTTTTTTTTTTTTTAGCTTAATAGTTTAAAATATTTAATACTGAATACATCAAACACTGATTCTGCTGAAGTTGGATTTTACTAAAATATATCGCATTAAAGAAAAGTTTGGAACCATTATCTTACATCTAAGCTCCGTCTTGTAATAACCTATAGAATCTAAAGCCTGCTGGCTCGAAATCTGAAACGGGCTCAGCAGGCCTTGGCCAGGCCTCTATTTCCTGTCAAGCAACTGAGTTTAGAGTTTATATAACATAATAGTAAACATTTATAGTAATTTTTTTTTTTAAATGCTCAAAAACCACTTACAGTTTTCGTTCGGATAAAATGGATGATATTCCTCATCAGCTGCATAGCATAAGACCACAAGGCCGATGCATAGCATTAAATTAGCAAAATGCATCCTATTATGTTATGCATCGAACTAAGTGCAAAGAAAATACAAATGTGGTGTTCATCAATTTATTCCTGTTTAGTTTTTATCACGTCTATCTCAGGTCTATTGTGAGATATGAGATTAAAGACACCTGTTCAGTTTCATATTTAGCTGACACCTATATAAATTTATACCTTGCACTGTAATAAACAAAGTGTTTATAGAATTTCAACAACACTTCTTGACTGTAGTACTAGAAGCCCGCCTTACATCCGTAATTTTTTTAAAGATTTAAAAACATTAACAAAATAGCTTTTTACCTATTCTCGATCTCACAACAAGTCGCAGAAAAATGTTAAATACTAAAATAGTTAAGCTTGTTTTCTATTTTACTCACACCAATTAAGAGGTCATCAGAAGAATTAAGTTCACACTATGTAGTATTTTTAAGTTGAAAAGCATGAATGAATGGTCCTTAATTGAACATTGAGTGAAGCTTCATAACTTTGGAAATAAAAAATTATATACATGCCTATATTGTAATTTTTAAAAATGTTTTAAAGTTTAGTAGCATATATATTATTGCACATGAAATTTAAGCAAGTTGGCTGAAGTACAATGTCTTTGCTGATGGATCCCTATCACAATTTATACGCGAAGTTTAAAGTACGGAAAAGTAAAATATGCTGTTTTTATATGATAAATTGAAATGGCTTATCTATAAAACACATTTTTTTTTTTAAATAGGCTTGAATCTTGCCAGAAACTCTAATATAATTGTTTAAAAATTAATTTTTTATTTTTCTTGAGAGAGTTGCATATTTTTGTTAACTAGTTTGACTATTCATCATAAAGATATGCAAAGTAGAGGGGTTTTTGTTTGCTTTCAATTACCCAAGAATAGATAAGTTTATGAAAGTACTTTATGGTTGAAAGTCCTTGTGGCAGTTGACCAGTGAGAGTCCTTGACCAGCGAGTGAACAGGCCCCAGTGAATGAACATTTGGTAAATACAATTAAAAAATAAGGATTGAAATCATTCCACTAGATGGGGCAAGTCTGACTTCCTGCCATCTAGTAGGAAGCTATCTGACATATGGTTGGTCATTATGTCCTGGTGTTTATTCACTGGCGAACGCAGCTCCTTAAATGTTCATTCACTGGTTAGTCTACACTACCAAGATTAAAAGGCTGTATCTTTAGAATAATATCTCTATTTACCTACATGGACACACAACTTGGCCAGCACCCCTTCACATAAAATGTAACTAGGAGTGGCTAAGTATATGAAACGAAAAAGGTCATTTGAGCATTTGCCATTTTTTGGAAAAATAATTTTTTCAATAATTTAAATATATATATATCTTTTAACATAAATGTATTCTAATATATTGTATATAAATCCGTGGCAAGTAACCTGCAGTATCTAGTCAAATGACCATGGTTGCAAGCACTCGATAACTCTAACTTATCAGAAAGTATACTGAAAGACTGATTATTTCTGAGGAAAAACGATCCAATTCATTGTCGTGGTCTGGTTACTGTAGTTTACCTACCCATGGCAGTACTGTCGTGGGCAGGCAAACTGCAGTAACTTCCATTATGACTTAGCTCATTGTCACATATACTCAATTACTCCAACTGATAAGAAAATATACTGGAAAAAGCTGATTATTTCAGAGCAAAAATGGTGTGAAAATCGTGCGATTACTGCAGTTTGCCTGCCCATTTCTACTCTTGTCTGCATCATTTCTACTCTTGTCAAAAGGGGAAAATGGATATTTGGTTAGAGAATGAGCTGAAATGTGGATTATTTTAATAAATATCCCTGTAAAATGACCACATGACTTTAAAAGAAAACAGCAAAATGTATGAGATTTTAAGAAAATTTAATAATGCACATATTGTTAGAAATTTAATCTACTCAAACATTTTGTTTATACATATAATCAACGATAGAACAAAAAAAAATACTATTCTGTAAATCACAACTTACTAAATTCATTTGTATCGCATTACTGGTACAAAGAAGTAATATGAAAAAATGCCCTTTTGAATGGAAAGTTTCAGATGATGTAACACATTTGTTTTTATTTTCCTCTGTACTGCTATTTCATTGTTTGCTTCGGTTTCAGTCTCAAAATGAACGATATAGATGAAAAGAAACTTATTTCCTATGCAAGATTTCTTTCACAAATGTTTTGAACCACCAATAGCACAGCAAAAAAGTAACATTTGAAAATTTAATAAGTAAAATATTCTTTAAAAACTCATTTTCGAATACCAAAATCAAAATAATTCCAGATAAAAAATTAAAACAAACCCTTGGAGCTGTTGCCATCCACGATGTGAAATAACAAAATTGGATAACAATTTTAGACTGATGCTTATTTCGTGTCCGTATACACAGCAACCATTGCTATACACCAAGATACAACAAAAAATTTTGTTGACCAAATTAATCCAAATTTCAGCTGATCACGATATTAGGAACTTATAGATTGTGACACTTTTGAGGAAAGTTTAACAGCTTTTATCATTCATAAGATCATAGAAACTTTGAATGGTGTCATACAATCTTGAACTCCAGAAAAATGTGGTTCAATACGTGATCCTTGAAAATATATGGCAAACATGTTGTTTATTTGACTTAAAAAGATATAAAAAAGCTATATCATGACTAAAAAAAACTATTTAATAAATAGCAGAATTATTTACACACAAGTGATAAAAAATGTTTTGTTTCTTTGTAATGTAAAACATATATTCATTAATGAAATGTGCATCATATTTGTACAAAGTGACGAATGAGAATAAAAGAAAATTTATTTACAAGTTTACAATAATAAATACATAGAAATTACTCATCGTCTTCTTTCTTCTTCTTGTTAGGTTCGTTCAACTCCGGGAAAAGAACTGACTCTGGTTCTTTCTCTTCAACTACTGGCTCAATGTCACGCTTCTTCTGCTCTTTCTCATGGAATTCAAGTACCTGTAGTTAAAGTTAAAACAACACACATTAGTTTATCCAAAGACAATTTATATCAGAAAAGCTAAAATTTAATAGTGTTAGTAAGAATTATCATCGCACTAGAGCTACACAAGTACTATTGGTGGTGGGGCCTCGTAATTTAGAACCACAGTCAAGTGATAAGCAGACACCTCAGTACCCTTAAGAGGACTCCATTGGGATTTCACATCTTGAAAATCGTAATGTTATTCCTATGAAAACATTCGCAAGTCAATTACCGCCACAATTTTAATAAAAGGTGACTAGTTTCTCGTATCATTGTAAAGAATGAAAGGAACTAAAAGGCTAAAATTAATTTGTTTTGTGAAAATCACATATTTAGTATTTTTAATAATTTTTTGAAGTTAGTAAAAAATGGAGTAAGCATTAAGTTCTAATTTTAAAAAATTATTAAAAATACTAAATACGTGATTTTCACAAAACAAATTAATTTTAGCCTTTTAGTCCCTTTCATTCTTTACAATGATACAAGAAAATAGTCACCTCTTATTAAAATTGTGGCGGTAATTGACTTGCGAATGTTATCCATAGGAATAACATTACGATTTTCAAGATGTGAAATCCCAATGGAGTCCTCTTAAGGGTACCCGCCCAAAGGAAACCTTAAGGGCAACATCATATGTAGCTTTGGGAGTTTGAAGCACATGACAACCTCTATACAGGGTATTCGTCACACATGTTTTGGCGATGCCCGGACCCATACCTGGGACCTTTCACATGAAAGGTGAACACCTTAACTGACTGGGCTCCCCAAAATTTAAAAGCAAATTTTGCCAACAAGAACTTTGTAAATACTTTCTGTCTGTTAATCCTCGTTTCCGAATAAAGTTTATTTTAAGTTTTTCTATTTGTTTTTCATGTAATTTAGTTTGTGCTACATCAATTGTTCAGGACTATGTCTCCATTTGTTATACATTTTACTAATTTAATAAACTTAAGCAAAAAGCTCACTTTTTGTAGGTACTACATTTTCTTGCTAATTGTCGTTGAATAGGCGAAAAAGATTTAAAAAAAATGCTTTTTTTCTTCAACTCTTTAAACCTAACTTCTTAACATAGAGATAAAAGCAATATATTCTAGTACAATAAAAAAAAAAGAAATTGATACTGTAACAAGTAAAAACCTTACATGGGCATTAGGAGGATAACTAGTTTACTAACGCACAGAACAAGTTACAAATGGTTTTGATATCTAAAGCATTTTTCCCTTTCAAGAAATTATTATAATAACAAACAATTGTAGCCTTGAAATATAAGAAATTTCGATTTTCATAGAATTTGAAGAATTAAATAGATTGATCAATACTATACGAACAGCCATGATCTATATAAAAAAAAAGCATTTCGATATTTTTTACTATTAAACTCAGACAAGTAGCCAGGATTGCTGGTCAAACTGTGATTGGAGGGTTTAAAAAAAATGGGGATCAGAGTACTTATATAAAGATCTCCTAAAAATTATCATGGAGGCAAACTTCACAAAAATTCAGATTGATTATTCAAAATAACACATTTTAAAAAATGTTTTTAAAAATGTTCAAGTTTAAAAAATTGTTTGGATTTGGTATTCGATAAACAATTTGGTCTAAAGGCTATTTTTAGTTATTTGTCCATTCATTCATATAAATTATGTAGTTAAAAACATGACCAGAAAAAAAAAACCACTAGATTACAGAAGGACTTCAATAGTGGGCTTAGTATAGAGTTAAAAATTTGTATCTTGTATATAAAAGTATAAGGAAAAAAGTTTTAAAGAACATGAAATATTCATTTTAGGGAAACATTTCGTCAAAATCTAACATAAAGTCACTTTAACCAAAAAAAAAAAAAAAAAAAAAAAACGGGCACATAAATTGTTAAAAAAAATTGAACATTGAATTGTATTTAAAAACCAAATTAGTTAAGACTACAATATAATTGTAAATTTTGGATAAACTAAAATGAAAATAGCAAATGTTTATTCCCAATTTTCCACATGTCCCCTCATTTTATTAAGAGCCATGAAAAGTATTTTAGTACAAACTTAAGAAGCATGTAAAAATTGCTTTTAGATACATTTTATTTTGATTGTATAGTTAGGACTAAGGTAGGACAGAAATTACACATTCATGAACCTTTGTGTTTACAGAAAAATGTTCAAATGTTATAAGAAAATTAAATTTTTATTGCTAGGAGACACTTTAGTCAATACTGTAAAGCATAATTACAATTATTTTCACACATCTGTAGTCCTTAACTCGAGCACTTTCAGTGCATTTTTTTGAAACATTAAACATGAAGCGCTTATATCACCACAGGTAAAGGTAACAAGTAAATATAATAGTTTGTAAACTCTTGAAAGAGGTATTTATATTTTTTCAAGAAATAAAAATTATACAAAAAATGTGTTATTTTAAATTACAATACATTTCTGGAATGTTTAGATTTAAGTCATGCGTACAAAGAAAACATTTAAGGCCTGCGATGCCTGTTTCCAGTAATCTTTGTTGCCCTTAAGTTTTCAATGTTCCCAATAGCAATGTTAAGCAATTGGGGATTTCCCAATCGCCAGAAAAAATATATGTACTATATTATACAGTTTTTTTGCCAAGATGTGGCAATGTATAACAACAAATTTTACATCATTGCCAATACCAAACTTGTAATGTAAAAGCTCTAATTCACTGAACAACAGTGCCACTAGGTGTAGTTACCCAGGTTTAGTAACAGCCAGTAGAGGGTATGTTGTCTGTTGTACCCATAACTGAGTAGCATAGTAGTCTGATAGTATTCCTGTTGTTTTGATGTTTTAGAATAAAGATGTGCTATGCTTTTAGTAGAATTTAAAATGAAAATAATTTATGTTATTAACTTCAATATGAAATAGAATATACAATCATGGGTGGAGTAAATACACTACTAGTATGAGATCGCGAGATCAACTAAGTATTTTTGCACAAGCATTTAAAAAATATTTTCTATCATGCGAATCAATGGACTTGTTTTAGATTTAAGCTTTCTTTTTGGAAAAGTAATATTCAATGTAAATTTTATGTGAGAAAGCTGGGGTTTTTATCACAGTAAAAATTTATAGCTTGGTGAACCTACAGTTTAATGCTAAAATAGCATAAAACAGAAAAAAAAAGTTGTTTTGTTAAAATAAAAGTTGTTTTGTTGTGAATACTGTTCTGTTCTAAGTGAAGACTGTAATTCTAGTAAGAGATCTTCATAACTAGTTTGAATATACTCTCATAAAACTGCTGTTTTGTTAAAATAAAAGTTGTTTTGTTGTGAATACTGTTCTGTTCTAAGTGAAGACTGTAATTCTAGTAAGAGATCTTCATAACTAGTGTGAATATACTCATAAAACTGCAAGTAAGAGATCTCATTCTCTGTCACATTTGAAAGCTTTAATTGACTTAACACCACGACTTTAGAACATGCAGCACTGCAAGTATGAAAAAATTACTGTAAAGGGTTTATACGAAAAAGGCCATTTTACCTTCTGAGCAGCTTCAGACTTGGGCTTCAACTGTTCCGACTGCAATAGAATTGCAACATTTTCTTCAGTTCTGTCTACCATTTGGGTCTCTTTAAATTCTTCTGTATAAATTTTAGAACAATGTATATACAAAAAATTAGAAAAGGGGATAAGTGAAGTGGATGTTTTATTATTAAAAAATATATATTAACTTTAAAAATAAAATTTTATAGTCAGATTAAAACCAATTCAACCACAATGTTCACTGACTGTTGCAGTCATAACTGTTGTTCTTTTGATCACAGCACAGTCAAGGACAGGACACTTTTTTTCGTCCTTCCCCTCCTTAGGTGCTCTTTTGAAAACACAGTGTGAGCACCGCTATCTAAACCAAAGTGATTTCCAGCTTCTGCTGGTGACATTAATTGCAATTGTCTCTTAATTTCTTAATATTTGATGCTAATGCTAGGGATTACGAGTTGGGTTGCTTAACGTTCACGATTTGGTTGGAACATTGCAAATTAAGATTCAATACAAATTTGTAGTAGATATGTAACTCTTAAATTAGGTTCTATGTACAATTTAAATGAATATCAAATTAAATTATGAGTTTATGTACAATATTATTAAAATCGGGATGTTTAATATAAAATTAGAGATAAAGAGTATTGCACTGGTACAATTTTAAATTAAAAAAAATTATCTTTATAAAGTAAAGTGAAATATTGCTATATTTTTTACCAGAAATTAGAGATAAAGAGTATTGCACTGATCCAATTTTAAATTAAAAAAAATTACATTTTCTTTATAAAATAATATGTGTAATATTGCTATATTTTTTTTACCAACGACAGACTTCTTTTTGTTTGAAAAGTCAAACTTTTTCAGCTCTGGGACAATAATTTCAATCCTTGGCCGTTTTCTAGGGACAGCCTTTGCATAGGCTTGTGCTTGTTGAGCATGCTTCCTTTTCCTTATTTTCATCGCTACAATAAGTAAAAGAGGAATGTATTTTATTTTTAAACTAATATTTTTAGCAACTAAAAATTCCAAACCTATTCCTATTCCTGCTCAAGTTAAAAATTAAATAGATTGAAAGTATAATAGACTACACCAAAAGCGAGTTTTAGTTTGCAGCAGAGAAATGAACTGGGCAGATGAATCTGCGTAAACAACGCTGCTGGTGCGGAAATTCGATCCTGATATTCGTACGCCCTGTTACATCAAAATTGAAGGGAAAAAAATAATTAAAATAACACTCTTAGTGAAGCTAAACTAATACAAATAATAAATTTATGTCTGGAAATAACAAATAAATTTGTTTATTGAATGTGAAATGCCTTTTTGTATTCTCGCACTCAAAAATGAGAACTATTTACCCTTTTTCTAGTAGAACATTAGTAAACTGCAAACTTAAGGTTTGGTTTTGGTGTAAAATCCACTTGCTGGGTTTTAATAGCTAGAGTAAACAAAACTATACCAAAACCGACCTTAAGTTTGAAGTATACAAATGTTCTATGAGAAAAAGGGTAAATAGTTCTCATTTTTTAGTGCGAGAATCGAATACAAAGAGGTATTTCACATTCAATAAACAAATTTATTTGTTATTTCAAGACATAAATTTATTATTTTTATTAGTTAAGCTTCAGTTAGAGTGTTATTTTAGTTATTTTTCCCCTTCAATTTTGATGTAACAGGGCGCACGAATATCAGGGTCGAAAGGGGCTGCAATCAGAGTACGCGAAATTGCGGCGCCAGACGGGTTGTTTACCCTGTTTCCTCCGCTCAGTACATTTCTCTGCTGCAAACTTAAGCTCGGTTTTAGTATATATGATATTTGGTGATATTAATATTTTGTGACCTTGAACAGAAGCTTTCCCTTTTTTGTTTGTTTGCTTTGGGAGAATCAACATGGAACCAGACTAGATCTACTGGGTGACTTACAGTTTTTGAAAATCTATGCAAATTTATATTTATATTTAATAAGATATCTCATATTATTTTTTAAAAATTATATGTATTTAGGCTATGAAATTTCAACTTTTATGCCCATTTTTCAGAAGAGCGAAATATGGTTTAAGATGCAAGTTATTCCGAAGGAAACTGACAATCTGAAAGAATTTAAGCTTAAGTTCCAGATTAATCAATAAAACAGCACAAATGTTGCACAGAGTTAAGATCAGGTGTCAGAGTTGGGAGAATAGCCTATAGTACAACTGATAATCTGAATAGAAAAATTGCAACACTGAGTTATGCTTATTTTAATAAGCATTAATAATTATATATATTTTTTAAATACTGCTTGTGTCTGAAACTATATTAGTAACCTAATATTTTTTAACAATGTATTTTTATTGAGGTTGAAAATGAAATGCAATATTTTGATGATTTCAAATTAACAGTATATATCCAAAACAAAAGTATATATTCTCTTATCCCATAATTTTCTTTGTTTATAGAATCAAACTGATTAAAAACTGGGGTTTTCATTAAAAATCTTAAGTATATAATCCCTATTCTCTCTGGCTAGTATGTTTTGATAATAAATTCAAATGTTGGTGACAGTGGTCATAGAAGTAAAAAAAGACCCAGTATACTAAAAAAAAGGAACTAAACCATTTTAACTTTTTACAGGGCCACAGATCCCTAATACGACATAAGGCAGACAAAAATAAATTAATTTGCCTTAATTAGTTTTTGGAACACACATCTTACACAACATATCACGAGATTATTGCTATAATGAAAATAAAGGCAGTCTGCAATACTTATACATATTTTGATTTTCCAAACAATACGCTTGAACTTGAAATGGTTTTCTTTCACAAACTAATTATTCGATGATGGCCATTTGAAAGGTTGATGGTTTGCTGATAATTGTTTTCAAAATTTTACGTATTATTCGTAAGCCCAGCCGACGCTTTGGCCCAGCTTATACGAGTTGTAGTTTCACGTGGGAAATTGAGAATACAATACCAATTTGAATATTTTTTTTTTGTTTTTGTAAAAGCACTACTTTAGATTAATATAAAACGAAATCGAACATTTACCTTTTTTTACATCTGCTTCTAATAATTCAAAAGCTTTACGAACACTTAAACGCGACATCTTTGTTGTTATTTTTTGTTTTTGTTGTACTTCTTTCATAAACGTCTAGGGTCAGGACCAGCCAAACTTTACTATTGGTCAAATAAAAGGTTACTGTAAGAGAAATATTTTATGGGCCAAAGTAGCAAACATTAGTGTTAGGTTTTCGGAACAATCGGTTATTTCATTGTTTTTTCAATATTTAAAAAAAATAATAGTTATATAAGTATTTCTTGGGTGGATTTTTTGATACCACTATCGCTTCACAAATTCTGATGATTTTCGGTGATTCTGATTGATTCTGATTGATTATTCGTTCAAAAAGCGCCAAGTAAGTGAGTTTTAGCCTAATTTGGTAAAACAAACCCTGATATCAACGAGTCACATGTCAATGTCCACCAATAGAACAGGTTAAGTCTCGAGATTCATTTGTTCCACGGATATTGTTTCAATCAATCATGGTGACAGTGAGAAAATTAAAATATTACTTAGTTTGTATTTTAGACTCATAAATTGCAATTTTGGTGCGCTTAAGTATATTTGAGGTTTTTGTGATGGTTCCTCAAGGAAAATTCTCAGATGGTTAGATCAAAGAGTTCTATGGAGGGTAGAGACTAAACCTACCAACAGCACCATGGACCAACAAGTGGACAACATAGGGTGGCATATGGGGCCCGATTTCCGAGTAGTTTGCATCGCAGGTCATAACGCTAGTAGTCCGAGCGCTGTAACGGGTGCTTGTCCGATTCTGGCCTATGACCTTTATGTACTTCTGCCTGCAATTCTTTACGGTTCACAAGCATAGTACTGTGAAACAAAGGGTAAAGATCAAATCGCTCTTACGGTGTAATTTCACCGTATTTCGTTAATGTATACAATAGACGCCGCTTAATGTGATCACATCGGGACGAACGTGATTTGATAACAATAACCGATGCACGAAAAAAAAGTTTAAACTTAAAATTATTTTTTACATAATTATTAAAAATGAAAATTAATTTTAAATTAGGAGTTGTTGCTATAAAACTCTATAGTATTTAATAGAAATTAATGCACACCAAAGAAAAAGAATTAATAGTGAGTATACTTACATATTTAATGATGAACTGCAGAAAAAAATATGAAATGCAAAAGGTTAATTATTAACAGAAAAAGAAATAATCAATTGTCGATTATTTAGCATTCTTTCGAAGCAAGTCATTTACGAATCGCTCATAATCATACATAATGTTTATGAAAGTTTTCCGCGTCGGCTTTGTTTTGCACACCTAGATCATGTAAGATTCGAAGTGCCTTCCCCATCTGAGCAGACGTCGGTATTTTGTACTCGATAGCACTTTTGGGTTCATCATTGGTATCAGAATCTTGTGACGAATCTTGATCTTTGACACATACGGCTTCGCAAATGTCACCATCAGTTAACGAAGTAGAAGTCGCAACCTTCTCGTTGATCCATGCTTCTCTCTTCCATTTTCTCCATCCATGCTTCAAAATCCTCAGCATTCAGATCGATTTTTTTTTTCGGATAATTTACATATAAGCTGATAACAATAAACGAACATTCGATTACAACAAACGATGATTTTTCAATGTATTTTGATATGATTGGACGGGACTAAGCGATTTTGATAACATTAACCGTGATCACATTAAGCGGCGTCTACTGTAACAGTAAGTATATCACTGTACTTTAAATAGCTTACCCCTTTAAAAATTACACTTAAAATTATTTCATTATTGTATTTATACTTAAAATGTAATAAAAGAATACAGACAGAAATATTTTTTTAATCAAGAGGCGGAATCAAGCAGAAAAACAAAACGCTCATTTCTCAATTTCGGCGCGTTTGGCGATTCCTAAATTTGGCATCAAAACCAAAGCAACCCCCTATCTGGTTTGGACTGCAAGTTTGGGCAGGTATTTAGTTTTCTCCGAATATAAAATCAGTTTATACTATTGGTTTGTGTAACAGTCACTTCAAATTCGAAAATAGTAGATCAAAATCTGAATATCTATAAAACTTGACAGATATCTGACTGAGATTAGTGAATATTGATGCAAAACAATTTTTTCTTTTAATTCGACTAGATTAGAATCTTTCAATTAGAATTTTCAAGAGAAAATGAAAATGTCGATTTAATTTTCTCTAAAGAGATGATATTTTGGATGGAAGGGCTTCGCATATTGGGAGATTGATCCTCAGGATATTAGTTCTTGTGATGTTTTACATCATCTTACCTTATTTTTTATTCTATACAATGTTCAAAAGAAATTTAAAAAATTGAGTAATTGAAGCCGTTTTTAAAGCATGACTTATTTTACCCCACAACTGACCTATTTTACCTCACCCCATGTCATGGGGATGGGGTAAGTTAAGTCATTGGCAGAACTTCTTGAAACACATTTATCAATATCAATAATGTGTTTATCTAGGAAAATTTCACTTTAAATGTTATAAGAAGTATTTATTTGCATATCCTAAATATTTTTTACACTGGCAAAATTGATATTTTTATTGCGCTGAAGGTATGAATGCAAAATGTGCTGTATTTTTTGAAAAACCTATTTTACCTAAATTGACCCTATAATAATTTTAAACTTGGAAAAAACAGGAGTGGCGCTAAATTTCTCTTAACGGAATCTTTCGTTTCGACCTACACTTTTTACATGATTCTCTCTCTCCCATGTCGTCGACAGCCTCTCTATCAAATGAATTGTAATTCTGCTCTTTAGACCTTGTTCTACAGAAGGTGAGTAATGTCAGTTTGTTAAACAATAACTATGGTTATTCTGTGATTTGATGTCTTCAGCCATCTTCGCTTGGAGAGCTCTGTAGTGGAAAACTAGATGTCATTTCTAGTGGTTATTATTAAAGGTTAAAGGGGAGGGGGGGGGGACGTTATTATAAAGACTGAAATTAAGTTTAGCTTAAAATAATATTGAACAGGTTTCAATCTAATTTGTTAAGGGCAAATATACTCTTTATTACAATATCATTATTAATGTATCCCGTAATATTCCCACGATGTTCTGGTCTACATTTATACACTTTCAGAATACAATCTATAACTGAATTCCGGATTTCAAATTGATATATTGTTGTACACAAGTGATGTACAGAGGTCGGTGTTAGAATGGGAACATTGAGTAAATTGGGAAGGGCAAAATCTCCTTGTCATTATTTATATGACTGGTCTATGACAAGCGACTATATATAACAAAGGGCCTAATTCTTCCATTCGTATGTTTTTACTTTGCAACTGCATTGATTTTTTTTAAAGCATAGTTTTAAAAAGTGCATCAGATGCTTATTTATACATATACATTTTTATTGACTTTGTATAAAAAATATTTTATAAGCAATAAAAAACAAATATTTTTTTTTATAAATATATCTTTATTTTCCTGAAAAAGTACATTGCATGGTAAACAGTAACCGTACAACACATTCACATCTATTTGTCTCTAAAATGTCAAATGCCACAAGTTTTTCACTGGAGTGTTTTTCAGAGGAAGCTCTAGAAACTTATATTTTTGTTTTTTACAAAGACATAAATTTTTTTAATAAATTACTTACAACTGGTTTCAGGGCCGTAACTTATAGGGGGGGAAGGGGGGGAGCCTCCCCCCCCAATAATTTTACAAAGGGCGCCATTTTGGGCGCCGTCAGGCGCCCAAAAAGGCGCCCCCTTTAACTTTTTTAACAATTAACTTTTTAACAGTTATTTAACAATAATACGTAATTGTTAATTTATTTTCCCTCAATAGCTTTTCACTGGGACTATTTTCGAACCAAAATGGCACCATGTGAATGGCGCCCTGCCCCAGGGCGCCATTCACATGGTGCCCCTGCCTAAGGTTTTATAATAAACAACAGAAGCTTAAACTGGTATAAAGAACATACTGTTATTTTTATTTAAAAAAATAACGGAAATCTTTCAACCCCCTCCTAAAAACAGCTTTGCTTTCTACAGACGACTTAGAACTTTTCGCTCGATCACTCTCTACGGGGGTCCAATGTGGGCCCTTATTTTATAACCCCCTTCAGCTACTCAAGCAAGCATTCTGAGTATGGGATTTCGACTTTCTTTGAACGGTGATGATTGAGATCATTCGAACTTGGGTTCGTCCAGACTAGGGTCGCTCGATAGATCGCCAGACAGATTGTGATGTCTCTAAAAATGCCATTTTTATTCGCCTTTTACGTGCGTTTCGAAATATTAGAAGAAAATTTTTTAATTTTTGATTTAATTTAATATCCATACGGCTAGCTGATTGTTGGGATGAAGTATAATGTATAAAAATTGCATTTAAAAAAAGGGGGGCGGATTATGAATGTCCAAAATTTCCACTTGCACGTTGAAAAACTACCGATGGGAAGAGGCGATGTCGTTCTGCGGGGGGTCTCTTGAAGTGTATTTTTTGGTGGTGACCACTGATTACGGACAATGGGCTTTATCTTTGTCTGTCGGCACGCAAGTATGTGCTTTTTTCTCATTCCTAGTAAAAGATATCTTTTAGGGGGAACTGTATCTTCGAACCAAAAGGCCACCCAAATAGAAGCCATAAACTCACGGGGGTCCAATTTAATTACTCTTCTTGCCCTCTAGTGGGGGGAAAAGAGTCAGCCCATGTCCGATATGGTCAGTTGTAAAATAAAATTGTCGTTGGTTGTTCTTATACGTAGCTATTGAATGTTTATTTTGTTTCCTTTGCACATGATCATGGATGATATCATGGATTTGGGGTAGGCTTTTTAACGTATTTACATGTTGTTTATGAGATAAAGCTAATTTTATCCACTTTTTCTCTTGCTTTTCCAAAATTAAATATACCTTTAAAAATAATAGTTTCATTTTCGTTGGGAATAAAAATTAGGTAAGAAATTACTATTTATTCATTTTATTATCATTATATAAGTTACTTTTAAAATGTATCATTTTAGGGAGTTAAATTGTATCAATTTTTTAAAAAATATGTACTTGTACATAAAAATAATCGAAATGAGAGAATAAAGAAAACTCATTAAATAATTATAAATTGGAAATGACAAATGTAACTTTTACAATTAAATTGCGTGCAAGGCTACTTTTCGATAATTTCATGAATCAACAATAATGTTTTTTTTTTTTTTTTGCACGATTGTATAGATATATGCACTGTTGCTATAAAAATTGTATAAAGGATCAATTAATTTGGAATCTAACTCGTTTCTATCGAATACTTTATTGCAAGGTACTTTTATAATAAGCCAATAATTTGTATGTTTAAATTTATCATAACTAATTCAGTGTTGTTATTTTATATTAGGTTAATTCATTTTTACCTAATTTACAAATTAATTGTTAAACAATTAAATTAGTCATTAATAATACTTTAATTTGTAATTAAAAATATTTCGTTATAATTGTAATCGTTAATAATGATGTAATTAGTAATTAATAATGATGTAAGTAGTTATTAATAATTATTTAATTAGTAATTAAAAATGGTTTAATTAGTAATCAATAACTTTTAACTAACTAATTACTAACTTAAATTAGAAAGTTAAATTAATGCATAAGTACTAATTAATGTAATTAGTACTAATGTATAATGGTATTAGTAATAATGATTCATAACTGACTCCAAAAAAAAAGAGGGCGCCGAAACGTGGTCCTCCCCCCCCAATAAAATGTCCAAGTTACGGCCCTGACTGGTTTAGGTAAACTAAGGTTACTTGCTTTTATTTAATTTTACAAAAACACCATATTTTATTTACCCGAGTCTGGGTACGATATGTTTCATATTACTGTATATATTTTTTTTAAAATAAGTATTACCTTTAAAAACTGAAGCAACAGGTAATATTAATATCAGAATCGATGCTCTAAGATATTTATTGATAAATTAACCATTTTCGACAAAGATTCCTTAAAAAAAATTGAATTAAATGTTTAACTATGCATTTTTAAGGAACCATATACATTATAAATAGTAGTTTTCCCATCACCATCACTTTTGACCAACAAAATTATTATCGTTATAATAATTTCCCTTTTTTTTTATCATAATTTCATCAGAATCAAAGAAGTTCAACAAGGGTTTCAGTAACAGTCAATAAATTAACGTCCAACAACAACAGCAACACACTATCATCAAAGCAACAGGCATCATCTCTTTTTTTCGAAGTAGATAGTGGTTAACCAAAATTCACTTGAGGTTGGTGATGAGCTTTATTATCGTGATGTCCAAACTTCACTCCTTTTTCCAACATAACACCAAACATAAGCTTCCCATTCAGATTCACCCTCGGTCTTTTTATAATAGGTCCCAAAATGGAAGATATGATGCCCAGAGGACTGTAACTGGCACCCAAAATATTCTTTTGCCCGTGAGCATCAGTCCCGCCTAAACTGAGCTTTATACCTCCCAGAGGAGACTCATAGCCAGACCTATCCGTGGCCCCCAGCTGCACACCTGACGGTTGATGTTGAGATTGTTGATATTGCTGTTGCTGATATTGTTGTTGTTGAGGGTGATTGGTAACTTGCTGAACTGAAGGCGCTGCGTAAAGTTGGTTGTAAGTATTTTGCTGCGGCTGATTGAAGTTCGGTTGTTGATGATTATAGTTGGCTAAATGCTGGACATTTTGGATCGATTCGGTTGGGTTGGAATGACTTGAAATAATGTTCTGGTGATAGTTCTGCTGGGGATGTGGGTGACCATTTTGTATTGATTCTTGAAAAGATTGACTTTGAACAGGTTTCTGGTAAGACAGATGTTGCTGCTTTGTGAATTCGCTCACATGCAAACCCGTATTGGAGCCAACTGATCGCGGTTGGTGCTGCTGAAGACTCTGGTAGAGGTTTCCAATAGAGATGTTCTGCGCTGCTACCTGAAGAGTTTCTTTGCGTAAATTGGTGTGGGACCTGTCAGTTGAGGTACCAACTCTGGATGTGTCTTTGAGAGCATTTTCCTCTTTGTCATTTAACATTTCTTGGTATTTTCTAAGCTCTTCCTCATAGTCATAATCAATCTCTGTGTGTGGGGTGGGTGGTTTGGCCAAGAAATTCAATCCAGTAGCTCCCATTCCTGTTAGGTCACCATCTTTACTTTTGTCGTCTGGAAAAAGAAAATCCGAATTATTACTAATTAAATTATAAATGCATAAAAATTGTGTATTTTAATTTTTTTTCGGAAATCTATTATCAATAATGATTATAAATAAAATAAATTAATAACAATGCCCACTTAACTTTTATATGAAAATAAAAATTTGATATAATATGCATTGCTTTAAAGCCAGTAACAGTCTTCTGTCTCACCAATAAATGTCTAAATGTTTTCTTTATTTTCAGGTAAATGCATAATATGCTGTCAAAAATCACTAAACGAATAATTTGATAGCAATAAAAATACTCGCCTTCCGCGGAGGGCATAGGAGCAAACACCACAAACTGAGGTGTACCCGGCTTTGTCCCTTTGCTGGCAGACAGAATCTTTTGCAAGACCTCGTTGGAGGCGGCTCCAGGAGTGCTCGACGACTCCGATTTTTGGTTTGGTTGAGTCAGCGTTGCACTGGATCTCGATGGCTCTGGAGGAGACACCGTGGGTTTAGGCGAGGGCACGAAATGAACGATGTACAGGGGATCTTTCTCTGGGGTGTCGTCGAAGGTACTCTGGTGCACACTGGGGTGGTGGAGACCATCCATTCTTGGGCTTCTGTCTTCAGTGTCGAAAGGGTGGCGCGTGTAGGTCATGTCGTGGCGGTCTTCGAGGATCTGGAAAATGTCTTCTTCTTGAGATGCAGCCTGGAGTAGAAATAGTATTGTTTTTTAATGAGAACATTTTTGGAATTAATGGAGTTTAAACAAGTCAAAACTTGGCGGTCATATGTTCTGTACGTTAGATACAGAGAAGTTTTTCTACACTGTTAAACATTTTGACGCAAGATTTTGCACCAGAATCCTAGCTATCAAGCAATATTACGCCAAAGTTTTAAACAGTGTAAAATTAAGTTTTTTTCCTGGTAGTTTTGAACGTATAGTTAATATTTTCATTAATAATTCCCTTGGTTTATTTTCTTGAAGCTAAATTAAATTATTACAGGTAGCAATTTTATGAACCCCCAAATACCCACGAAATCGTGCCAAATTGGATAAGTGTGGTGCTAAACTCATAAATCTTATTACTAAGATTTCGACAATAATTTACATATTAATTTATTGCATATTATCATTTCTGTTAAAATAAACATTTTAACATATTGATGAAAATATAGTGATTGCCATTGAATAAAGTATTAAAATTTGCAGCACTGCTATTAGTCTTAAAAAGTGTCAATTTCTCATTCACGTCTTATGCGTTAATTAAATTTGTGTCCAAGGGGGGGGGGGGATACGATTGAAAATTGGCGACTTCGAAATTATAAGTGAAAGACAATAACGGAGAAATAAGCATTAAATACATTAGACCAAGTATACTGGACTACAATTTGATGATATAAACTATTTGGTTATTAACTAAAAATACTTATTACGGACTCTTTTAGGATGATACATATTTAAATAAGAATTTAAGAATAAACTTGTCATTTTCCTCTAAGACAAACAAATTGGTCATGCACTACAAAACGCATGGTCAGTTTAATGACGCTACATTTATGAAATCTCACAGGAAGCATTTACCAAAACTGACCGGTTACTTCCCCCCCTCGTTATGGATACAAAATGTCCCATTATCAACAAAAAGCATGTCCAGCGTACAAGCACATTGTATTTTCCTCTTGTCATTTAGGTAAATGAAAGCGAAATTTGCGAAAGTAAAAATTAAAACATATTTTTTTCCGGATTTTTTTTTTATTTTGTCATCTAAACTCACTACTGATATCATTATTGTGGTTACTAGAGCGTTAACGAATCAGCGGGTTGGCTAAGTAGCTGATCGGGCGTTCACATACGCCCTGTGGGTAAAAACTTTAAACAAAGTTCTTTGAGATACATAATAATAAAAAATAAGACATTTGGGTAAGCATCTAGGAAAATGAAAGTTATTCTGTCGATGTCTTTTGTGCGTGTTTAATAGTGATGGCATTGTCTTGAACAAAAAAATAATGAGTTTGAAGATTTCCTCTACGATGACAATTTCGTGATGGTTTGCTAAATGGTGTTCAGTTTTAAAATAAAAGATAAGTGGTTTTTGAAAATTGGTTAAATATTTAAGGAGTAATTTTAAATTCAAGTGCAAGGACATTTTAAGTTGACCTAAATATGTACTTTAAAAAAACACAATTTTTTAAAATGGTGCAAAATACCGGCACTTTTAAAAGCGGCCATAAAATGGACCGTTGAGGAAGTGTTAGGATTGACTTTTTTTAGAAATTTTATCCTATACAAAGACAGTTAATTGCTTCAGTTAATTGTTATATTAATGTGTGAGTGGAAATTTTAGAGCAGCCAAAAAAAACCCCGATCCATCAATTGTTTCTCAGATGCTATAGAACAGAAGATTTCGTAATACCATATGTAATTTTTCAAAGAAAAACTATAGAGTTGAATTCCGGTATCAAAATTTGCATAAGGGGTCATCTACTTTTTTTAAATGAGCACCAACTGTAAAAAATCCAACGGCAACACCTAATTTCTTGACAAAAATATCTTAAAAAGGACCGTCAAAATATCCTTAATATTAGATTTGCTAACTTTTATAATTATCTCTCGAGACATTAAAGCGTTACTTTTGAACGAACTTTGGGGGTTATCTCCAAACAATAAGCGCTTAACAAATAAAAATTAACAGCAGTTGTATTTCTTCAGTTTTTAAAATTATTTGAAATTTTAATCAACAGTTAAAACTGTTCTGTTTTTTAAAGATAAATACTTACAAATAATATTATAACCTGTAAATTTCGCACGATTTGAGAGCAAACGGAAGTAGAAACTGTGCTTATTAACAAAGTTAATAGGATATTAACATAATTATCATATCAACATTTATTGTGTTATTGCTGTATTTAATCTAAGAACTCGTTTAATAAGTTCTACTTGTAAGTCGAATAGTTGGTATTTGTGTAATTATTTTTCAAGGCTTACTTAAAATATAAAACAAAATTGAAAAAAAAATCGAAGAGATTAATAACCCCAAAGTGAGGTAGCTAATTTAAACTTTAAAAAAGTATCTTAAGATAAATTGCTGAGTGTTACATTAATCTACTTATTTTAGTTCTACACTCTTAAAACGAACGAGTGATTTTAACTCAGTCTGAGTTAATTTCACTCCACCAGTCTAGAAAATGCTCTTCTCCTAGAGGAGTGGATTATTTGTGTGTTAAACCTCAGACAGGATCACTCCAAGCGAGTGATTTTAACTCAGTCTGAGTAAATATTAACTCCTTTCCAGTGTCGAAAATGCACTTCTCTTACTGGAGTGGATATCACTCTTTTGTTTTAAGAGTGAATGTTTTTTCACTTACGTCTGATCTACGGAGGCTGCTGGAGGATGATCCTTGAAAAGCAGTATCTGCACTCACGGCCCATGCCACCACACCTAGACAAAACCAAATTAGAACATTTAAAATACAGTTCTTCGAACAATAAAAATAAATTGAATCGACAAGACAAAAAAAAATGCACTTCAAAGGGTATGTTTCACGTCTTGATTGGCAACAATCCCATAGGCATGAAAATAATGTTTGGATTGGTTAACCAATGTAGTGGGCGGATCTTACCGTGTAAAACCATCAATCAGAGAAACCTCCAATGAAACACAGGAAATATATCAAGAATATGAATTACGTCATGCGAAATAAACCAATGCAGAAATTGATCAGAAATATTAACTTGAATCAAACATATACTTAATAATATTTATAAATTTCTCTCTTTTATTCATATCATTGTGTGCTACTTGTATATGTAAACCAAGATCAATTTTACCACTTTTGATGAACATTGTACTCTGTAGTACCAAGTTTTCTGAAATAAAAGTTAAGTGTAACATTAAAATTCCTCCAATGCTTGTTGTGTTTAAAAAATATATATATACAATTAAAAATTAAGTTTGTTTTGCAATTACATAAAAGGAGGAAAACTGTATACCGTATTTTGAAATACTAAAACGAAAATAAAACAGACACGAAAAAAATAAAGGATTAACAAAAACAAACTGTCAACTTGATTACCATTTTAATTATTCTACACGTAGACAAAAGGAAAGCACTGGGATTTCGCATTTGTTTAAAGGCAATCATCCTATTATTTACGGTCAAATGGTTTTTTGACTGATTAAGCAGCTATGTAATGATGGTGTGAAACTGTGCATTGCTATTGTAAACACGAAAAGTTTGTTTTCTTTAAACTGTTTGTTGTAGAATAATTAAAAACAAAATGATGAAATTACAGAAAAAAAAATATTTTTTAATCCCAAATACCTAAGTCCTATAAGTGGAAAGTGTTTTATTTTGTGCTGCATTTCAGCAAAATTAATTACAAGTGTTTTGTTTTTTAATTAACAATGGCCACATTTTAAATTAAAAATTGTCGAAAAGTATTTATGATGCTGTAAATATTAAATGCACTGGCTTTAAAAATTTTAAGATACATAAAAGGTATATTTAAGCTACAGAAAGTGTTTTTTGACAAGCAAAAGAGTTATATTAAAGAGTTTATTGATTTTCATTATAAATCAAGCTTTGATCAAAAATCTTTTGTCTTAGAACTACGTATTTAAAATTAAGGACTAATACTAATTATATTGAACGTTTCTATTAATTTTAAACTATGGTAATACAATAAAAATTCATTTTAACGTTATAATTAAAAAAAAAAGTAAAGAGCAAATTAGCATAAGAAATTAACGTTAAATTTTATTAAAATGAATTTTTATGTTAAACTAATCAATAATATTACCTTTAAAAAAGTTTTAAAAAATTGCTGAAGTAACGATTTAACCAGTGAAAACAAGTTCCACTCGAATAAGATGGCGATGTATCCGTTGACGTAGTTTAACGCATAGTTAAACTTATTTATAATTTACATTATTTTAAACTTGCATTAGTGTAAGGAGACAACGTATTAGCATAAGGAGACAACATTTGCAGTAAATCAAAAGATTTACTCGCATTTTATTAGTAGATTAATTCTCTTATTACTTCAGTAAAGTGTGAAATTTTTATATCTAATTAAAATTGGTTTAATAAAAAAAAAAGATTACTATAAATTTTTGGGGTCAATTTAAATGCCAAAACCAACATATATATATATTTTTTTGAAAAACATGTTAGACATTTCAAAAGCTATTCACACAAATAATTATTTTTTATTTCACAACTTCTAATTGAAAAATCAAAAAAAAGTATAAACCGTATGTTAAACTGCTGAAAATAAGTTTTTTTATCGGTTTTGTAACCTATATGAGAAAATCTAATTAAATAAGGAAAAAATATATAATAAACACCAAAGTTTTAATAATATGATTGATTGACACTTTTTAAAGCAGAAAAATGAATCAATCTGGATTGCCAATACAGGATTCCTTTTTAGAGGAATTCGGTCAGAATTCTTGAAAGACATTGACTATTTGAGATAAAATACTAAGAGTTTAAAATAAATTGCAACTTAGATAAATCAAAATTTTCTTAGTTATAATTTTATTGTAGAATTTTTCTGAACAATGTAAGATTCTTTTAATGGTCGAAGCAAAAAAGTAATTTGATGTTAATTCCTTTTATTAGAAACTTAAAAAAAGGAATTATGTGAATAATTGTCTCAAACCTTAAAAATTTTGACATATCTTAAATGAAAGCTTATTTCAAGTTTAGCAAATCATAATTGTGTAAAAAGGTAATTAATAATGAAAAGATAAAAAAAGCATGAGAATCATTTAAATGAAAACTGTAGCTCAAAAATTTCATTTTTGATGGGAAAATGTTGAAAAGATTCTATGGTATACCGATAACTAAAATTAAGGGGCTTAAATATAGATATATGTTCCTCATAAATGTGTTATAGCAACCAAATTGCTCTTTTATAATTTTGTTGATACGAATAAAATGATAATAAACTTCATTTGCGTGGCCTTACTATTTTTCTATTTCATATAGTTCATTTAAAAACTAATTTTAATAGATATAATTGTAAGAGATATACTTTCTCCTTGATGCAATAATTTAATGCATCATGGAAAAATGCATTGAATTTTGCAAGTTTTAATGCATTGAATTTTTAATTATTTACAAATTATCAGCGAGTGTAAAACAGTGTAGAATTTATTTCAAAAATTACCTCAACCTAATGAATGTAAGTGATGAATGTATGAGTAATGAATGTATGAGTAATGAATGTACTGATTAATGACTGTAATGAGTAATAAATGTATAAAGTAAATTTAACGACCTTCATATTGAAATGTATAGTGCTTAAATTTAAGACTTAAATTTAGCTAATTTTATCATAAAATGTTTGCCTACACAATTGAGTTTGAGTTATACACGTTAACATATAGGTTAAAATATACACTTAAAAAACGAAACACTAGTTTTGTTTAACCAAATATTATGCTACATAACATTCAAAGGCAATGAAGATAAAATTGTAAAACATTTTTTTAAGTTACAAGTTTCTAAGGGAAACTCACCTTAAAAATAAATATAACAGCATTGCAAACATAAAATGTATAGAGATTAAATTTAAAGAATTAAATTTAACTAATTTTATCATAAAATGTTTGCCTACACAATTGAGTTTGAGTTAAACACGTTAACACCTAGTTAAAAATATACACTTGAAAAACGAAACACTAGTTTTGTTTAACCAAATATTATACTACATAACATTCAAAGGAAATGAAGTTAAAATTGTAAAACCTTTTCTTTTTAAGTTACAAGTTTTTTTGTTAACTCACCTTAAAAATAAATATGGCAGCATTTTAAACACGTAAACGAGGTGGTGGGTTCCGCTTCATCTTTGAAATTTTAAGTCATGTCACGCTTGCTCAACCCATTTTAAATGCTTAGGACAATGTATTAAAAATAGATTTGCAAATATTTTCATACAAATTGCTTTTCAGTACAAACAGAGACAGAGACAAAGTCCAAAGATAAAATTTGAAAATTAAAACATTAGCCTTTTCCTACAACACTCCTTGCCAACCTAAGTTGGGTAAATAGAAATATGCTATGGAGAAGATCCTACCGCGTATGTAAAGAGTTCCATAAATAATGTGAGAATCCATCCAGAAAACATGTTTAAAACTTTAATTTCGTTTAAGGTCTAACAGATTTGAATATTATTTGAGAAAATTTTGCAATTTTTATCAGAATGAAAAGTGTATTATGGTTAAATTGTATTAAAATCATTTTGTATGTAAATTTACCTTACAAGAGTTTCCAACTAACGGACCAATCGCGCTTTTGCCTCTGCCCTTTTACTCTTTGTTTTCACCCAAGTTAGGTTAGCACTGAGTGTAGGTGTCTTTCATTTATACTGTGTTTGCGTTAGAAAACTGTGTATTGTTGATTTATAAAAACTAAAATAAAAGTCTATGAATATTGGTTACTTCTTTTTTTTAAATACCCATTAAAAATTCATAATGCAACAACGTTATTAAATAATGCAAAAATCTTAAATATTTCATATTTGTTATACTTGGAAAGTGGATGATAATGAACAAACTGTGAAAAAATAATCATTTTTTGTAATATAAATTATAACAAGTGAAATATTTTGATAAACTATAGCAACATTTAAGTTTTTATAAAAATATTTAATACAATTTGAAGTATACTATGCATTAAAAAAATTCAAGAATAATTTGAAGAATGGTTAATTTTTTTCATTTGAATGTGATTTGGAAAAAAAAAATAATTTAAACATTTATCTGTACAAATGTATAAGTTTCTTCTGAGTACGAATGTCTTAAGCCTTCAACTCAAAAAAAAAAACACATTAAAAAGTTTCGGATAATTAAGTTTAGGAGGAATAGGTAATTGATAGTTTAGCTAATGTGTTTTAACACATTTGTTATTGTAACACCAATAAAGATTGATTAGGGTCATATGGGGGAATTATGGATCAAAAAATCACAACATCCTATTTTTTTCTAAAGTATGAAAGATTTTAATTTTGCATGGAGTAAGCTTAAATAATTTAGAATTTATTTAAATAATTACTTTACCTAAAACTTAATTATTATTAGTTTTATTTTACTTATTGAGTGATCAGGAATTACCCCGGGTTTGGGCAATTATGGATCACACATGGGGTAATTATGGATCACCCCTTTTATTTAAAGTAATGCATATTAAAAGTAAATTAATATTCCAAATTATATCTTTTTTAGCTCATAAAGATTATTTTAGCACATAAAAGTAATGAAAGCGAAACTTGGCATATTTTTTTTAATGCCAAGTTAGAATTCTCTATGCATCTTTCTTCATACATGTATAATGAACCATCAAAAGAACTCTGTTTTGACAAAAAAGAATCAATGACTCTATTACAGCAATCCAAACTGAATTATATCGCACAAATAAATATTCTTTCAAAAGTTTTTATTTTAAATAAAGTTTCTCATAAGTTTTAAGCAATGGCAACAGTGAAAATATTGAATAAAAATAGAATTTTCACGCAATTTCAATGTAGATTAAATTTTTGTTATTTAAATTTTAAATAAACTTCTAATTTGAATTTTTTAATGAAATTTGGAATGCAGCCTAATCTGATTTTATGCTTTAAAATGACATATACCACTTAGCTAAAAACACATGAAAAATTAAAAAATAACACTGATCCAGAATTACCCCAGTGATCAAGAATTACCCCAGTAAACTGGGGGATAAATCGATATACCTTTAAAATCATTAAAAAAAATTGTTATGAATTTTTTTTTATCGGATTGAAAAGCTTAGACCTTTTCCTATTGAAAAATAGCACCAACAAAATAGTTAGTTCAAATATGTTTCTCCAGTATGGATCTAAAAAAAAATCATGTTTTTCAAAGACAATCTTTTTTGAAGATGTTTTTATAGTAGTGTAAAAAGTATTTTTTTTCTATTTTTTGCTGCAGAGTTACATTGTTTTTGAACTTGATATAAGAAAATAAAATGTATAAGGATGACTTGGCATAATTTTTTTTTCTTCTAAAAACCATTTTTAATCCTTAAAACTTAGTGATCATTATTTACCCAGGAAAGCGAGTGATCCCTAACCCATTTGTTTTCCCTAACCCATTAGTTCACCCATTGTGTTTTTCAGGATAAAAACTTAATGTGTTGCAGCGTTAATTTTTTACGTTGTAAAATGCTACTATATTTCAATATTTATCAGTATTTAAATTTTCGTTCAAATGATAGCTTTTTTTCCCTTTATACTTGACTTTGTTTAACGGGCAAAAATGCCAAAGAAGAGGCAGAGAATTTGTTAAGCCCACCGTAGATTAATAAAAACAAGTAAAACGTGTTGTTAAACGAAACTATCAGTTTTTAATTACTTTAACGTAATTTCTTGGTTTTTTTATAAATACTATTGACTTTGTTACATGCTTTTTCTACAGCATTTAACGCTTGGTTTATTGAAAGCTGGCACATAAAGTTGATTCTATAAAAGTCCAGTTATTGATTGAGAACTAATTTTGATTAGTTTATCTGGTATGCATTATTTAATAGATTAATTGAATTCCCTTTTAATTAAATAAAATAAAATTAATTAAAATAATAATAAATTTTGCATTGATTTACGCTAAAATTATACTCGTTAAATATTAAATACTGTGCCTTAAAATAAGCAATAATTTCCTTAAAAATAAGCAACACCAAGGTAATAGAAAATTGCTTTCCATAAAGGTTAAAACATCTTTTTAAAAATTGTGAACTATGACATTTTTCCGTCACATAGAGAATTTTACAAAAAATGGACAGTGTTTTTTTATATAAATTCAAATAATATTTTCATGTAATTTAAAATTATATACGAAAGTAATTGAAACAGAGTATATATCTGACCTGTTAATGCAATTTATTGCTAAATAAAAAATGTGGATTAATGCTTTTAATTTGATGATAAACTTAAATGTATGTAGTATTTCAATTCGATGTATAATTGATTTAGGTGGGAAAATAATTAGTGTATGAAAAGAGTAAGGTACTAACTATTTTTAGCCTACTTTTCTTTCCTTTTATTCAAAGAATTGAAAAAAAAAATGAAAAAGTAGGTATTGACATGCTGTCGATGTCCGTCCGTCTGTATGTCCGTCCGCAACCCCCTTCCAAAATCGGTTCTATCAATCCGATCTTAAAAATTCTGTTTTTATTAGAAAGGTATAACCTCAATTACCCAATTTTCATACTTTTTGTCTGACTGCCTGTACGATCGGACGGACATAAATCTAATATTTGTCGACGAATTTTCCACTGAATTAGCATTGAAATTCCATTTCGAGTCGTTTAAATCGCTGTTGCAAACTTCAAATGCTAATGAATATTTGTATTTTCGTATGAAATGTTTTCATTCTATTGAAAAGCGAGAAATACTACATAGTTATTCTTTGAAATATAAATTTTTGCAAACGATTTAAGTAATAATTAGGTAATTTTCGAAATAAAATAAATGAAACTAGCTGCATTTAGCGGGTAAATGTTTAATATAGAAATAATGCTGTGTTTGGCGCCTTTTAACCTTTTAAACACAGCTGTTGTGTGGAAGCGGGTTAAGTGACAGATTCTGTTACAAACCTACTGGTTAATTTAAATTTCCTATGTTAAGTGTATTTTGGAGTAGTTTTATGGTTCTTGTTCTACGGATAATTAAATATTTATTTATAACTGCAAATAAATCATGCGGACGATAAGTAATATTTATTTTTTTGGTGATAGAAAATTAATGAAAATAATTGATTTGGTTTTAGGAAGTAGAAATTATAGCTGGATGTTGTGCTTAGTGAAATTTATTCTAATGTATATAAATTTAATGTAGAAACGGTTGTTGATGTCACTTACTGTTACGAACCTAGTTTTTTCAAGATAAGAACCTTTTAAACGTGTTCATAAGTAACAGGAAAGTAGGCTATTTTAGTTCTTTTAGAACTTCTTGTTAATTGTTAAATTTGGTTACACTTTTTTAAAACTGAATCATTAATTGTAAAATATCAAGTAGTTTGACATAATGACGCAGCAACATGCAATTTGTCGAAACTAGATGAATTGAAATTTCAAATTTCTATTTTTTTTTTTTTTTAATTTCTTCCGGTTGGTCAATTACTGAAAGATTATGAGGAAAGATATACAGATTTCAATATTTTATTTGTTATTGTACAATTTATCCTTTTTTTAATTTAAATTATTGTTAACTTTATTAGCAATAAGTCCTAGTTACCTATTTCTCACATATGAATTAAAGCAAAATTTTAATTTATGGTATTAAAAATTAATTTCATGAATTATTTTTTTTTGTACTGACTTTTATATCTGTTACTTGTTCCTCTTAAAAATATAGAAGTACTTAAAAAACGCCATTAAAAATGAAAGGTAATGTATTTAATAAATAATGTTTTAAAGTATCCAAATTAAGAAAGTCCTCTATAAGAATATTTCATAAATATACATTGGAAATGTAAAATTAAATAACATATTTGACTTATACAGCGTGAAACGCAAGAAACATTTTTAAGTTTTTGTTTAATCAACCCAAGATTTTAATATTTCATATTTTTTCAAACTTCCTTGCAAAACATAATTCTGAATATGCAGCAACCTCCGTTATACCGCGCTTCTCGGGAGAAAAACCGCGTTATAACCGAATGCGCGATATAACGAACGACTTGATAAATATATTACTTTTGATGTAATTGTGCTCTGTACAAAGTTTTTGAACAAAGCACAGTATGTGTTTGAAAGATAAAACTAAATCACATTAAACAATATAACTTCCTTTAAAAAGAATCAGCATATATTTATAAAGGACTAATAATACTTAATTATGAACATTATACAGTATTGCACAAGTATTACTCTACATGTTTCACTCATTTTCTAGTAAAAAAATCCATCTAAATTTAGCTGCTTTGATTTTTCTTGTAAAAATTGTTTCCTTTGAAATTTTTTTTATATTTAAATTTTGACTATGCGTAACATGTCGATTTTAAGAAAAATACTTATTGAAAAAAATTGAGGAAAAGTTGGGAGTTATGGTACAAGGTGCGATATATCAAGGTGCGATATATGAATGCGCGATATAACGAGGCACTATATAGCGAGAGTTTGCTATACTTTTCTAAAAATATGTTTATATAAAGAATATACACTCTTAAAACAAACGAGTGAATTCAACTCAGTCCGAGTTAATTTTCCCTCTTTTCAGTTTCGAAAATGCACTTATCCTATTAGAATGGATTTCACTCTTTTGTTTAGTTGAAACTCCGACAGGATCACTCCAAACGAGTGATTTTAACTCAATCTGAGTTAATTTTCACTCCTTTCCAGTGTCGAAAATGCACTTCTCCTATATGAATGGATTTCACTCTTTTGTTTTAAGAGTGTTACTGACTGTAGAATTTTGCACGGGAGTTAAGAGGTTAAAAATTTACAAATAAAAATAAGTAAACTTACCAATGATTGCAGCAATGATAGGTAGGGCCACCCCAACAGCAATGATGAATTTCATCTTCTTGTTCGATTTTCTTAAAGATTCCAGAGATGCACGGGAGGAACGGGATTTTGATCTATTCCGATCACAAGTCCGATCCGATAACGCAGATGATAAAGAAGAGTGAGATTGCCTGGAACCCTTCATCGTTATCTTAATCGTTTTCGATTATTTTATATATTATTAAAGTTATGTTTCTTTAAAACTATACTTTTTAGTTTTGATTTGTGATATGCTAATTCATGATGTTTGTTTCTTTTGAAGAAGCATTTATTTGAGAATGATATAACAATCGAAGATAAATGGCAAATATTATGCAATGAATGTTTTATAAATTGCAATTTAATGTCCAAAACCTATTTCCTTTTTTTTGGAGAAAAAAAATTAAAGTTTACACTTCTTGCACGAATCGGCAAATTTTAAAACAATAAATTTTTATTTTAGTTTAAAAATCCAAATAAATTAAAATTAAATGCAAAATTCTAAAGGGAAATATCTGCAGTTAATTGTATATAGATATTCCAGAAACTCTCACAGCACACAGGTTCGGTAAAACGCCGGCATTTGACAAAGTTCGTTAAAAGCCTTGCATATTTACTGTTATCTTTCTTTCACAACAGAAAGCATTGTGCCGGGTTTCGCTTTCATCTGGGAAAATATACAAAATCGCTTTCTCGATTGCAAAGTCGAAAGTGACGTCGAGGAAAACACCTATGAATTCGGCCAATGAAAGTGAAACTGAAGTTGGCTAGATTTGGCGATTTATCTCCATTATTAGGAGAATATATGTTACTGTGTCAAGTTTACATAGGCATATTTTACAAGCTTTTTTGGGTAGGTTTTGGAAATGCCTGAATAAAGGGAAGGATGAGGAAAAGATGTATTTCCGAAATAATTATATAACGGTTCCGGTGGTGGGGTGGGGATGTTTCATCAGAATTTTTGTGTATTGTGTTTATTATTACACTAAAATGTAAGAAGCAAGTAACGTAACGAAAAAGGAATTGTTTTGAAACGAAAATCTTGGTTGCACTGTTTAAATAAAGATTAATGTTATGAAGTAACTTCAACCAAATGAACGAAGGTGTGTCTCAATTTTTAGGAAATGATAGTTGTATCATATATATTAATGCTTTTTAAAGTATGTGTTTCAAAAGTTAAGTCTTAAAGCATAGCTAAGAAGAGATTGTAAAAAAGTTATTTCGTACACATTTAATAATTTTTTTACACATTTGTGTGTATTTAACATGCGTTTTGAAATCCATGCCATAGTGCCCTAAAAACTTATAATAAATGTAATGATATGTTTTATGGCGAAATTTGATGACAATTAGATATTTACGAAACAAATTTAACTAAATTTAAAACTAGTTGTAATTCTAATTTGCACAATAGCAAGTTCATACTTTGTATATTTTACGTATTTACGGATTTATTAAATAGATTTTCCACTCATAAAAATACATTCACCCATTTATTTGAAGCATTTCTAAGCATTATTCTACTTTAATGTCTAACTTAGATATACTTTAATGATATAGGTTTTCGTTAGCAGTTGGACATTAAAACCTTACAAAAAAAATTAGGCAATATTAAGGAAATGTAAAAAAATATTTTCAATTAAAAATTTGATTCCATTCATAATAGCTATTGAATCTACTTAAAAAACGCTTTCAACCCTCTTGTAAATAATAAAAACATATCTTTTAATGTATATAAAATAAACTAAATTTACAAAATAATAAGTACGTAACTATCATTTATTTTTATTGCGCTCTCCTTTATGTTATATTTTCGATTAAAGAAACTAAATGAAATTTCATATAAATATTGTCTCATTACAGGTTTTTTCGATAATAGTACAGAAATATAGAAAATAAATACCAGTTTCTAAAAATATTTTTTTATTCATCAAAAAAGATTGAATTTAAAAGTTTAAATGTACTACATAAATTATAGTTGTGTTTTTATCAAAAACACAAGATCTTATATCATTCTGATAACCTTAACATACATTCATATGATTTTATTACTGGCAAAAGTGGGTCCGTCCCTAAGTTACCCCCTAGTGAAGCAAGATGGTGCACCATAAGTAGGTCATAGACCAGCGTATGCATAACTGTGACCATTAGGGGCTCGACCTATTATATACTCTCAAGTGAATACTTAACACTACCCTGGTTCCTCTTATGAATTGATCCATAGTATAAAAATTATTTTGTAATATGTATTTGATGACTGTCATATAAAACTAGATTATTGGAGCAGATTGTCTGAAAAATTAGGTTAAGGAATTTTATTTTCTGACAGTGGGGATATATTTATATATTATTTGTGCAATGCATGTTCGTTTAATTATTAATAATAAAAAAAATATGAACAATAAGTATACAAATAAATACTTAGTGAAGTTTAATTAGATATGTTATATTTAATAAAATAGGCTTGACATTATCTGTGTGTATTTTAAAATTGAAATATAATTTTTGTACGAGAAATCATCCAATAATAATCGTATCCTAACTGAGAATTTAGGATACGATAAGCATAACACCCTTTATAAAAATAAAAAAATAATAAATTAAATACTTAAATTGAATGTTTAGATATGTTTTATTCAATAAAATAGGCTTTACATTATCTGTGTGTATTTTAAAATTGAAATAATTTTTGTACAAGAAATCATCCAATAATAATCGTATCCAAATTGAGAATTTAAGCATAACACCCCTTATAAAAATATAAAAATAATAAAATTAAATAATTAAATTGAATGTTTCCAAAACAATATTTCGTCAGAATATGAACTAGTATTAAACATTTCCTGTAAAAATTAATTATTCTGGTTTTGTGCATATTTCGATATGTACATTTTGTAACTTTAAAAAAATAAACTTTGAGTAATACGTTGTTTTTAGTAAATTTCTTTGCCTATTTTCTAATCTTTTTAATTGGAAACAATTTGAAAATAATAACCTGGATATTTGATATTGACACGGTGGATATTACGGTCTGTCCGTCTGTAACCCAGGTTCCAAATTAAATACTATTCGTCGATAACTTTGTTATAAATAATAGAAAGGTGTGATATCAGATACCTATATTTTGTCTGTCTGTCTAAACTTATATTGTTCATCTCTCCATCTCACATATGATGGTCTGTTTTAACTTCAACTATAACAGTGTGATTTGTTTAACGTTTGAAAATACCTAATTTTTATACCTTGTTATCGTATGTCTGTCTATCCTTGATATGAAAACTTCAGCTATAAAATGCTAAGATGAGTTATAAGGTTAAAAAAACTTCAACGAGTATTTAGGTAGCAGAAAAGTGGGCTAGTTAATTTCTTTCAGAACTTCCTGTTTTAATATTAGTTGTACTTAGATTGCGCAAACTTAATAACTGAAATTCGATGGGTAATTCCACGTCAGAAGAGACCACGACTGCAAAAAAAAAAATATTTTTTCCCACAATTGTACCTTTTATATTTGCTTTAGAAAGGTTTGAATTTTGTTTTTTTTTGTATCATCAACTATTGTTGTTTCGTCTTTGGCAACACAGCGGCTTCAAAATGGCCGCTTTGTTTCGAAAACATGATCTCGTGTTTTTGCATCATTTTGAATCCTTGAATTTTCAGATAAGAAATACAATTTACCAGATTTTTTGGTAAAATTATTAAAATACACTATCAGAACTATGTTAAAACCACATTATAAATTGGCATTTATAACTAAAAGATATTTAATTAGGAAGATAAAAATCTCATTTTTGACTGTAGTGTCAGTCACGAAAAGATATAAAAGTTCCCATAACTTTTTAAAATAAGGCTTTACTTCAAAAAATTTACGATATTTTCTTACTATAGTAGCCTCTGTGTAATTCCAACCGTTTTAATTTTAAAATAAAAAGCATTTTCTCTATTTATAACACATTTTAGATTTGTAGTGTCAGTCACGATGTAGTGCTAGTCACAACTTCTTTTTGATCTAGATGTTTTAGATTAGCTAAATACTTGTAGATTTCTTATATTTTGATAATTTTGATTTAAGATGGCTATATCAACAGCTAAAAGAAAAAAAAGAGCAAAGGGGGTGTTTTTAAGACGGGATAAATTTTAAAAATTTAAAGAAAATGAAAGCAAAAACCACTTTACGGACAACACTTCAATTAAAGGTAATACACCTCTATTGCAATCCTCCAACCGTTTGACAACCTTGTCTGGTAATTCTCTTCCAAAAGTCATGGTCATCTTTGAATTCAAACATGGTGAAGGACCAATTGATGGACTTCGTGATACAGTGAGGAGGGGATAAAGGAAGTCACACTTTCTATGAAATTTGACCCACATTTTGCTAAAGATTTTTTCACTTTGCAAAAGAAATCTGCCCACACATATAACTATTATACATTTCTGACAACTGTGTAAAGGGCAAAATAGGTAGATTAAATTATATATGCCCATTAAAGGAAGTTAAACCTTCCAATTCCTAGACACACAAAAATTGCTTCGTTTTTTAAAATTAAACAAATGCCTACTTAAAACAACTGCCAATGTTTCATTAAATTCCCCAAAAATACTACACGGTTAATTAAACAAATTTAAATGTTGTAAAAATAAATACCTCTCAACAAAATTTTGAAAATGAACGTCATGCTGGAAAAAGAGCTTTATTTCCTTTTGTAGTTAAATTATCGTTAAATATTTTGTGAGCAAATGTTAAGTAAAGTTGCTTATTCAATAAAACTGAAACATCTGCAATGGTCGGGGGTCTTTTTGCGTGGCCTGAGAAGGAAGTTTTTTCAGAAAATGCTATTGAAGAAAGAAGTAAGAAACTACCAGAAATCAACTTTAGGGGACGTTGTGTAACTTTGTCTAACTATATTTTTACCATGTACGCAATTTTTAACTTACTATATTCAAAACAATTTACATATGTTATGTTATTATTGCCTAAATTTTCCATTTCTGTGATACAATTCACATGATGAAGTGTGCCACAAGTTGAATGTAGTGTAAGTCACGCACAAAAGTGTTAATAAATTATTTCCTATGATATTTCAATACTTTTTTGCAATTAAATGATTTAGCTTTAAACCTTATAATTAAAATGAGCACTGGTAAAATGATGATTTACTGCATTTTGAAGAAAAAATTAGAGTTCAAGAAATTACCAGAAACCTACTTTAGAGGACATTGTGTAACTTTTTCTAACCATAATTTTACCATTTATGCAATTTTTAACACTCCTTTTTACAAAATTATTTACATATGTTGTGTTATTATTGCTTAAAATTCCATATCTGTGATACAATTCACAATGTAGTGTCAGTCACGAAATGAATGTAGTGTCAGTCACGCACAAAATCGTTAATAACTTATTTCCTATGGTATTTTAATACTTTTTTGCAATTAATATATTTAGCCTGAAACCTTATACTTAAAATAAGCAGTGGTAGAATGCTGATTTACTGCGCAATCAGAAGAAATCAGAATTTTTCTGATAGCCAAAAATCTACGAACTTTCGTGTAGTGTCAGTCACATCAGGACACTTTTATTATTTTTTAGTTAAATATTAAATTAAAAAAAAAATTTAATGATTGCTAAAAATACTATATGCTCAGGGGTATACTGACATACAATATTTATTTTCACAAATAAAAAAATAATTAAGAAATATGCAAACGAAATTGGTTAAATCGTTCTGATGTAGTGTCAGTCACGCGTGGAAATGCCCCGATGCATTTTTTAAGTATCATTTCAATTTTTTCCTGATGAAAAAAGTTAATAAAATCTTAAAGTTTACAAGACAAAGAAAAATATAGCTTTTGTATAGCAAGCCTATAGTTAGTAAATAAGTATTAACTACTAAAAAGCACTTTAACAATTTAAACTTGGGTATAAATTCATTTCCTTTACACAGTAAAAATAAAATATATGGCAGAAATGAAAAGCTCTCAATCTTATTAATAAGAGTGAAAGTTTTTTTTTTCAAGTAAAAGTCCCTCAACCGATGAAAAAATTCAGTTTTTCTATATCTCCACTCCCTCCTATAATGGTAACCTACATTCATGTTGGCGTTCGTTTGGCGGCAATTATGTACGCCTCTCACTAAAAGCATCAATTAAAAAAACTAATTTATCAGCTTAGGTGTTTCTCTTTCTTCCCCATGACATGAGGAATTCCGAAATTGTGTACTGCTATTTCATAACATTAGCTTGCTTCCTGTAATAATTAATGTGATTTGAATGGAGAATTAATAAAGTACCAATTGTGAAAAAAATTAAGATGTTACATTTTTATGAATAAAATAATTTGATAATGATTAAAAAAATTTCAGATGAACCCAAAATGTAACAACCATTTAAGTAAATTAACTATTAACAACAACCAATTAACAACCAATTGTATTCAACCAAAAATGTATCTCGGAAAGATATAAGTTCCAAATTGGGCGTAACATTTTGTTATTCTTTTGAGAATCGAATAGAATTGAGTTAGAGTTATAAAGTTTAATACGTTATGTTTAAACACTACAAATAAAAAACTGTTATATGATTAGTTTTATCGTTAAACGTTTATAAAATCAAGATATTGAAAAAAAAAAAGTTAAATCGACTCAGCGATAGTGTGTTACATTGATTTTCGATTGAAAAGAAATTTGCATAACATCAAAAAGGCCGCAACAATCACCGCAATAATGATGAGTTTCAGTGTTTTACATTTACAGTTTCAATTTAGAATTAATTTTTTTAACATCTGTGTATTCGTGGCAGATGAAAAATACAGACCTCTTATCTCTCTTCATTAACAAGCATTGAAACTTTACATGATAGATTTCAACTTTTTCTTTCAAAATTCAAAAAAGAATTTCTTTTATTTGAAATGAAGTATAAAAGCAATATAAATAAGATTGTGAATATGTTATATTCCTCTTTAATTTCAATTCCGTAAAATAATAAAAAGCTTTCTTGGCATTGACTTTCGTGAGTCAATCATAAATTTCGCTACTTTTCTAGAAAATCGAGTTCTTTGGATCACCAAGCTCACATTTTCCACTTTTTTTGGTGGAAAAATAATTATCTCACTTTTTTTTCTCGAAACTTAAAACGTTTATAATATATTTACTATTAACACCTCAGTTACAAAAGTAGGCAAATGTCCCATTGACAACATCACTTTCTCGGAACATTTACTACCAAATCAACACGAGTGGTCCATTGACTTGGTAGTCCAGCCAACCGTTTAAAAGACAACGTCGCCAGCTGTAAGGTGGACCCCTGGGCACTTGTAATAATGCTTTTTCACAGAACGGTTCAGTGATTATAAACTTTCTCGTCTTCCGTACATACGACAAAAAACGGATAATGAGTTTGGGGCGAAATTGCATTCCATATAGTTGAGTATCGTTCAAAGATTTGTTTTTCTCGTTCTTTTGTTCCAATTCTTAAACATGATTTGGATATTCTGTAACCTTTAAATTGTTCTATTTGGAGATTTCGTTTGTGTTGTGCCTCAGGTAATAATTTTGGGCTTAAAATGAATCTTCAACTGGAAAACATGGGAGAAAGTAATATGTGAAGATTTTTCTTTATTAAACACATAAATTATTTACTTAAACAAGCATATTTTCTATCAAATCCTAGTATTTTGAAAAAATACTTTTAATTTATCATTCATGTGTAAATTGTTTTCGACTTATAAGGTAAAAGTCAGACATAGTTCTAGTTTAATACTTTATAAAAAAATTTAAGAAAAATGAGTAATCCTTTAGTACAAAACTAAAACGGTAGCAATGGTAAAAAATTATATTTTAAGCAATTGGTTTGCTTCGGGCGACGTATTTCTTTTCAGCTTTCATTCCTGCATTTTTGCGATTGGTGCTTAGTTTTCACGTGACATTTACTCCCATTCGAGACTCGAGAAATAATTTAATTTCCATTATTTCTGTTGCCACTTAAGATCTGAGACATTCCAATTGTATTAATTCGTTTGAGACTAAACGTGATGCGATCTTCCTTAACACCTTCCTAACACCACTCACCAAAACGACTCTTTTTCATCCAACCAACAACTGATAAATGGCACCTCCACTCTCTCAATCATCCTTAAAACGTCATAAACTCCCGTTCCATCAGGAAACAAAATATATTCCCACAAGAAAAGTAGCATTTAACACAAACCAAAACGATATAATTTCGTCTAACCATTCCTAAAAATAATAATTGCGAAGTGTTTGTGAAAGACAAACGCAGTGAATCCTGAGGTTATTGTCCGTTCCAGTTATAATACAGCCGTGGGCTGGTAAAGTGCAGTAAACACAACAATGCATTGGACCATTTTTTCTCTAAAATAACTAGCCTGTTCCAGTATGTTTTCTTATAGGGTTGGAGTCAATAAGTGCTTGCGACAATGGTCCAAGTCACCATGCTAGTTACTGCTGTTTACCTGTCTACGGCAGAATAAACGGATGTTCCTCTGCATTTGCTGACGCGTGTCACCTGAAGACGAAAAGTGAATGTTTTCCCCATATTTTCAAGTCTGCCGTTTTGTCGATGCCTTCAGGCTTGTTGGGTGTAGGTGGTACTGGCAACTATTGAAAGAAGACCTTCACTTTGAACTTGGCTATTGATGAGAGCGTTTTGTAGGTCATTAGTTCTTTGTTTTAGTGGTGGAATGTGTGTTTGCTCGGTGGAAGGAGGAACCATGGTTTTTGGCGGTGAATTTCTGTGTTTCGACAAAGGAATAGATCATCGATTTTCAACAAAAAAAAATTTCAGATAAAATTAGAGTTATTTTGCTTCTATTTTACTCTAACTACTTTCCAAGCACCCGATTTCAACTTTAATGATTTAAGTATTTTGAATTATAATAGACTCTGATATCTTCTGGTTTAAACTTTTTAGCACACATTAATATTTTTAAGGTGCGCACATTTATACATCTACTTTTTGTAATTTTGCTTTTGAAAACACACAATACTGACAGGTAATCCATGTGAGAATTGTATGTTAGAGCATTTATGTATTACATTATGTGGGAACATTAATATTGTTAGCATATGAACTGTGAGTAAATGAGTAGTTTTTTAGGTCATCAGTTCTTTGTTTTATTGGTGGAATGTGTTTGCTCGGTGGAATAATGAACCATGGTGTTTGGTGGTGAATTTCAGTATTTCGACGAAGGAATAGATTAGTGATTTTCAAAACAAACAAAAAATTTTAGATAAAATTAGAGTTAGTCTACTACTATTTTACTCTATTACATTTGTTGCAAAAATAATACTATTTTTTAAACACCTGATTTCAAATTTAATAATTTAAGTATTTTAAATCATAATAGACTCTGATATCTTCTGATTTTTTTTTTAAAAAAATTAACGATAGCGCACATTAATATTGTTTTACATCATCTACATTTTTAAATTTTGATTTAGAAAACACACAACACTGATAGGTACTCCATGTGAGCATTATTATGTTAAAGCATTTATGTATTAGATTATGTATTAACTTTAATATTGTTAGTTTATGAACTGTCAGTAAATGACAGCTATTGAAAATCCATCTGTGTACCAAAATAATACACAATTCAATTCAATGCTTTATTAAAGTATTTTACTATTTTTACTAAACAGTGCTTCAGAGTTCAATAGTGTTTCAATATTTACATACAAAATTTTGACTCGAATGTACATTAAAATAAGGGGATAAAAATTCCTTTTTAGAGCGAATGAGTTTGATGGTCTATCAATTTATAAATGACATTTACCAATACATTGCTAAAAATGTCGTACTTGGCTTCACCAAAAAAATGTTCCTGACTGCAGCTGCATGGAGAAGTTTTATTATAGTTTCGGTTTTATGTCGAACCATATTGCAGATTTCAGAAACTAAAACCCGAAAAACTATTCAAACGAATTCTTAAAATATAGTGAAAGTAGGAACCATTGTTTTGGTAAAACCTAGCATGAAACTTTTAACAGTATACTGTTTTTCAATTCCCATAACAAACGTTTCCCTTGCCTCTGACTCTGACTTCTTTGGTGGGGGGCAAGTTCGCCGAACACTGCGACCTTAGGTCTATTGTATTCAACCCCAAGAAATGATACAGTCACAAGAGACACACAAAGAAAGAGACGACACAAACACATAGACAAATAACAACATTTATTGACGGTCACAAACATCCATGCCTGACCGGGATTAACGTTTCCCTTAAAATGCATTAACGTTTTCATTTTTTTTTAATTAGCCAATAATTTTTTTAATAATGTTGATATGTTGATACACTTGCAAAACTATACATTGAATTACTCAGTTACTCAAAACTAAAGATCATGCAAAAATAATTGCAAATAGGAAAAGTTATGGATATATGTAAGAAATAAAACGCAAGAAAAACGGAAGCACGCGATATTGGTCTGCATATTCATGGAAATTGTATTATGAAACATGAAAACCAACAAAGTCATCGCTTTCATAACGATTATTATTATTCGAAACTTCCCCAGAACAATAAAGTAACGTTCGCTTCAAATCTTAACTTTAATTTAAGACAAGGCGTATGTCCAGAACAACACAAAAAGGGAAAAAATTAATAATTCCGGAAGCAAAGCCGCAACTCAACTCCGCGTGGTCAGCCGCCATTAAAGATGGCGTCAAATTTTAACTTCCGACCGCCATTGTTTCAGCAAACGTGGAATTTTTCGGACAATGGATAATAGGATTGTAATTGGTGAAGTGTGATCAAGAACAAAATATTTTTTTGCAGAAAAAGTGGCTAAAGGTCGATGCATTGTTTTTTGTGAAGATTTTGCGTCAGGTGTGGTTTTTGACCTCTTGAGGTGTGGAAGGAGAAAGTGACACAATATTCACATTCTGAAACTTATTGTGTCATAAAGGAGGATTGTGTGTCACGAGACTTGAAAGAAGATTTATCATAAATCTTAAATTCAGAAAGGTTTTTTAATTTTCTTCCGGTTTTTAGTATTTGAGATAGATAGATAGCATCGTTACTTGCAATTTAATTCAGAAATATCAAACAGTTCAACATCATAACTTGCATTGTTGTAAAATGAGCTATGTTTTACAAATATATTATTGAGTAATAAATTTGATTAATTAACATTTTGAACTTTTCGTTGTATGAAACAGAACAGCTTTTGTAAAAGGCTGGGGAACCTTGTCGGTTAGACGTTTGCCTTGTATGGGAACGTTTCCAGGTACTAGCTTGGGCATTGCCACAATAACTGAAAACCTTTTAACGGTCTTGGCAGCTAAAATGTTGGATGAATGTGATTCTCGTATAGAAAAGATTACTCTAAATGTCCTCTAAATGCTCCCAAGTCCAGACGCTGCGAAAGATGTATCTCCTAAAAGTTGCATTGGGTGTCTACTCAGTTATCGGCTCGTCTCGTCGATCAGCTAAAAACACTGGTCACTTGGGTCGAAATTATAACGCTAGCCGATAATAGTCCTCGTGTAGATCTAGTGCAACGACAATTAATATAAACTCAAAGTTTTTGTTGAAGCAACATGGAATCAGTAGATTCCTCAAAACTGTTTTTCTTGGGTTAGGGAGCCCAGTCGGTTAGGCACTCACCTAGCATGTGAAAGGTCCCAGGTTCGGGTCCGGGCATCGCCAAAAAAAATCTGCCGACCTATAAACGGCCGGTGCAGCCAAAAATGTCCGACGAATAATACCCCGTTAAGGGAGTGCACGTCAAATAACATTCAAAGTCCTAACGCTGCGTACGATGTCACCCTTAGTTAGGTGCCTATTCAGGTGTCAACTCGTCACTTGATTGTGGTTCTAAAATACGACGCCCGTCGCCAATAGCCCTCGTGTAGCTCTAGTGCGACGATAATTAAAACCTAACCTGACCTGAACCTAACCTGAAAATATTAATTTCCCTTTTGGGAGGAGGAAAAAGAATGTTATCAAGCCAGTCATTGAGTTGTCGGTAAAGTGACGTATAAGGGGTAGGGTATAGAATCAAAAGTCACTAAATCCAAAAAGTAAAAATATGGAAAACCGCAGAAAACTGTTTTTAAAACCTTACTATTGCATAGAGTAAAGGTGAATACATGTAAATTAGTACAAAAAATTACATGTATTCACCTTTACTCTATACAATAGTAAGATATTAAAAACATTTTTTTTATTTTTGGGATTTCCCATATTTTTACTTTTTGGATTTAGTGATTTTTGATTCTATACCCCTCATATTTAAATTCGATAAACTGTGACCAATTTTATGGTGTAAAGTTACCCCAAACGGATGACAGTGCTAATTATTATAAGTTAGTTTTTGCGAAATTTGATATATTTTTTTAATTGTATCTTAATTAGAAAAATAAGTTATGATGCATTTGCTTGGTATTCCAAAGGCTCTTGCAATAGAAGAAATAAAACTTGATTCAGCAATTATTAAGATTGATTTATTTTTCTGTTCGTGCGATGCTTAAATACCTAAGGTGTTTAAAAAAAACTAAGATTTTATTTTTTTTAAACAATTAATGTCCATTTTTTTTCTTTTACATGTAATTTGATTTAAATTTTATAGTTGAAAATATTCAAAAAAATTTCGATAAAAACGGCATTTTTGTAAAAAAACTTGGGCGCTATTTTTTCTATCTTTTTGTTGTTTCTGTTTGCATTCTTAACATGAATCCAGAAATGGCTGTTCAGTTCCGTTTTCACTACATTTTAATAGCATATTTTTATGTTCAAAGCACGTTTGCTATTTTTATACAGCGGAAAAATTTATAGAATTTAAACATTATTTCAAAATGGAGATTCGCATGGCAAGACGTCGAAAGTTTAATTAAAAAGCTTAATTTTTCAGCTTAATTTTTTAAAATGTCCTATCAAATTTATTAGTTAGTTGAAGGATAATTGACCGAAAGAGTAAGTAAATATTTTACTTTGGCCTGCCATTTTGCGAAGTGACCACGATGTTCCGGCCAAAACGCGATGTGCTTATGCCCGATTGTTTTGTTTTATTAAAAAGTTATTTTGCACCTATCGCATCCTTTGTTTTCTATTACAATTTAAAAATATGAATCTTCTAATTGAAAAATCTAATGACATAGGCAAGTTTTTAAATTAAAATTTAAAAAATATATATTTTTACTTTACTTCAACAATTATACATTTTTATTTCCGTGTGTTCTATAATGGTATTTTTGTAAATTATTACTTAATTAGAGAACGTTTTTTAAACTTTTACTTTTTCCTTTATTTATGAGAAAAAAATTTAAACGAAATTTTAATAATTAAATTTTAAAAAATTTCCCTTCCTTTCCTTCTTTTATATAGCTCGTTCTAAATTACTTTTTTGTTTTGAATTTATATTGAACTGTTATGCTACATGCTAGTAAATTTTAGGTTCTTTAATAATTAAAATTACTTTCTCATTCTTCACGGAGTTTTTTTACGCTTGAAATTTTTAAACTAATGATTAACCCAAGAATTATTAGATTTGGTCCGTTCCCACCAAAGGAAATTTCTGCGACTGCGTTGAATAGTTTTAAAAATCCACCTTGAAAGCTTTTTAACTATGTTTTTAAGGATTTTTATGGCAATCGTTTAGTGCTCTATAGGCTATCCTGATGTGTTTTTATTGTTTAATAAGTTTTGGGGGCACCTGTATTTATTTCCTCCCGTTTTTTTTTCTTTTCAAAAAGTTTTTCACAGGGTTGCTACATTTAAAACTTTTGTTTAAAACACTCCATTTAAAACGATGCCTTATTTTTTTTTCTGTTCCTTTCAGTAATAAGTTTCTTGCATTAAGGTGGGGGCCGAGCCCCTCAATTTCTGTATTTTTAACTTTGTGGTCGAAAGGGGGTAGATAATCCCTTTGGGGAATTCCTTAAGTTTTGAAGCTGGGTGTATTTGCCCCGTTTCACTTTATTTTGAAAAACAAGCCTATTTATTTTTAGAGACATGTTGAGGCAATTCTTTCAAAACGCAATTGAAGTTTAACTGCTCTAATACATTGGAATATTTGTTAATATTCCACCTCAAGCCCTATTTTATGTAGCATTTAATTAAGAGATCAGAAAAATTACATCTAATTAATGAAAAACGTACATCATTTTTAAACAGTAATTTAGGGGTACAAACTTTCATTGAACAACGGGTTACAATGAGACAAATCAACCATTGGTGATCAACTTTTGAATCGATTTTTACCCCTACCTACCCTATAGGCGGCAATTTTTGGTTCAGCCTATAGGGTAGGTAGAGGCGGCACATTTGGAAATCCGCCACTGATTACTGCAAATGTCTGAAACAGGATAAATTCTTTCAATTCTACCTGATTGGTTTTTATTTAAAAAAGTAAGAAAAAAATTATCACGGTAAGTTGGCTAACATTATTTATCAATAAAGATGATTTGTGAAAAGAAATTGCATCAAACCCCTATAGAAACCTCATCGGGAGAAACATTATAAAATTCTGTGATTCAAATAGAAATGTTTTAAAAACCTTTAAGCTTTACATAGTAATTACTAATTGATTAATCATTAGCATAATAAAATAAAATACTAAAAATGTTGATTATCTCATAAACACTTTTTAACAACTCTAAATGATCTTTAAACTTTTCTAACCCATCTTCCCCCGGTCTTCATATTATACTATTATAATAAATAGTTTTACTCATTATTTTGATGCTGCCCTCTGTTGGAACTAAATAAAAGTATTCTTTCGATAAATTGTGGTGCTGCCCTCTATGAATAATAAATTTTTATTTTGTTTAGAAAGGTAACTTTGAAGAATCTCAAAATAGTCTTAAGAAAAGCACCCTTAAAATTGGCAAATTTTGGTGCCATAAGCTATAAAATTATGGTGTTCTATAGCTTATCAATTGTCAAAAATTTATATCGTGATATGCTGTAAAAAGAAATCTCCGAATCGAAGTTTTGTATTTAACTTTTAACTATGAAAGGCAGCCTTATTTCACTTCACTAAATGTATAAGATTAAGTTTTGTTTTATAGTTCAAAAAGAGAAAAAAAATAAAAATATTAGTTTTGGCATCGTCTTACTTTCGCATATGGGGTAGAAAAATACTTTAAAGACTCCATAAAAAATAGACCGAACAAAATCATTTAAACTGATTCAAGAATATATTTGCTAATAAATTATATTTTTTCAGTTAAAAAATATTTTTGCATAAGGTTTTCTTGTAGAATTGCATGCAGTTTTGTGATTCCATTACGTTTCACTGTGGAAAATTAACTAATCTCTTTATTGTATCCAAACGTTGCATATGAAAATCGATACACTTGATGCTACTCCAAATTTGATTAGGATATTTTTTTCTAATTTTTGTTTTAAAGTATTGAAACTTCTGATAAAGTGTTCATTATCAGCAGTTAAGACAGCAGAATTTCAGATGTTATTTTATCACTGATTTATGCGACTGTCCCTTTTTTTTACTGTAATGTGAACGTCAACAATAAGTTCTATTTCTACTTGATTTATTTACCTTGCGTTACACCGGCGTACCTTAATGTCGCTGGGTTGTACAATAGGTAAGCTTAACCCATCAGGATATTGCAATCCCCCATCCCTGCCCAATGGCAGACTTATTTTACTTATTTTTTTAATTTGTGTGTCTGACATTATCCTGGTTCTTTGAGGATTTTAAAGGCTATCCGTGCACTCCGTTGACCAAGCGAAATGAGATATTATTAATGCAGAGATAGACATATACAGAGACAGTCTGTAGTGTCTAGTTTTTAAAATGTCTTGTGGAAGTCAGTTTTAATGCCTTAGTTCTATTTAACATGTCGTTTCAATTTTTAAGCTATGTCAATTTTAATTCTCCAGTTTAAAAAGCCTAATTTTAATCTTTAATATGGATTTCCTCTGTCACTTCTACTGCATATGAATAATGGTTTAGGTCTGATAAATAATGGTCGTAAGTCTTGTTGTTGTTGTTCAATTGTTGATTAGTTTATTGTTGTTCTCGTTATGCCTTTTTTTTTAATTGTTTATTAAATAAATATTAGTTTTACAGTCCACTAGTCTTTTTTCACCATAATCACATTTTAAGTTGGGAATTAGCCACCATTTTTTTAAAGATTAATACAGAGACGATATTTATTAATACTGAGCTGTATTAATAATTTCCATTCCATCCATCTGCTTTAAGAGTATCCTTTGGAAAATTATCAAATACCGTTTAAATTGGTAAAGCTTATACTTTTGTAGTTGTTGAGATGAGTCTTATTTGTTTCTTTAAAAAAGATTTTTTAAATATGAAAATGTTTTTTTTATCATTCATTTAAGAATCAAGTCCCCATTAGAAGGGGAACAAGTGTCCTTTAATCTGGGGAATCTCATATTAGTATCGTTGCAAAATTCTTTTAATGATTTTTCAAAAGTAAATGTAATCCGATATTAAAAAAGTGGAATATTAAAAAGACGCTAGAGCATTAATCATTTTTAACTAATTTAACATTTTTAAAAATTTACATTTTATTTGAATGATTTTAACGCTCCTGTTCCGATGAGCAAGTTTTCTTACTAAAGGGGTAAAGTCTTCCTTCATTTAGTGAAATTTGATCTCTTTTTCAATTTTAGAAAAAAAACAGTATTTTTATTTTGGGGAATATTTCCAAATTTCAAAAAATACTGCACAAAATATACGAAGTACCTTTCCATAGGGGTTATGAAAATTTATTAATAAGTTAATTTTGCAAAATATATTACATTTTAGAAAAGTTGTCTAGTTATCCGAATCTGCCTCAATAACCAATTTAATGCTTCGATCTAAGAGTACATTTTAAAATTTAGAAAATTTATAAATTTTGTTTCGAAAGTTCGGGCAACTTTTAAGTTGCTAAATACTTTGTTTGTTTTCTAGTGCTTAGGTTCAAAACAGGTTTATGCTCTGAAAATATGTATAAAAAACGCAGTTAACTTAGATATATATTGGAATGGAATGCAAATGCGCCCTCTAGAAGGGAAGGGCGTAGGCTTTGTAGCCCATTACCCCGCTCGCCAGAAGGGACAGTCACAGGAGACACACAAAGAAAGGACGACACAAACACATAGACAAATAACAACATTTATTGACAAGTACAAATATCCATGCCTGACCGGGATTTGAACCCGACCTCAGCAGCTCCAAAGACCAGTACACTAACCATTCAGCCACCGAGGCGGCTAGATATATATTACGACAAATAGTTACATCGCTATATTAAAGGAATATTTAGATTTGCGGTATTTAAGGATTAGTAAGTGTTACAATCTTTTCCAATTTATGATTTCTCACCATTAAAATTTCTTCCATTTAGTCATGAGAGTTTTCTTGCGCATTCAGGTGTTTTTTTAAGTACATCAAATAAAAACAAAATATTTCTTTCTATGAAATTGAACTATTTAAAATAAAAATGTACTGTCATCTTAACTTATTAAAACTTTAATTCGACTTTTCGGTTTTTTTTATTATTATTTTTTAAGTTCCAGTGATGCCATTTGGCATTATTTTGTATCTGATCATAATTAAAAAAAAATGAGGCTGTCATCTAATGGGAATAATAAAAAATTATTTTCTAATCGAAAAAGTTTGAAAAATCAATTGATGTGCTTTTTGATATCATAAATGACTATAGACGATAATTTTTTTTTTATAAATTGATGATGCCAAATTGTTATTGGGACTGAAAGAGTTAAAATAAAAATTGCTTGTATTTTCTTCAGTGGAAAACTTATATGCAAGTAAAATCAAGAATGAAGTAGATCAACCATTTCCTTTAAATTATTTTATTTACATTTTTATATATTACAAAAGCAAAATACAGTTTATATACAAGTATAAATTTAAATAAATTTTTAATACGTTTTAGATATTTTATTTATTTATAAACATTATATCCAAAACTTTGTTATGTTTTTTCCAAGAAAGCTGTGCGAAGATACTAAGGAAAACACAATACAAGTTTCTAACTATTAATAAAAACTGAATCCTTAAAATTAAAATAATATTATATAAATCATAATAGAAATCATGAAATTAATGAAGAGCTAAAATAGTTTTTCTTATCATTCCTAAATATGTATGTGAACAATGTTTCTTATAACTTGTTTCAGCTATTGGCATTATTATGGTGCATTTTTAAAGCAATGCATATCTTGTGAGTTTAATAACCTTTGTGTAAGGTAAATAAAGCTTTACACTAAAACACACAAAAAATATGTGTTCTTACATCTTTTTGCATATATATTTAAAAAATCTATTCTCATCCTAAGTAGCACATCAATGTGCAATCAGTATAGGCCTAATTAGGGAAGTGGGCACCACCCATATTTTGCCTTTGTTAATCCACATGGGCCAACCGGGGCTGCCCCGCATAGGCACATAAACATTTCCCCCCACTTTCATCCAGAATAAGTTCAACTGTTTCAGAAAAATGGATGCAAGTAAGACATACTTGAAAATGGACTTGCGTATGATACTAAAAGGCTCATATAGGTTGGCTAAAAATTAAGGTGTCGTTTCTTTTTGTGCCCCTATGGGTAGTGCCCATAATAACCATGTGTGGACCCATATTAATCCCACATTATTGGGCTACCTGGAATGACATGCTACTTAGCACACTCATCCAGTCGCGTAAAACAATATTTTACATAAAATCTCATGACAACTATACATGGATCCATTTAACCAATGGTTATTAAATTCTTACTACCACCATAATGTGGAGCTGGTGCCCCTGCCCCTACGGTCAGACCCGCTCCCTTTCCTAACTCGAGACCAAGGAAGATCTTTCCATTGAGGTTGAACAATGGTCTCGGAAGACCACTCAGCAGCAACTTCAGGAGACCAAGGGGGTCAAACTTGATGGAAATCTGAGGAATGGGCAAGACTGACTTTGGTTCTGGGTGGGAATATTGCGATTCATGTGCGTAGACCGGATTACGTGCTTGATGATGGCCATAGCTGTAGCCAGAGTCATGGGCCTGGGATTCGTAAGGATAGTGTCCTTGTCTGTCTTCTTTGTTGGTCTCGCGTTGGTTGCTGGCGATTGATTTGGCCTGGCTTGTGTGTTTCTGAACTGCAGCAGCGGTGGCTGGGTCCATGTACTGTGGGTTGTATCTGTACTGGCTTTGCTGTTGTATGCTGTTTTGCTGGACTTGAGTTGAAGGCACGCTGTTTGGCTTCATATAGGAATAGGCTTTATTGCCATTAATGCCTGATGACTGAGCAGAATCCAAGGCACGAGGAGATCTTTGTGTCTTAGACGTTTGGGATAAAGGTTGGACGTACTCAGGAGAATATACCGGGAGAGTCTGCTGCTTGTTGTTCATGGATTGGAGCTGTTGAAGCATTTGCAGCAGTTTTTCGTTGCTCATGGCATCGTTTGAGGAGATTGGTTGTGGTTGGGCCATCATTCCAGATCTCTTGGCAAGCTTTAGTAGCTGATCTTGGCTTATGTCAGATATTTCTTGAATCTGTAAAATTTAGTTTGTAAGAAAAGGAATTATGTGTTATTGTGATTAACTCAAACATAACATTTAAAAGTCTCAAACATCTTAAAGCGGTTCAATTTCCTTTTATAAATTTGAATACATTCTTTTGATTTTAAAATTATACACTTGAATTAATGGATTGACCTGGCAAATTTTTAATTGCAAACACGAATAAAATAATTTATATTGTAGATAATCAAATTAAAATTATAAAATACATAAACTTAAGTGTTGCCTTGCTGACGAATTTAATTTTTAACGCCCAGAAACAACAGAAAAATTGAGTCTATTATAACGTAACATAAATTAAATACTAAATAATATTTTCTATGAAATTACCGTCGCACATTTTATAGGACAATATATAAATTTATTGCAAAACTACTACAAGATGAATAATATGACAAAAACATAAAATAATATAAAAACATTTTATGACAAAATACGTAAGGCATTCGGCATATTCCTTAGAGTTTAAATTGTAACAATAATCTGTCATTGAATGTATGTAATGCATCAATGTCAGCTGAAGTTAGTAATATACAGTAATAATTATAAATTAGAATCATTTGAGGTTAGTAATCATTATTTATATTCCTACCTCTTCACTGGAATTTTCATCTTTCTTGCTAGACAAAGAAGATAAGAATTCTTCCAATTCTAATGAATGAGTTTCTTTACACGTCAGACATATCACTATAACACAACAAATATTAAACATCATTGAATAGTATTTATTCTTTGAGTGGGGGTGGCAAAAGAAGTGACATTGAAATGAAGATTTATCTATAGTCTGTTAAGAATCCCGAATTGTTGTTTATGGTTTTTTAGTTGCAAAGGTTTTGGAATTTTATACGCACTCATTTATAGACCTTACTTTCCAAAGTCAGTTTAAAACATTGAAGTGGCTAAGAAAAACCACTTTATGTGAGAAGTTCAATCCTCTGTATCTGTAATGACAATACATTCAGCTAATAGGGCATTTTTTGCAAGATGGTATTGGGAAGATGTTTATAGAAGCCAATTTGTTATTTTTGTTACACTTTAAAATGATACAAGAGTTTAGGAAGACGGTATTTCCGATGATTAATCCATAAAACATTCTTATAACTCATTTATATTTCGTTGCTTATGAGTTAATAAACCAATCTTGATTGATGGTCACATTTGCATGCTAGATTTTAACTCATTGCTGATTCAATAGTATATTTTAGAGAACTGCCCTAGTTACAAATGCTAACGGACCTAATTACAACGACAGTATTGTACCTAGTTCTAAAAAAAAAACTAAACTCCACGGCGCAACAGCCCATTACTGGGCCAAGGCCTGCCGTGCCCATTTCAGCTTTCGTGACCTAGGGCTCAGGGGTGCTATGCATATGTCCCGGTAAGGTGGTCAGCCTCACGCGGAACCCCCAGTGTTTAGTTCCTAAGCATGCTTGGTACCCATTTTATCGACCCACTCAAGGGATAAAAGGCTGGGTCAACCTTGCCCAGTCCGGGATTCGATCCCCGGACCTGTGGCGTGGCAATGCGAAGCACTACCACTAGGCCACTGTGTATGCCTCATTGTACCTAGTTCACTCTTAATTTTTTAAGAGTCTTAATTATTTAAAGTCTAATATTTTTCCTATATATTTTATTAAGGCACATTAAATAGTTCCCGTAGGAAATGAGTGGTGCAATGATATCTGCTAAAAATACAAACTTTAAGTCACGTCAGTCGTAGATTTATGGGTATTTTCAAATAATAAGACACAAAGTATGCACATATCCCTTACACAGGAGTTAATATGAATAACATACTAAAGAATGAAAGAAAGAAAATTTTAAAACATTTAAAATAATTAGTAAGTAAAATGCGTATTTTTAAGATGAAGGTTAACTTTAAAAAAAAGTAGTTACATTTCAAACTCGTTTTACACATTATTTTCAAAGGCATAAATGATTAATGGAGTTTCACTACACAAACATTTTGTGGCTAACTCCATGTAACTGTAGTGTAAGTGACAATTTAAGAGGAGATACAAGCTTTTTAAATTTGAAAAATCAATCAAATTTAATATAGCAATGTGCATTATTTAGTTTTAATAAGGAAACTATTAACCAGCTATTCCGCTATTTTTTTTTTCGTTTAATGCTAAAAGTTGCAGTGATAATCATTTTTTACAAAGGTGACTTATACAACAGAAAGGATAATTTGGTATGGAGTTACCCTATGTACACGTTTTATAGGAAATTGCTTACTGTAATTCAACTAAACTATTAATAACTAAACATAGCAAGGAATGGTTTGAGAATCAAATCTTATATTTTAACCTAACGAATCTATCAGGTTTGGACATTATAATCAAATGTAGTATTGTGTTCAAAGTAATAAGCACTTTAGATTTCTTTAAGTGTGTAAAAAATATTTCTGAAAAATAAATCAACTAAACTAAAAATAAACTAACTAAATAAGTCAGCTTAAATATTTATATCAACAACTTAATTCACTGCTCAAAACATTTAGGGGAGCACTTTTGCTCTAACTTTTTCAGTTCCAACTTTTTATTTTTATTTTAAAAAGCTAAAATTTGTTAAATAGATTCATTATGCATATAGAAAGAAATAGTAAAAATCAGGAAAAAAATCTTAATTTTTAAACTAAAATTGAAGAGCAAAGAATTGGAATCATAACTAGTGAATAAATTACAACAAATTTTTTTTAAAAACTTCATTTGTTAAGAAAAAGTTAAAATCAATTTTTAAACATCTACGAATGCAAACGTGAAGAAATTAGAGTAAATTTATTTCATAGAAATGTTTGGGAGTGAATTTTGTGCTACTACGTTTTTCATATATTCACTTAATTAAAACAAACATTATTTAATTCTTCAAAAGACTTGATTCTTCCATCTAACGATAAATAAGTGCGAGCTCATCTTAGTGAGGAAAAAAAACGCAAGTTGATGATTCCAAATGGAATCAGGGTGAAGGGGTTTAAACCATGCATTCCTCTAATTCTTTTGAACAATGTATAACGAGAAACGGTTTGAAAACCTTATTATATATTTTATCATGACAATTCCACCGGGTCCGGATATTGTTAATAAAATAATTACTTTATGTTTAAAATGTTGAGTACTTTACATTTCTTTTAATTGTACAGAAAATGTATTTATTAATTTTTTTAATTATTTGGTGACATAGGTAATTAATTTATTTAATCTAAAGAAACAGGTAAGATAAATAATATTCTTTCAAAAATCATATGCAATAAAATTATTTTTAAAAAAGTATACCAACCAACAACGACAGCAAACCTATACATCCACATGATGAAGCCCCACAAGAGATAGACGAATCACAAAAAAAGGCGGGAAAACCGAAGAGTGAAAGATGAATTTGTTACTTTTCGAGAGGAAATATCCTTATATTCCGGTCAGCTTGCAGAAGTGTGTTTAAATATGAACCTTGTTTGTGTGTTTGATTGGGCTCACGTGAGTAGAATCATCTCGGAAGAATAGCCACTGTGATTGGGAAAACGAATAATCGGAAACAGTGGACATCAGAACAACGCCCCATATTTCTAGTCGAACAATGTGTTGTGTAATGGCATAATCCCTGTCATTTTTTGTTTTTATAGTTACATAAGAGTTTTTGTGGTTTCAAATTAGTGGTTTCGGTTTGAGGTGTTCTTTAATGGGTCTTTTTGAATGAAGTTGTATCAAATTTTGTTTTTAAATTTGATTAATTCTATATTACGTTGATTTTGAATCGTCATTGTATTCGGCGTATTAAAATGCAAAGTGTACGCTTTATGAAAATTGAATTTTTAACCCACTGAGGGATAAATAAGCTAACTGTGAACTTATTTTCACTGCATGAGATTGAAGAGCGAATTTGGAACTGAAATTTTAACTATTTAATTTTCAAAAAATATATTTCTTGTATGTTAAAACTTTTGTGTTTTGTATATTTTGCATGTTGCTGGAAAACATGACAGTTAGTTGACCGGTTTATTGGTCAGTATCCCTCACAAAGGACATTTTTAAGGAGTGCATTCATTACACAACATGGGAACTTAAAAAAAGAAAGATAATTTTAAACTCAACAAGTCTCCCTATATATAGGTTATTATGTTTTTAACCCGTTATCCATATAATGTCAAACTGCATAGACCAAACACTTAAATTAAAACTCGTAAAATCTGAAATTCCGAGTTGTTAATATGAATGTTTTTAAAGAATTTTCATATTAAAATTTAATATTAACTAAATTTACAAATACAGCTATCAAATAAACGTTTAATAAAAATATAAATTTCTAGTAGATCACTCAAAAAAAATATTATTCATTTCATTGTCTTTTTGAATACATTAGTCGAATATTTTATGTCAGAAAAAAAATTCAAAGCGGAACTTATAACATTTCCTGTTACAACTTGTATTGACACTACATGCAAAACATCTACTATTTCAACCACTGTACCCTAATGACTTCTTCCTAAATGTCTCATTTTGTCTCATTAAGAGGTGAAAGAAAACGCTTTTTACTTGTGATCTAGGAATCCTTCTTAGTATTGTCTTTAATAAATATTTATATTGTGTATGGGGAGTATATACATAGATTCTCGAATTAGGGTAAGTGGGTCTATGGTCAATATTCAACACTTTGCTTTCCCCAATAAAAATAAATTGGATCACGAATGTCTTGAGCGCTTGAAGTAGAAAAGCTTGCTTTAGATTTCAGTGAAATGATGAAAGTATTATTGAACATACATAATGAAAGGCAATGTTATAAAAAAAAATAGTTCCATCTGTAAATTATATTTTAAAAAATAGCATTTGAAAAAGATCAATCTCTCTACGTCAATTTATGCTTTAACAAAAATACAATTAACAAATAAATTTATAACTATATTTAAAGCATCCGCGCTTATAAACTTGTTTCTAGTTCTCATCATAGTTAGATGTTTTAATATATTTTTAATTTAATATACACATTTTTTTTCATATTTTCAATTGTACTATTTAAATTCTTCTGTTATATTAAAAAAATTTACACAAGTATGTATCGAAAAAAAAAACATTTTATCAAATGAGTTTTTATGATGTAAATATTTAATGGTTTAACTTTTGTTGACATAATGGAAAGGGTGACAATAACTGTTTTATAAAAAATAATGTGCTTCTAACTTTTTTCCATTTTACTGTCCGTGGCTTACTTTCGAAGTCGAAACTTTTTAAAATATTAATATGATCGATCAAATAATTTAATAGTAATTGTGAAATATATTATACTTTTAATTACATAACTTTAGTTTTTTTTCATAAAATATAATTATGCTTCTATTACAGCGCTTCAACGACTATTTTACATTCTTATGCTAATAATACTAGTATGTAAGAATGTGAAATGATGTATACAATTGAAGTTCTACATTCTCTATGATGGCTCCCAATTTCAATCGTAAGGTATAGTTACCATTTTTAACAATTGCAAATGATAGAGTAACGTCCAAAGTATTCGCAATTGTTTACAGTTACTTCCTAGATCAGAAGTCAGTTTTGCTGAGAAACAGTGTTTCTTTAAGTGCATGAGCAATCTCAAATTAGTCGAAACGAGCGGAAGTTCAGAAGTTAATGAGTATTATTTGTTGAGCAATCAATTTTAGGAAGTATGGATAGGTTAAAACAAAAAATAGAAAATTATAGCAATTAGTTTTTAAAGTAGATCCGTTCCTTGAAAGGTTGAATTTTTTTATATATCTTTACATTTTCACTTAAAATTTTCAGCAAAGTTGAAAAATATGCATATTATAACAGCTATATAATTTTTTTATGTAGTTTATGGATAAAAAGGTTACCTTTTCCCTCGCGATTTTTTCAGATATTTAAAGCACTACTCATTTCTTATGTTTATAGAATCAATTAGATTTTTTTTACACAATTAATGCAAGTGTTTGTAGAACAATTGACAAAATTAACAAAGACAAAGTGTGTGAACAACACTAAACTTTTTGAGGAAAAAGAAACGCATTTTTAATGTAAGAGAGAATTGATGTTTGAAACAGATGCCTTCAAATAAATCTAAGTATTTAAAAAGAATAATCAATGTCATTGTTTAAAAATGTAGTTATTTTTGAAAGCTATACAATAAGCTACATTATTTTTTTTTTACTTTGGGGATAATATTTTTCTATTATCCTGTCTTCCCATTCGATTGGGAACATTATTTTTAATTTTTCTTTTGTTGAAAAAACTGTAGTAAATTAAAGGTGAGGTACTTCTTCCATTATAATTACATAATTTACAGTAAAGAGTAAGTATTAGTGTTTGTTCCCGAAAATAAAATGGATTTGTTTCTTTAGCCAAAAATAGTTATTGTAAATTACCTAAAATTCCCTTATAATGACGCAACTAAAAATATGAAGAGTTTCTTTAGCAATTACTTTTAATAAAAAATCATTTTATTAGTCTAGAGAATTTCTAGACTTTAGCTGCATATTTTATATGATATATTTCCAAGGTATTAAGTGTGTCATAAAATAAAGTGATCCAATACTCCCGTGTGCATCTGTAACTGAAGGGAAAATTTAAGAGATTCATTTACTATTTTTTTTTAATCTTTAAATTGATGGAGGAGAATATAATAGAATAACAATTATATTTTCCGAAAAAACACGAAGGCACACTTTGTTTTGCAGCGACTGTAACGACAGGCCGCCTCGGTGGCTGAATGGTTAGCGTACTAGCCTTTGGAGCTGCTGAGGTCGGGTTCGAATCCCGGTCAGGCATGGATGTTTGTGACAGCCAATAAATGCTGTTATTTGTCTATGTGCTATTCTTTTTTTTGTGACTGTAAAATTTCTTTCTGTGTCTGTCCCACTTGACGAAAGCTTATAAGCGGTTCTCTGAACAAGCACACAAGCTGGAATATACATGTATCATACCATACGTAACGACAGCGAAAAGAAGTTAACTCTTTGTTCACTGCATCATGGGGTATTTCTTGTGTCTTTCGCGGCATTTCCACATAATGGCAGCTCAAAAAAAGGACAGAAACTTATGTATTCAATAATACCCCTACTATATGATAAAAGAAAAAAATTAAATTCAAGCATTTCAAATTAAATCTTAATTTTTTTAATGTCACAACGTTTTACCTAAAATATATCCAATACTGTCTTGTCTAATCATAGTAAAATAAGTTAAATTGTAGGCATTATTTGGACACTTGAGTTGGAAAATATATATTTCATATATTTTTATTATTTTTAATAATGAAAATAATAAATTTGCATTTAATTTTTCGTCGATTGAAAATTATTTTTTGTTGGGTGATGGTTTATCAACTGACTTATTCACTTAGTTTAAGATTGCCCAAGGTTTTTTATGATACAATTTCTTTTAAGTTTGACTTGAATGATACTGAATTTCTAAAAAAAAAAAGCTCAGAAGCTCTCTCGATAAACTTTTGTAAACCCTAAAAATCTCATAAATTATGCTTTTCAAACAATCAATGTCACACACGGGCAACATCTTATCTGATAAACATAAAATTGAGCAAACCGTCCACAACGTGTTGAATTATTTCCTTGAACATTCAAAAGTCCGTGTTTAGGGGTGTTTATAAGTTTTCCTCTACCATTTGATTCAATTTGGGTACTTATAACTCTAACTTCCGAAAACAATCAGGATGATTACTTGTAAATTATATATAATCCAGAGTAAATGTAAAAGTTTAACTCATACGAAATTTTAAAAAAAAAAAATCGTAATCATAAAACTCAAAACCTAACAAAAACTGTAAGAAAAATTAAAAATCTATTTTGAATTTTGAATATAAATAGAAAAGTTATATATAAAATTTTACTAAAAACTAATTAAAATTTTTTTGATTAAATTACTTAACAAGTTTTTTACGCCCAAGTCCAAAAGTAACTAGTAAAAACAAGTTTTTGTCTAAGAAAGATTCATATTTAAACTATAATTTTTTACAAATTTAAGAATGAAGATTTAGGCAATAGCCAATAAAAGTTGACTCTTATTAATTATGAAATATGTTAACGTCATAGAAGTTTATTAAAATAATGACAGAATTTTTACAAAGTGATATTTCTTAACGTCATATTATTGCCATATTTAGATAAGATTAGTTTGAAATTGAGATTTTAGAATTTATTTATTAGCAGACTAGATCTATTTCTTGAATCCGCAAAGCTAGTTAAAGAAAATAAATTAGTATCCAATCGCTTGTTAACATAAGTATCTATCAATTATTATTTTAATTTTATTCCGAACCCTTACCCTTATCTGTATGTTATTTTCTGTGCTCTTAATAATTTAGGAAGTCAAATTACAAGGTATCGTTTTCAACTTCAGTGAACTTAAACGAACGGAGTGTTCCAGAAGCAAGTTTCCATTGTTACTCATTCTTTGCAATATTAAATTTTCCTTTTCATTGTCCTTTCATTGTCTGTGTCTGAAGAAATGAAAGTATCTGAATTTGAAATGTACACAAAAGGTATGATGAAATACATATTTAAAATGAACACTTATTACGGGTTTTCTTGGGGCGTTGCAAATTTGCACTGTTTTATGTAATTACAAGGACATTTTATTAATCATATTAGGGGAAGGTGCTGAGGTTTGGGACAGATTTAGAATTTTAATTTTAATATTTTTTTATAAACCGATTATTTAAATTTTTTTTATGTATTCTCCTTTAACAAACTCTTGCCTATACTAAGGTATTTTTTAAAGATTTTTTTCTTTATATTTAACCCCGCAGGTACGATGTCTCCAGGTACATCTACTGTCCACAGGTACAACTTCAGTGATGTACCTGGGGACAAGGCACGATGTACCTGAGGACACTGTTCCAAATCGGCTAGAACACAATTCTGTAGTACAAATAAGAAGTCAAATACATTTTTGGACTTCGTATAGAATGACATCTTTACATTTTTCGAAAAAAAAATCGAACTGTTAATTTTTCTTAATTTAAAATGTATTTCTAATTACGTTTTATAGACAATTAACGAATACGCTTCCCAAATGCTTTTTTATTTATATAAAAACTAATAAATGTAATCCCCAAGACTTGGAAATAGAGTAAGTTTGTTGTAATTTTAAATAGTAGCTTTATTTTTCAATAACATAATTTGCAAATTTGCAAGATAACTTATAAGCCAAAAAAATAATAATAACAATAATTAAATCTACCCAAGATTATAATCATCAAAAAGACGTAGGAAAATAACTGCTGTCCTCTTCTTGTGCTTGGCTAACAACATTTGGTGCTGGAAGTTTTGGAATTGTTTCACCTCTATCGAGTTCAAATTTTTCAGTATATTTTTCAGTTTTAGTAAATATATTCGAATTTTCTATATTTTTTAAGTATTCTATATTAAATTCATTACCCTGTACTTCAATAATATTGGCCAAGTTATATTTGACAGTTGTTTTCCCCAGGAACCTCACTAAAACAAAGTCCCCTACTTGATGTTCATCATTATTTGTTGATTAATTATGCAATTTAGTGTCAAATCATTTTCAAATATTTATGTTTGAATTAAGAGTTGAGTTCCATCCTTCCATTCAACATCCTTCAAACGTATGTTTGCTTTATTTTTACTTGGAGCAGACTTTTGCTTTTGGTCGTTTTCTGTTTAACTTCTGTATTTTCTGTTAAAATGAGATTTTCCTTTCTGCCTCTCTTGGTTTGTTTTCGAAAAATTTGTTTTGTAAGTAGTCAAATTTCTTCGAGATATACAGAGGAGCAGGTCTGTGGCTACTGATCGGAACTTAAGGACATTTGAAAAATCAGAGAAACAGTAATATGCACAGTACACAACAGTTTACAGTGCAGCAGAAAAATTGGTTGTACCTAGGGACGTCCCTAGGTACAACCAAAATACTGTCCCAAGGAACAGCACATCGGGTAATTTTTTAAAACGCATTGTAATAAGAAACTGTTAAGTTTTGAAAAACACAAATAGTATTAAAAATTACTTCAAACAATGGCTTATTAAGTAGAACTAAGAAGAGCCGACAAGACGATTAAACCGACGCGTAATAAAAAATATAAAATGATAGTAAAAGTTACTCGAGATGTGTGAAATCAATAAATCCTGTTTATTATGCCCCCATTAGCTTTCGGCGACCCTTCTTTAACAAGAGAAGATAAAGTTTTGTTAGTAGTGTTGCCACTAAAAATACAGGATTTTTTCGATTTCCCTAAAACGAGTTATTCCCCATGTCCCCAGGTACAACTGTCCCAAAGCTGAGCACTTTCCCCTACTCTTGGTATAAAAAAAATAACTCTTCATTATCACTGTTATCAATATTGTACAAGTTTAGTTCAAATTTAATTTTATATTTTAATGGATAAATAAAAACTTAATAAAAAATTATTTTTTAATATTTATTTTGTGAAAATGAGAGAAAGCGCTTAAAGGGGGAAGATTTCGATAACTTGGTTCTACGGGAGACTTGATCTCCAAGAAATAAAAAGTAATAAAAAATATTAATTATGCAGCTACATTTCTGAAATTCATAATGCTAATTAAGTGATTCTTCTAAAAAGGTCCTTGCCAAAATATTCTACTATATTTTTACGTGTATGTTAATAAAGGAATTTCTAATTTGGTGTTGTCAAATTACTTTTGGAGTAGGTTGATTATGCTAATTTCTTTCTAAACAAGAAAATCATCCATATTTCGCGCATAATACACTGCAGTTTTTTCACAACTAATTATTTGGTGCAAATTACTTTTGGAGTAGGTTGATTATGCTAATTTCCTTCTAAACAAGAAAATCGTCCATATTTCGTGCATAATACACTGCAGTTTTTTATAACTAATTATGAAATTGATATAAAAAAAGTTTTTTACTTTAAATTTAAAAACTATTTCTCCGGCACATGAAAATTGAGCACACAAGATCCTAAGGAACAATTATCATCCAAATTAAAATAAATTAGTAAGAGAAATTATATTGACCATCAACTGCATATGAGTGATTCTCCCATAAGTAAAAGATTTAAGCCTTTAGGGGTTAAACGAAAATATTGGACAAAGACTACTGCTAGTTCTCAAATTGACAAAACATCACTTTTTTGCAAAATTTTAAATAAATAAACAGTTTAAGATATTGTAGAAAATCCCATTATTAAACCTCACTCTCATGTTTTATGTCATGCCTTAAGAGGTTTTACTGAGTTGTTTACAATTACCTAATTCATTTTTGATTATAGTTGATTTAATTGAACGAAAATAAATAATGCCAATTTTAACTTAATTTTTTATAAACAAGGGGACATAAAGGGAATTTTTTTAATGTGACTTAAAGCTCTTGGGGGAATGGGAATATTTCTTATGACATCATACTCTCTATACTGCTATTTTATTGGTTGTTTTGTTTCTTTGAAAAAGTGATGAATTTGCTGATTGGTTTAAGCAAAGGTCATGCGCTCCGAACTGCGCTGTCATTGGTTGTTTTGTTTTCTTTGATAAGGTATTAAAACAAGCCCACTATCTTCATGCAACTAGTATCCCCCCCCCTTTCAATCTAAATAGACCTTGAAGTTTATTCGTGTTTCGTGAATCAAAAAATATTTAGCAAATTTTTAAGCATTTAAAAACTTTGGTTTACGATTCATGTAATCATTAAAAGATGCTTTGGAATTTTTTTTTTAATTTCTGTATGTTTTGTGCCAAGCTTGTTGTGTCTAGCTTTTGTACCTAGCTTTATTTGGAATTTAATTGTTTTGTTTAATGTAACTATAATTTCAATATCATCTTTTTAAAAATTAAATATTCCAAGTATAATGCATTAGATTAAGTAAAAAAGTAAGTTTAAATTTATTTGAAAATGTTTACAGGCTTAAATTTTTTTTTAAAGTTTACTAAAATGCTGACATAATTTTTACAAAGTGATAAATTTATCAAAACCTAAGAAAAACTACTATGCAATGTGGATTTTGCTCATAATTTTATTTCATTTAAATTCACAAAATAACTTAAATTACACAAATACAAAACTTATTTACAAGCAAGTGCTATTATTATCACAGTTCATGAAAAGTCTAAAAGAAAATCGCATAATCTTATGAAAAGTACTTCTCAATTTAACATCATAATTTACTACATATGGAACATGTTCTAACTATATTTAGTTTGCGGTCATAAAAAATAACTTTACCCCTGAAAAGAACTCTTATAAATATTTACTCTTATATACATCTTTTTACTATCTCCTGTTAATGTAAATTTTAATTAAAATAAAAAAAAGGCTAACTTTTGAATAAATTTAAACACAAGTTCTTTTCGGACACATAATTGGACACATAATTTTAACTTATGTACAAATCAATTTAACGATATTACGAGAGTTATCCTAAGGGCTTAGCTCCAACCGGACCGAAGTAAAAATTATTACCGAGCTCAACTCCGAACATGACCTTTCCACCAGCATTTAACACATTGAAAATCCTTGGAAGAAGAGGCAATATGCTGCCCACTTGTACAATAGGTTTGCCTCCGATATTGACTCCAATCTGTCTCGGTTGCGAATCATACCCTTGGCCATACCCTCCTTCCCGGTGTACGTCAGCAACTTGAGGTTGATACTGCTGTTCCTGTTGTTGGTATGCATCTGCAGGCGGCGTGCGTTGCTGCTTCTGCAGCTGTATCAGCTGCTGAAGCCTTTCTTGGTATGGATCTGAATGTGGAGTCTGCTGTTGCTGAAGCTGATTCTGGTATGAATCTGAATGAGGCAACTGTTGTTGTTGAAGTAGCTGTTGTTGCTGAAGATTCTGCAGCTGTTCCAGCTGACGCCTTTGCTGTTCTTGTAGAAGCTGTTGTTGAAGCAGGTGCTGTTGCTGTATTTGTGAGGCTTGCGGCTGAAGCTGGTCAGGTTGCTGGGCAGCTTGCTCTTGCTGTTGTTGGTTTTGGGCGTTCTTCTTCATGAAGTAGCTCATGAAGTCGAAGCCTTGCCTTCGCTGTATTTGTTGGCTTTCGTTTTGATGGATGTTGTTTTCGTCTGTGTGGTTGATACTTTGGTGATTGTGGTTGTGTACCTAAAAAGATATTTAAGAGTAAAATTAAATAGCGCTATGAAATATTAAAAATTACTAATACAAAGAAATTTTTTACAAATATGTTATTTTTTAAAAATATATCTGAAAAGTATTTGTCATCTCTGAAAGTTAAATAAATTTTTACCAATTTTTTGTGCTTCAATTGTTTCTATATCAGATTTAAATTACTTTATTAATATTTTCTTATAATTGATTCATTCCAAACTTGTACTAGATTTCAAAAATAAATTTTAAGGATGCAACCTATTCATGTTTACTTTAATTCCTACGCCTTAATGTAGTTTTTATGCAAGTACTTCTGATTGATTTTATCTATAGTATTAAAGAAAAAAAGTATGTTTTCAAGAACACCAAAAACGTCATACACATTAAAAGCCACTCATAATAAATAGTTGATTTTTAGATGAGGATTTTGAGATGTTGATTTTTAGAACTTCTCAATTATATTTTACTCTTACATTTTTTAGGTTATTATTAGTTATCAAAATCAAAAGAAATAATTGTTAAGCTATTTTTCCATTTTAATCTTACCTTCCAGTATTAGATGTTTTGCTATTTAAAAAAAATAATGATTTTGATAAAATTAATTTGATTTTTCACTAATTTTATTATTTAGTAGCATAAAATCTATTCATTAATTCATCATAGGAACCTGAGACATATTCTCTATATCTCCCATTTATAATTAGATATTTACATGTGCCGAAAGATTTTTTTAAAACTTGGTGAAACACATATAAAAAAAGTTTCAAAATATTTCATTAATCAAAAATCATGAAATAATTTTTAAAAGAATAATTGCATAAAAACACTTATAACTATTTAAAAAAAACTTATTACATTTTCCTTTTACACGATTATATTCCTTTTACAAAGTATTTGCATAGTTACAGGTAATTATTTATCTTTACCTTAAATAGATTTAAAAACCTTATAGATAATGCAGATGCATCAAAGAAAAGTTGATTGCTACCATTATTGGTTACATAGAACTTTACGTAAAAGATCGTTGCTCTGCAAATTTTGAGACGAAGATCCATCGTGTGAAACTAGAAGTTTCTTCACTTTCATTTCCCTTTTTTAGCAATTTATAGATGCCACTTTACTTTCAAGTTATGGATTCAGGTTATACATTATTTCGTGACAAAAACAAACAAGGGTTAGGAGGAAAATAATTTCATCAGAACTTGTTTACAAACGGTCATCATTTTGAAATTGATGTTCTTAAGTTCAATTTGTTGATGGAACGAAACCAATATCAGTCTATGATTTCGGACATCTTTCGAATTCAGTTCTGCATGGGTAACCTTTTGAGTTATTAAGAGTAGTTATGTCTGGGTAAAGAATCCATTGCAAATGCCATAAGGATAAGAACATTGCTTGATTACTATATAATGAAGTTCTGTTTTTTTTTGCGCAAGAGTTTTTAAACGTACCTAGCAATATGCTCACAGAGATTTCAAGTTCAATTCATATTACATAAAAGACATTTATTGCGCTGAAAATGAACGCTTTCTCTTTTAAAAAATAAAATAGTTTAATAACAAGTATATCATCATTCCTATGTAAGTTATTGCATTCAAATACTTTTACAAATGGTTCATATGGGTTTTTGTTTTGTTAACAGCAATAATCTTAATTGGGTTTTGAATAAATTGGTTTCCCAAAAAGCTGGCTAGATTTTTAATCAATAAGAATAAGTTTTAAGAAAATATGAGTCTTAAAAGATTTATTATTAAAAGTTTATTCATATGGAGGGTTTAGTTGCGAAACTGACCTTCTCCAAAATATCATCAAGTAACTAAGAGATGGGATAAATACCGCTCATTGCCGACTTTTGACTGTTGTAAATTCAATTAGGTGAAGTTGCCAATCAACTAGATGTATACACTTATGTACCTTAGTTAGTTATACTTTGGAGAAGTATGCTTGTTTAGAAACTATACAACTAGACCCAGCATAGATTTAAAAAAAATCGTTTGAATTTTTCGACAATTTTCCATGTTTCAATTGTGATGCTTATTAATGTTTCAGCATTAAATAAAAAAAAATAAAATTGAATGTCTTTGGTAAGTATTGAAAACCTATTGCAATTACCCTTTGTGCATTAAGAATAAACCTAATAAATTATATTCCAACGGAAAAACTCCCAACGATTTTTTTTACCAAGTGGAAATAAAATAACCATCTGCCGTGTGTAAATCAAGAACCACGTAACACTACAAAACGTTTTTGACTTATAAGTATAGAATTTGCCTTTCAGAACCATGAACTAGATTTTTGTATGAGCAGCAAGTCCACTCATTATGTTACAAATCATAAAACTTAGTTAATATTGCAGACACCGGTCCACTGGCGCAATGGTTAGTGTACTAGCCTTTGGAGCTGCTGGGCTCGGGTTCGAATCCCGGTAAAAGCATGGGTGTTTGTGTTTGTCAATAAATGTTGTTATTTGTCTATGTGTTTGTGGCGTCCTTCTTTGTGTGTCTCTTGCGACTGTCTCTTCTGGCGAGCGGGGTAATGGGCTATATAGCTTACGCCCTTCTCTTCTAGGGAGCCCAATCACTGTCATTTGTCAAAATATTGCTGAAAAAAGTTGTATAATTAAACATTTTTGAAAAATGTTTATTGTCTTGATTACCATTTATTTAATTCAAGAGGTGATCGTTCTAGTTTAATTTTTTTTTACATTATAATTTTATAATATAATTAAGAAAACTTTTTTTAAAAAAAGCAGGTAATAAATATATTTCTTATAGTGGAGTATTAAATACTCTAGGATTTTACTAGTTGTTTTGTTACGATAAGAATAGATAATTTATGCCAAATGACATTTTTTAACTAGAAAAGTTGTAGAATACTTGCTCCAAACGCATTATGAAAAATTTGCCAGTCACCACTTGTCTAACCGGAGCTATAAAATGGTTAAACTACTGGTTTCAAGAATACTAATCGCATTACAAAACTATTTAAAATATGTAATTATTTTGCAAATGAATTAGTTTCGGAAATGAATCAGAATAATTAGTTTTATGATTTTATGACATAATAGTTTAATGATTACTATGCTATGTTTTTATAAAATACCGTGTTCCTTATGGTCAAAATAAATAAAAACGGTATTAAAAAGCGATGTATCCAACAATAAATTATCGTTTGACAATAAGCAATGCACTGTACAAAAATTAAGAGACATGTCATTTAGAAAAGTTCAATTGTAAACAAATTTTATTGCAAATTCTATCCATTCACACCAAATTACCTAACCAATTTGGATAGAGACTGCGCCAACCAATTTTAAGCGTTTACGGGCGCCAAAGTTAGGTGAGATTTGCCAACCATTTTTTGTTTTCTGTAAATTGACTCGAATTTTGATGAAACAACTTTTTAATTTGTTTTTATAATATCAGATAGTATGAACATAAGTATATAATTTCTATCTTTGAATACCAGGTTCATAGTGGGTAAATGTCGAAATCGTCGAAAATAAGATATTTGCGTATACACTATTATTTTAAAAATGATTCAGAAACATAAACAAGAATGTATTTTTTATCAATTCAGTTACTTAATGTGAAATATACGGTTGCTGTAAGAATACTTTATCCTGTTGCATACAGACATGGAATTTTTTTAACAGATAATTGAATTCTATACCTTAAGAAAACTTACAATTTTATAGATACGGCAATAAGAAACTAATAATTGCTTTAGATTTATGCAACTTTCTGAGAATTGTACATTCTGTCGATTCATCATTATGTATTTGACGAAACCAACTTTTTTTAAACACTTTTACTCTTAAAACAAGCGAGTGATTTTAACTCAGTATGAATTATTTTTCACCTTGCCAGTGTCGAAAATGCACTTTCCCCACAGGAGTGGATTTCAAATTATGTTAAACCTCCACCAGGATCACTCCAAACGAGTGATTTTAACTCAGTCTCAGTTAATTCTCCCTATTTTCTAGTATAAAACATGCACTTCTCCTATTGGAGTGGAATTCGCTCCTTTGTTTTAAGAGTGTAGTATGTAGTAACTTCATTATCCTTTAGCATTTACTTACTTCATTAATTTCAGTGGACGACACGAAAGCATGATGTTGTGATAGTAGTAAAAGTAAAGCTAAAAAGGCAAAATAATTTATCACGTTATATTATTAATTTAAATTTATAAATATTATAATAACATTGAATTAAAACATGGATTTTATTCCAATTTGTATCAAAAACTAATTTTTCAAATAAAAAAGGAATTAAATATAAGAGCTGCAAGTAAAGAGCTAGTTTCAAATTGTCTTATTATAACAAATATATCGATGTTACAATTACTAAACTCATTATATAAAAACATTTAGATTTCGAAAAACAATATTGACATAAAAATAAATGTGAAGTGTCTTCAAGTAATTTAAAAAGTTTGTTTGAAAAGGTATAACTGTTGTATGACAAAACTTAAAATTTCGATTTTTATTATTAAGTTAAAAGTTAAAAAAAATAATAATGAAATAATAAATTATGAGTGAATAATTACAAAATTATTAATTTTCATATATTTAGATAAAAAGTAATCAAAATATTCAAATCTTTAAGTCCTGGAATTTTATTTTGAAATTCAGTCTTAAATTCACTTACCGCAAGTGAAAGCCCGCATGATGTCGCTCTTCAAATTGAATTCCATGATTGAATGCTCCCCACCGATCACGGACAAAAGGAAATCATCCGCTCTATTTGTTTATTATATATGGGTGTTGGACACGTGACCCGATGCACTCTCTCTTATTGGACTAGATTTTCGCGCCTTGTTGGAACAAAGGAATCAATTCTTCTTTTGTTCTTTTTTCTTTTTCTTGTTGGTGACAATTCTGAAAACAATCTTTTATGGCACGGGGATTTTATTCAATAATTGGGTTTGAGATCTAGATTCCTGCCAGGTAATTGTGGGATGGTAGAATGACATTAGGAAAATTTTTTGAGAACGTTTTTGATTGGTCTTCCGCGGAAAATTGGTTTGGTTTATTTAAGTACTTCCGAAGTCGTTTTGACCAGGAAATTCGATGCGTAGTTCCGTCAAAACAGGAGTCCGTTTTGACAAATTGAATTTTGCAGTGACATAATCTTCGAAGCTTCATTTTGGTGAAAGGGAAAAATGATTTTTTAATTAATATAAAAGAAAGCAAAACGAAATCAGGCAAACTCTTTCCAATTGAATTTCATCGTGATGCATATATTTATCATACATTTTCATTATTGAAAAATTCCGTGTTCATGGAAATTGTTTTTTGGAAGATTATATTGTGTGGTCTATGTGGTTTTTCGAATTTTTCTTCAGTTGTAGTTTTTTTAAACTAAAATAAAACTATTCACTTATTCTTTTGGTATTTGTACTGTAGTTGTTAGCTTGCTATAAGGTAGTTGTTTTGTATGTGTCATAAGGTAGTAGTGGGCCACCCTTGGTCCACTTACCCCGCCACTTGTGGTGTCCCACTTACCCCAAACGCTGGGCAAATGCCCCCCCCCCCCCATTTTGTTTTAACCATATCAACATTACAAGCACATGACACTGAAAGAAGATACTATGTTTTATACACTTTCAAAATATGTAACATTTTGTTTTGTATCATCAACCGTTTGGAAATAAATAAAAAAAATAGTATGATAGCGTGAATTACGATAAGATGGAATTAAAAAAATTGTCACAAAAAAGATTGTAAATGTTTACATACTAAATGAAAATGATGCAATAATTTTTCATGTATCTACTGGGGTAAATACGTAAAAATATTGTAACATATGTTTTTAAGTCCTATAATTCGGGAAATGCCAGGAGGCCCACTTACCCCAATGGCCCACTTACCCCACCTTACCCTATTAAAGTAAGACAGAGTAATCTATTTAAACAAGTGTGTGTGGGGGGGGGGGGGGGCGTTTTAGTTAAATACCTATTAGTTAGTAGTTTTTAATGACATTTTTTTTTAATTATATTGCTTTAAGGTAGGCGAATATTCAAAATTCCCCCAAATTCTAAAATTTTTACTATTACTTTAATCTCTTCCAAATTTGGCATGGTGATTTCAAATATAATGAATAATGCTATTTAGGCAGTTTTTTAAATTTAAATATAATTTATTTATTTTAAATGGTGTTTTTCAACTAAAAAAAGAGGTTCACGCCAACAAGAATACCACATTGAATTTTCCTCCGATAAACATGAATTATGTGTTAAATTCTTCGTTTTGAACTGATCCGTGCAATGACCCTCTAGAGTTACAAACAAATCACAAGAATGTGTTTTACGACAAATTTTATGAATTAACTTGAAACAAACACAATGTGGCCAATCTAACGGCAGTGCCGGAAATCTGCGCGCAAGCGGATATCTCGACTTGAGAGCGAAACGTTTTTGTGAGCAGCCAAGTAAAATATCATCAAGTTGTTAGTTAGGGTTGTAGTGAAGGTTTAGGTTGTTATTGAATATCAAGCGTTTACCCTCGCCGAACGCGTGCGTTTATGGATTATAATAGAATTATTGGATTATAACATTGTCCAATTCTAAGCCTATTTTATTCTGGGATCAATTGATGTAAGACTTTACATAATCAGACCAGCTTATAAACCTTCATCAAGCAAGAGAGATACAACACACACTTAAATGGATCCATCTAATTTTTGGAGACAGAGGCCAACTAGAGGATCCTCAGAATTGACTTGCCACATGTATTGATTTGGTATGGTAACTTGGAGGACTTAGTGACCACGACGGATTTAACGTACACCAGTCATTTAGCATGGCTTTATAAAATATGGTTATCAGTTAAAAAAGCAACTTCCAGTTCCATAATACATTTTAAATTATACAGGGTGGTTATAAAATAGCGATCGCTATTCAGAGTGGTCTGTAGCTGTAATGAATATTCCAAATGCAAAAAACTTTGAGATACTTACTAGTCAAGAAGGGGGGAAAATAATGGTATCATAAAAAACCAACTCGTCTTTTGACCAGGGTTCTAAATTACGAGGCATAATTGGATGTGTTGGCCGTAATTAGCCACAATTGGCTGCACCTCGTAATTTAGAACCTTTGTCAAGAGACGAGTTTCTTATTTATGATCTCAATCTTTTTCGAAAAAAAAAACACCCTCGTCCCTTGACCAGAGTTCTAAATTACGAGGCGTAATTGTTGGCCGTAATTGGCCATAATTGACGATGCCTCGTAATTTAGAACCCTGGTCAACAGACGAGTTTGTTTTTTATGATTATTTTTTAATGATTATTTTTTTGGATTCTATCTTTTTTTATTCCATTCTTCCGCAACGAGGATCGATTTCATCTCAATCAACATGTTAATTTTTATTCCCAAAACCTTATCAACTTTGGGCGATAATAAGCCAACGTGACAAACTATCTTTCCCTTTCAGTATCAGTCTGCGCACGCGCAGTGGTTTTCCGTTAGAGAGATGGATTTCCGGCAGATGCTGAGCATGCGCAGATGGTGCCGTAAGTGCAACGGGTTTAAGGAACAACCGTACTCGCAGCTACCAATCAACAAATTTTTTTTTCCGATAAACTTACACTTTGACATTTTTTTAAACAAAAACTACTATATTTACATCAGATGTTAGAGGTTCATGGCACAGATGTATATTAAAATAGCATCTGTAAAAAATTTCAGGTAAATTAGTGTAAAACTTTTTATGCTAGAAGTGTTAGCGTAAACCCCCTTTTTTAGTAGAAAAACACCGTTTAAAATAAATCAATTATATTTTAATAAAAAAAAATTGCCAAAAAAGCATTGTAAATTATATTTGAAATCACTATGCCGAATTTGGAAAAGATCAAAGTAATAGTAAAAATTTTAAAATTTTAGGTATTCGCCTACCTTAACTTACATTTTTTGTGGATTTAGAGTGACAATACATGCAGCTTATTAGGCATTAGTCTCTCAAAAGTTTATTGGGAATAATTTGTGTAAGAAAGAACTAAAACTTTTCTTTGATAATTAAGAATTGATAGTATATATGCTGGGTTGCTATTTCAGACAACCTAACCACTTGCGTAATTTAAAGATCCATTTTTTAAACACATCGGGTTGGAAAACTAGGTCCCATTGGAAAACTAGTTCCTGTCTCTCCCATATAATTCTTCAAAAAATTGCCTGTTTTTCAAATACTCACAGTAATTAATATTCACTAATAATTGATGAGTCCCGTGTAAGAACGTTCTAAGTGACAAAAAGGTGATATGAATGAATGATAAAATGAGTTTTAAAGTTTTTCGTTTGTACTTAGTTACTTACTTTCGTTTGTTATTAAGTTAAAAACGAAATTATAAAAGGTAATCGCAATTTTTTTTAAACGTCAGTTAGCACGTCCTTCCCCTAAGCTCTTAATTAAGGACTCATCTCAATTTGTAACTTCTTCCATAGCATATAAAATGATTGTGATGACAATTATATGTCATATAAAATTTTGAACCGAGTGTATATTCTGAAGATCGCAAGGAGAGGCTTGCATATTCAAATACTGAAAAGTGTGCAACTACTTTAAAGGCAAGAAGAAGCAATTTTTTCTGTTCTAATGGCATCTTACTTCTTCAAGAAAGAAAAAAGTATACAACTACTTTTCATTCTGGTTTGGCTAAAACTATGACCAAGACTACCAGTTTTCAACACTTAACCAGCATATTGTTTTATTACTATCATTATTCGTGCTTTGCCATAAATGAAACGCGGGAAAAAGCAATTTTGTCTATGCATAAAAGCATAGGGGAGAGGAGGGAGGATTGGGACATTTTCACATAAATATTTTTTTATTCATTATCTCCTGCTTATTTATTGATGCAAATGGTTAAATAATAAACTTACATGTTTTAAATTATTTTTAAAAAATACACAGCATGTAAACGTTGAATAATTTTATTACTGCTGAGCAATTCAAATTACAAGAATTTTGCCCAATTCCTCCCTCTTGGGTGGGAGAAGTGGGACATGGGTATGGGAGGGGTGGGACACATTTGCAAATTACAGAAAATCATCGAATATCGTAATGATAAAGGTTAACATCTAAAGAAAAGCAAGACTGCACTCTACTGGTCCCACCAACCAATTGTGATGGCAGCAATTTAATGATAATATCGTTTTTTATAGTTATCCTGTTGAGGAAACATTTGTGTCCCTTCTCCAAAATTTTACATTGGAACGCTCAGCATTTTCAATACTCTCCTCCAGCCCTTGCAACGTAGAAAACAATTGACCGTTTGATGAGTAATTTGACAAGTACAAAATCATTTTTGCCTATGTTTGGTTTGTCCTTTATCCAGTCAATATCTTGTGCTATTTCCATGTCATCATCTGAACTGTCATGTAATGAAAATGACCCTTCGCTATTACTGGAATCATAACTGAACATTCATTTTCTTTGTTGGCCGTATGTCTGCAGGACTGAGAGGCAAAATGTGAGATAAGCATGACATTCTAAAATTGATATTAACAGGATTGTCAGGTGGGTTATGTGTTGAAGGAACGCAACTACTGTTGCTGTTATCATTATTTACTAGCATCAGACGGTCTGTAACATACGACGTCAAAAACTGAAGTGGGGGACCAAAGGCTCACTATTAAATGGATATATTCCAGGTTTTTTAAATCCTGAAGTAATATTTTTTGGTGTGAATGATGCCTGGTATGAAATTCCAACAAGCTTTGCTATGTGGTAAATGTTGATAATTTTCCCTGGATTGTTTATTGACCAGTCGTTGCAAGCTGTATTATATCGGCCTTTAAATGATTTATATACCGATATACATCCAATGGTTGAAGCCTATGGCTGCAGTGAGGTGGAAATGTTAGCATGACAACACAATTTTCTCTTGCTTTGTTGACTGATTCAATTGTAACATGACTGTCATGGTTGTCAAGTAATAATAAAAGTGAATACATGCCGTACTGCATTTCCAGTTGCATTAATGATGCATAACACAGTTGCCAGCAAAATCTAAATGTTTCATTTTTTTAGTAACAGAGGGGAGGAATGTGACATGTCCCATCCCTCCCTCTACATAATGCTTCTAAAAAATAACTTCTCACATAAACCATGGTAACTTTAACCTTAACTAAATTGCTAATACGCATACATTATGTCTTTAAGAGTACTATGACACCACATAATGTTTGTTTTAGAAATTACATGGGTAAAGAAGTAAAACTAAAAATATATTAAAAACTTAATCTAGAGATGTGAAAATAAACATTTTCCGGATGTAAACTGAAAGTTGAATCTGGATAAACTAGAAATAGGTAACAACAAGAAGCTATACATATGACATCTGGTGATGAGACTGGAAATCAAATTAGGTCATTTATTTTGCCAGAATTTCAGCTGTCCCACCCCACCCACCCCTCCCTCCTCTCCCCTACGTTGTTGAACGCAGTAAAATGTGGTGAATTTTTGAAAAATAGAATAAATTAAAAATCAAGAAATGTTATTCATATTGATCAGGGGACTTTTTTCCATAAAATTCGTAACACATATATGCAATTGAAGAATTTATTTGAATTTTTTTTATATTGTTGTAATATTTAAAAAATAATTTTGATTTAATTTTGGCTCTTCAAGTGAATCAGAAACACATTAATTCATGCTCGAATTTCCCGCTGTTGCTCTATACTAATAAAGCTTTAGATCATTATGTACAAGGTTTTTATTTTAGAATGAGTTAGGAGCTAATAAGAAGTAGTGGTTCCATAAATGCCATTAGACAATCCAAAAGTCTATATCATAAGTTGTTCTTGCTTTGTAGTTTAAAAATTTAGTTTTTTGATAAGTATAAAGTATTTGATTGCGACTTAGCTCTTTATTGAAATTTGTACATTTCTATTAATTGAGCCTGTACATTTTTTTTTTTTTTTTTTTGTAAAATTAAATGCTATTTGAAAAAGTTGAGGTTTGATGTGTGATCACAAATAATTTATATTTTAATGGATTTTACCTTGTGTTCGTTAATGAATATAAATTTCAAGATTATCAGAAAAATACTACTCATTTACTGCGAAAACTATCTATGTAACTGTGTCACACATTTCATCGAGCATCCTCTAGAACCGATTCATCAACAATTTACGAAGTTATGTAGTTGTTAACAGAAAAATTAAATAAACATCTTAACACTATAAAAGTATAAAATCCTTAGGAATTCTTTAAATATTGATTAATTTCATAAAAAACATATGTAGATATTTTTGTCCAACATCCTATTTTTTTATGAATTTTATAACAAATACTTATTAAAATGCATAAGATTTTTAAACAAAATTCCAACTGTTTCAACTTTTAAGAAACTATTTAAATATGTAAACTATAACTTTTTAAAAAGGAATAGAATTTAGCCTTTTTTAGCACCAATTAACACTTTGCCTTCAAAATTCCAATAATCTCACAAGGTGTCTTTTTACTTTTATTCACGGGCAATAGATGTCGCTGCTACAAGAACATCTAATCCCTATGAAGAAAGTCATCAGTTTCACTTCATAATTTTTTTTTTTAAATGAAGAGTACATATTTATTTAATTTCACGAATGAGTGAAGCTATGCTCTTCTCTGTTATTTGTATTTTATTTTTCAAGTTATTCTGCGGTTTTGTGGCTCAACAAAAATGTAATACAATAAACCTACAAAAAAAAAATGTTAGCAATTATCCAACGTTGAAAAATATGAAACATTCTGCAATAATTTTACTTAATTTCCTTAAAATATAGTAACATTAAGATTGGTACCACATATAATTACTGGGAGCGCCATTTTGTCAAAGGCAATTTCAAGAAAAATTCGTAATTAAAATGAATGCTTATATTTGTATTTTTATTCGTTATAAATATAATAATTTTAATTATTAAAAAATTACCCAAATGAATAGTTGCAATAATTTATTCATATATTAGACCATGAAACTCGGAGTATGAGGCTATTAAAATAGTTCAGATATGAAAATTTGTGAAATGTAATGTGCTTGTTTCGCGTAGGATCTGGGTACAGCTCTGCCATCTAGTTTTCATTCTTCTCGAATTACATTTGTTGATATTCAAAATTTTCTAAGAATAAGTCATTTTAGTTGCTATTTTTTTAATTACGATTTCTGGCTGTGCTGTTGGTTGTTTTAAACATTTATCAAGGAAAACTTGCATGAAAGAAGTTGGAACTTAACAAAATACCAACTAAAATATTCTTAGAAAACTCAATTTCGAATACCAAGACAAAATTAATTCTAGAAAAATGAAAACAAGATCGTTGAGCTGTTGCCAGATCCCTCGCGAAACAAGCCCATTGTAATTATATTACCAAAGTATACATAAAAAAAAGTTTTCAACCAATCGATAACTACATAAATTTTAAGCTCGCTTCAAAAAGTACATAATATTTTAACAGCCTCTATTCTTTTTTTATATTTGTGAAAAGAAAATGA